>OX382190.1:7138713-7638536 GCA_947507545.1 Clistopyga incitator | reverse complement strand
TCTTTAGGTTCTACGAAAAAAGAACCTAAAGAGAAAAAAAAAGAACCTAAAGACCCCAAAAATTTTCTTTAGGTTCTTTAGGTTCTACGAAAAAAGAACCTAAAGACTTTAAAAATTTTCTTTAGGTTCTTTAGGTTCTACGAAAAAAGAACCTAAAGAGAAAAAAAAGAACCTAAAGACCCCAAAAATTTTCCGTTGTTGTATTTGAACCTAAAGAACCTAAATGATTTTCTTTAGGTTCTTTAGGTTCTACGAAAAAAGAACCTAAAGAGAAAAAAAAGAACCTAAAGACCCTAAAAATTTTCCGTTGTCGAATTCGACGAAATCCGACCTAATGAAAATCATTTAGGTTCTTTAGGTTTTACGAAAAAAGAACCTAAAGAGAAAAAAAAGAACCTAAAGACCCCAAAAATTTTCCGGAAAATCATTTAGGTTCTTTAGGTTCTACGAAAAAAGAACCTAAAGAGAAAAAAAAAGAACCTAAAGACCCCAAAAATTTTCTTTAGGTTCTTTAGGTTCTACGAAAAAAGAACCTAAAGAGAAAAAAAAGAACCTAAAGACCCCAAAAATTTTCTTTAGGTTCTTTAGGTTCTTTCTTTAGGTTCTTTAGG
The DNA here is from genome assembly GCA_947507545.1 of Clistopyga incitator. Classification (NCBI taxonomy): domain Eukaryota; kingdom Metazoa; phylum Arthropoda; class Insecta; order Hymenoptera; family Ichneumonidae; genus Clistopyga; species Clistopyga incitator. The sequence goes on along the minus strand of OX382190.1, from coordinate 7,637,925 downwards.
TTCTTTAGGTTCTTTAGGTTCTTTAGGTTCTTTAGGTTCTTTAGGTTCTTTAGGTTCTTTAGGTTCTTTAGGTTCTTTAGGTTCTTTAGGTTCTTTAGGTTCTTTAGGTTCTTTTGGTTCTTTAGGTTCTTTAGGTTCTTTAGGTTCTTTAGGTTCTTTAGGTTCTTTAGGTTCTTTAGGTTCTTTAGGTTCTTTAGGTTCTTTAGGTTCTTTAGGTTCTTTAGGTTCTTTAGGTTCTTTAGGTTCTTTAGGTTCTTTAGGTTCTTTAGGTTCTTTAGGTTCTTTAGGTTCTTTAGGTTCTTTAGGTTCTTTAGGTTCTTTAGGTTCTTTAGGTTCTTTAGGTTCTTTAGGTTCTTTAGGTTCTTTAGGTTCTTTAGGTTCTTTAGGTTCTTTAGGTTCTTTAGGTTCTTTAGGTTCTTTAGGTTCTTTAGGTTCTTTAGGTTCTTTAGGTTCTTTAGGTTCTTTAGGTTCTTTAGGTTCTTTAGGTTCTTTAGGTTCTTTAGGTTCTTTAGGTTCTTTAGGTTCTTTAGGTTCTTTAGGTTCTTTAGGTTCTTTAGGTTCTTTAGGTTCTTTAGGTTCTTTAGGTTCTTTAGGTTCTTTAGGTTCTTTAGGTTCTTTAGGTTCTTTAGGTTCTTTAGGTTCTTTAGGTTCTTTAGGTTCTTTAGGTTCTTTAGGTTCTTTAGGTTCTTTAGGTTCTTTAGGAAAGAAAAAAAAAAGAACCTAAAGACCCCAAAAATTTTCTTTAGGTTCTTTAGGAAAGAACCTAAAGAACCTAAAGAACCTAAAGAACCTAAAGAACCTAAAGAACCTAAAGAACCTAAAGAACCTAAAGAACCTAAAGAACCTAAAGAACCTAAAGAACCTAAAGAACCTAAAGAACCTAAAGAACCTAAAGAACCTAAAGAACCTAAAGAACCTAAAGAACCTAAAGAACCTAAAGAACCTAAAGAACCTAAAGAACCTAAAGAACCTAAAGAACCTAAAGAACCTAAAGAACCTAAAGAACCTAAAGAACCTAAAGAACCTAAAGAACCTAAAGAACCTAAAGAACCTAAAGAACCTAAAGAACCTAAAGAACCTAAAGAACCTAAAGAACCTAAAGAACCTAAAGAACCTAAAGAACCTAAAGAACCTAAAGAACCTAAAGAACCTAAAGAACCTAAAGAACCTAAAGAACCTAAAGAACCTAAAGAACCTAAAGAACCTAAAGAACCTAAAGAACCTAAAGAACCTAAAGAACCTAAAGAACCTAAAGAACCTAAAGAACCTAAAGAACCTAAAGAACCTAAAGAACCTAAAGAACCTAAAGAACCTAAAGAACCTAAAGAACCTAAAGAACCTAAAGAACCTAAAGAACCTAAAGAACCTAAAGAACCTAAAGAACCTAAAGAACCTAAAGAACCTAAAGAACCTAAAGAACCTAAAGAACCTAAAGAACCTAAAGAACCTAAAGAACCTAAAGAACCTAAAGAACCTAAAGAACCTAAAGAACCTAAAGAACCTAAAGAACCTAAAGAACCTAAAGAACCTAAAGAACCTAAAGAACCTAAAGAACCTAAAGAACCTAAAGAACCTAAAGAACCTAAAGAACCTAAAGAACCTAAAGAACCTAAAGAACCTAAAGAACCTAAAGAACCTAAAGAACCTAAAGAACCTAAAGAACCTAAAGAACCTAAAGAACCTAAAGAACCTAAAGAACCTAAAGAACCTAAAGAACCTAAAGAACCTAAAGAACCTAAAGAACCTAAAGAACCTAAAGAACCTAAAGAACCTAAAGAACCTAAAGAACCTAAAGAACCTAAAGAACCTAAAGAACCTAAAGAACCTAAAGAACCTAAAGAACCTAAAGAACCTAAAGAACCTAAAGAACCTAAAGAACCTAAAGAACCTAAAGAACCTAAAGAACCTAAAGAACCTAAAGAACCTAAAGAACCTAAAGAACCTAAAGAACCTAAAGAACCTAAAGAACCTAAAGAACCTAAAGAACCTAAAGAACCTAAAGAACCTAAAGAACCTAAAGAACCTAAAGAACCTAAAGAACCTAAAGAACCTAAAGAACCTAAAGAACCTAAAGAACCTAAAGAACCTAAAGAACCTAAAGAACCTAAAGAACCTAAAGAACCTAAAAAAGAACCTAAAAAAGAACCTAAAGAACCTAAAGAACCTAAAGAACCTAAGAACCTAAAGAACCTAAAGAACCTAAAGAACCTAAAGAACCTAAAGAACCTAAAGAACCTAAAGAACCTAAAGAACCTAAAGAACCTAAAGAACCTAAAGAACCTAAAGAACCTAAAGAACCTAAAGAACCTAAAGAACCTAAAGAACCTAAAGAACCTAAAGAACCTAAAGAACCTAAAGAACCTAAAGAACCTAAAGAACCTCTTCCTTTCTTTTTTATTTTTCTTTCCCGTTTTCGTCTCTGCCTATTGGAGGATCGGAACAAATTAAATGATAGAGATGGGATAGACAAAAAGGCATTTATTGCGACAGTCGAGTGGAATAACAAACGGTCGGGCCGGGTGGGGCGGGGGGCGCAGAGGGAAGGACGATTTATTCGCCGTCGAGGGATTGTCTTAAGGATCCGACGTGTAATCCTCTGGAGAGCTCTCGAGTGCAAGCTAAACATCGAGGGAGCGAATACCATACTGTGAGCTTTGCCTTATTTATACGTATAGACAAAAAAAATCATGGAAATCATAGATTAGATTTTTTCCATTTTTATTTTGCATTTTCACTAATTTTCCAAGGAAATTTTGATTCATTATATAAGAATAAATGTCCTTGTGAATTTTTAATTTTTTTTTTTTTTTTTTTCTCCATCTCGTTACCAAAGATTTAGGTGTCGCGCATTAATTGCCGCATAACGAGATATTTCATCATTGCATTTAATGACTCGAGTTTACGGTGACAATAAATGAACCGGTGAAAACTTTATAGCCTTTTGCTTTGACGTGAATACTCTATTCTATTGATTATATCATTATTTTTGCTTGAAATTCAGACATGATTTTTACTCACATTACTGGAATATCGTATTTTATAAAATATTGCAAGTCACACAATATTAAAGGAAATGGACGCGTGAATGATACATCGAAGAAAAAAAACACGTTATCGGGAGCGTGATTGACGACGTGTAGTTGGGTCTAATGGATGTTGAGTGAAAATGTTTGATATACAGTGAAAGTAAAATGTGATAAGATAAAGGGACAAGAACAAATTCTGAGCAATAAGTTTATTAAGATTTTGAAAAGACGCTTTACAAATTCATCGAAATAGTATTACACAGCGATTTATAATATTTGTATTAGTGTGGATGATAATTTAATGGCGTTGTCCAGTTGATGATAATCGTTGGCGAGTGACTTGACTCAAGTTGTGTCAGTACTTCCATTGGCTCGCCCGTAAATAATCGTCCCTTCTGATGAACGATTTTTTTTCTTCACCGTTGGATGTAGATTTTTGCCAAATATTACACTTATCAGTTGGATTCATCGCGCTACCTTTGGGGCAATTGAAAACCCTTGCGAAATCTTTCGTATTGGAAATTGAACCGACTACCCTTAATTCAGCGGGGCTATGGGGATCGTATTGCATTCGCCGTTTAGCTTCGAACTCTGTTGTTTCTACTATGCACCATACCTGTGTTATATTTAAAAGCATTTGCATTATTAACGATAACAATTCATTTCAAAAGAGTGTTGACAATTAAGAGTCGGGGCAAAATTTTCGAATAATCAATATGCACCTACAGCTCCGAATGAAATGAAGAAAAGTTGCTCCGGAGTGAATTCCTCGAATCCTGGTAGTCTCAAGCTGCGAGTCGGAGCCTCCAGCTTTTCGAAAGCTTGGAATACCGCTTGAATACCGGTTGTATCGGCAATATTTTCGCCAATTGTTCCTTCAGCCAATATTTCTGCGGACGGCTGTAAAAAATGTTGCGCTGTTGCTTATTTCGTTCACTCATTATTATTAAAAGATTCAATTTATTTTGCGGTAGATATTTTATTGTATTCGATGACTGACCTCGGATTGTACAGTAACTGCTGAAGATTCTTGCACCTTGCGAAATTATTCTTCATATTGGTCCAAAAAACATTGGGCTCGCTGATAGTAACTCTTTAATATTTGTTCCGATAGTTCTGTCTCATTTCCATTCTTGTTGAATTTAATGCCTATCATTTGTTCATAAATCGAACATAAAATAAAACATTTGAAACAAATGAACAAAAAAATAACAAAACAAAATCTTTTCCAATAATTTTTACCATTATTATCGAAACCATGTCCCATTTCGTGACCAACGATGACCCCGGTAACTGCATAATTAACGGCGCTGGAAAAATGCATTTTTTCGTCGGAATCGAGAATATTTAATATACAATATCGAAAAATGCATTTTACAAGTATTGAGAAAACAAAAAAATTAACCGATCCGCTTACTCGGGAAGATTCGGTGTGAAGAGAGGAGCCTGAAAGTCCACAGCTGGCAAATCTAAAAAAAAAACGTTGAACAAATAATGGATAAAAATTGAAGAGAAAATAATTGCATTCCAAAATCAATCGATAATCAAAAGCGTACGTAGTGTATTAGCGTACGGCTTGTAGAGAGCATTTACAGTTATAGGATCGATCACCCAACTAAAAAAAAAACAAAAAAAAAACAAAATTATAACATTATCGAGTCAATTTTTTTTTTTAATGTAAAATTAACTCTTGGTAATGGAATAAAATTGATTACTCTTCGTCCTCTTGCTCGGGCAAAGCCAATCGTTTCAACGATTTTCTATTCTCGTATCTCATAAAGCCCAAAATATTCTCAAAATAATCAGCACCGATTGTTATCTGAGGAATAACAATTAATTCGCTCGATAGATGTCGAAAATTCATTAGGTATCGCATTCTTACCCCTTTATAATAATTAATAAGGGCTGTCCTGTTGTGCTACCACGTGGGAAATCCAAGCATGACTTTCATGACGTCGAGTTTCTCTTTGGCTATTTTTTTGGACTCGTCGTCCAGCCAATTTGAATTTTCAATTTTATTGCTCAGCTCGTTTTTTATATTTTCAATCATTTTGACGGCCTACAAAAATGCTGCGTTTTAGATTGGCGGTATTCACGAAAAAAATGTCAATTGGATTTTTATATGATATATTTTACAGCGTGCGAGGTTGTGTTTGTGTAGTACTTTTCGATAAATACGTAGGCAGCGGCATGAGTCATTTGCATGTCGATCACGCATTCCAACCACCTGAAATAGCATTAAAAACAAACCTATTTGTCAATCGAATAGGGTTTTAATTGTGTTGCAAAAAAAAATGAATAAAAGGGGCAAATAAATGACGTACCGAGGATGTCGTTCCTTGAGCCCGAATTCTTGCCAGACAAATGCCAATAATTCGTTTCTCACTTGCTCTGTCGTGTACATTAACATGTCGCCAACGAAAGCCCAGTGAATGTAGTTTGCTGGTGAAAAAATAGATTCATCGATAGACAAAAAAAAAGCAACAAATTGATTTCGAAAAACGTTTATGTCGGAGTAAATTGACATTTATATATACCGATCGTCCGTTCGGGAGTTGTTGCGAGAAGTTTACTGAGTTTTTCAAAGTATTCGACATTCCAAACGTTTACTTCCGTTTCAGGATCGATCTCGATGTTGACTGTATCGAATAAGTTCTGAATCATGAGGGCCAAGTCGATCTTTGCCTTGGGTTCCGCGTTATTCTCTGTTATATTTTCAGACCACTCGGCCAACTCTTTGAAATCCATTTCTTCGGTATCCCAGTTCATAGATTTAAGCTGGAAAAATCATTTTTCATGTACAGCATATTTCTCGAGGAAGAGGAAAAGAGAAAAAGAGAAAAAGAGAAAAAGAGAAGAAGAGAAAAAGCGAAGCACCTCGTATATTTGCTTCTCAAACTCTACGATTTCTCGAGCTTCTTTGCTCAATCTTTCCTTGGGAACGTTTGCACGATTGGGCTCTATAAATAAAAGGGCTGCACTTTCGACGAGTCGAAGGTAGGCGTTGTAATCGTTACCACTGTAATTTCTGTAGCTCAATGGTAAGTGATCGCTCAGAATCATCTTTGGAGGCGTTATCTAAAAATGTCCATTTATCAAATAGTCGTGGCAATTGAAACGAATTGTTGCACAATTTCCCATACGTGATAAATGCTTACCCCCAAAACACCAAAATCCGCCTTCTTTCCTACCGCTCTCGCGCCCAGCTCGAAAAAACTGTAAGAACCTCTCAAGCGAGCATAATGAGTTTCAAGATCTTGCCAAGCGTGACTCGCGGCATCCCATTCCTCTTGATCCATCGATATTGGCCAACCACCGTTTTGCATCAAGATGGATTCAATTGGACCAAGACCTCGTTGCTCTAGAGCCTCTGCGCGCGCAATGTTGCAAAGATGGTTGTTTTTTTTTAACACCGCTGAGAGACCAAGTATAACGACTCGATTAATAATTATTACCTATATTCATGCACGAGCGGTACCATTTTTTTGCTTGCCTCACAGGCAAAATGTCACTGGGTTTAGGTGGAGTTTCCAAAGCACCTAAAATTCATTTATCCCAACGGAATTTTCTTAAAAATAAATAATTGAGAGAAAAAATAAACTGGCGATTGCCTACTCTTGATACGATGCTTAACGGTATTATCAAAAATCATAAATCTGCTCCAAGTTGCTGAATCCGCGGGTATTTTTGACCGTGACCATCCACCGCACGTAAACTCGTAAAAATCTTCACACGGATCTGCCGATTTGTTGAAGCTGCTGAGAAACTCCTCGGCTGTAATGTATCATGGGAATTTTCAATTAATTCGATTCAATGACGAAGGAAATTTGTTACTTGCCGACTTTTTTGCATTCCTCCGTCTCACAAACGTGGACATTTTTCGCACTCGTTTCCTCTTTCGACTCGATCGCGTGACTTTTCGTACGGGGCGATTGCCATTCGGGATCATCGGGAAAAACTCTTTGACCACTGAAAAGTGATTCGGCTTTGGCGGATGTGAAAAATGAGGCTCCGACAAAAACCATCAGCGGACCACTAAAAATAGAAGGGGGAATTTTCGGGAGAGCCGAAACATAATAAGCCAACTGAATAAATATAGCGTGTGTGTTTTTGTCGTTGCAAATTGTTGTTGTGTCAAACTCCCAATAGTTTTCCGGTCACCATTTTAAACGCGTTATTTCACTCGAGCGTGTTCAAGTTGAGATAAAATAGCGTTTAATTAACCGAGTACCCAAAAGACGGTAGACGCGACTGGACACTTTGCCGCTTTTTTCATTCGTTTTATATAACAAGAGAGAGAGAGAGAGAGAGAAACCGGAAATCCTCAAACTGCTTCCCCGAGGATACCCAAGATATCACACAACGCGGATTCGCTAATGAATGGTGAAATAATAATTATTAGATTATGGATCGTGCATGTGCAGCACGAGATAATTTATGTATAGAAAATGCTCTCCATTTATCGCCCTCATATCCGGTTCGTCAATCGGTACTCATTGAGGTCATACATTGCAACTGAAGACTATCCATGTATTATATTTTATTAACTATTTAATAGGCTATTTCGACACATTTGAAAAAATGTTTTTTCCATGTTGTTGTGAGACTCGGTAGAAAATTGTTGACAATTATAATTCAGAATCATTATTTCGCTTTTTTTTTTTTTCTTATATCGCAATTTTTAAACATCGATACGTATTGTTGATGAATTTTGTTATTCTTTTAAAGATAATTCAATGCACGAATGAGGTGTATGAATCTATAAATAATCATTTATTCTCATACGCATACTGCACTGTCGTATGCGACGAATAACAAAATTACACTATAAATCATGATTTTCAAACGTTTATGGTGGAAATTAATTGATTAGTAATCGTGATTTATCGACAATATTTGTTTTTTCCGTGTACATTAAAGTGAATTATTGTTATAATTACAAGCAATCGATAAATAATGGCCACCAGTTGCTTCGAGTATTCGCGGTGTCGGTATAAAATCGATTGTCAAAGCATTTTTTCACCTGTCAATTAGCGAGACGCGCTATTAGTCACACAATTGTTTACATATATTTTCCATTTTCGATATTCATAAAAAGAATATTTTTCGTGAATGATAACTCAACAGCTCTTTTTTTTCATTATTTTTTTCTAACCCATTGCTATAGATTTTTCATATTTCTCTTAAATTTTTCGAGTCTGAAATAATGAGAATTTGGAAAGATGATGTGTTTTTTGTTGTTGTTGTTGTTGTTGTTTTTCGGAAAAATCGTTGACATGGAGGTCGTAAAATGATGGAATAAATTGAGAAAATATTTTCAAGCAACATATTTATCAAGATTAATATTACAAATTTCACTGAAACAGTTGTTTATTAATATGTTTTGGATTGTTGGAGATGAGAGTTTGCCGGAGAGTCGATAAATATTATGTTAGAGGTTCCATTGGGTCGGCCAGCGATGATCGTGACGTTTCGGAAAAATTTGTTTTTTCTCTTGAGAATTGGATATTGATTTTTGCCAGATGTTACATTTGTCGGAGGGATTCATCTCGCTGTCTTTGGGACAATTAAAGACGCGAGCAAAATCTTTTGTGTTGGAAACTGCACCAATGACCCTCAATCTTGCGGGACTGTGTGGGTCGCGTGATGTTTTTCCTTTGGCATGGATCTGCGGTGTTTCTACGCTACACCATACCTGTCGACACATTTTCATTCAATTGATTCCATTGATTGCTATTAAATTGTCAAACGCTTGGAATACAATTGACTCACAGCGCCGAATGACATGAAGAAAAGTTGTTCCGGTGTGTATTCTTCGAATCCTGGTAGTCGTATCTTTTGGTTTTTCAATTTCTTGAAAGCTTGGAAAACTGCTTGAATTCCCGTTGTATCAGCGATATTTTCCCCATTTGTTCTTCGAGCCTTTGCAGCCGGAGACAACTAAATCATAATATATATTATTAATTATTACTTTTTTGCCTTTTTCAACATTTTTTGACACATTATACATTTTCGGATTAATAGAAAAAATTAAAAACAACATTGACAAAAGCTGAAAGATTGAATTTTTGGTTGAGCGGATTATTTATAGTGTACACGGCAGAGCACGGACCTCGTGTGCGACAGTGACTCCTTCGGATGCCCGCACCTCTTGATAATATTTCTCAAATTGATCAGAGAAACAATTGGCTCTCTGAAAATAGCTCTTTAATATTTTTTCCGATAGCTCGCTCTCGTTTCCGTACTTGCTGAATGTAATGCCTATTTTGAAAATAATAATATTCAATATTTTATTCGGACAAAATTTTGTTCTCATTAAGTTCTTTGAAAACAATTACCCCAATCATCGAAACCATGGCCCATCTCGTGACCGATAATCACCCCGGCGACTCCATAATTAACGGCGCTAAACAAAAATATCCTTCATTATATCGAATTATTGTTGAAAAGTAATATTCAATTTTTCGATAAATGCCAACTTACTCCGGAAGTTGTCGCGTAAAGAGAGGAGCCTGAAAATCCACTGCCGGCAAATCTGACAAAAATTCAATAAATAATTCGACAAAATCAGAGTACGAACAAACTGAAATAAAACGTAAAACGTACTTAACATGTTGTCTCTCGGACCGTAGAGAGCATTAACCGTTATTGGATCCATGAACCAACTAAAATTGTATCATTGGTCGGTTTGTTTGTCGAATAAATATCTATAATTATCATTCAATAATGAAAAACAAAAAAATGTATTACATTTCTTCCGGCTTCTCCGACGACATATATTCTTTTAATGAATTTTTATTATCGTATCGTATGTAGCTTAGCTCATTCTCAAAATAATCAGCACCAATGGTTATCTAAAAAAAAAAAAGCAAATATTTCAATCGATAAAATTTGATAAAAATATGACATGTTTCGTCGTACCCCTTTGTAATGATTAATAACAGCCGTCCTATTTTTGTACCACTTGGGAAATCCGAGAAAGATTTTCATGCTGTCAAGTTTGTCTTTGGATATGATTTTCGATTCGTCGTCCATCCAATTGGAGTTGTCAATTTTTTCCCTCAACTCGTTTCTTATTTTCGATATCATATCGAGAGCCTGAATAAATAAATAAATAAATAATTCCAAGTTTTCGATCGAGTCGTTGGACAATTAACCCCCCCCCGCCGCCCTAGTTTTTTAAGTGAAAATCTTACAGCGTGCTCAGTTGTGTCTTTAAAGTATTTGTCGACAAATAAATAGGCAGCTGCTTCAGCCATTTTCATATCGCTTACACATTCCATCCACCTTAAATGTCAATATTTCTATTATTGTTAGACCGTTAATTGCAATGAGATTTCAAAATAACATTTTGTCACCTGGTCTCATTAATTTTATCTTGGAATTTTGAGAAACAGCTTTTTACATGCTTCATTAATCGACAAATAATGCAAATTATGGCAATAAAAAATGACAAACCGAGGACGTCGTTCCTTTATTCCAAATCCTTGCCGGGAAAATGCCAATAATTCGTTTCTAACTTGTTCCGTAGTATACATCAGCATATTTCCCACAAAAGTCCAGTGAATGTAATTTACTATAATCGATCATTCATAAATCGTTTTAATGATGTACCGTTTTTTTTCTTTTTGCACAATATTTTATCATTGTTTGATTTTTTTTACCAATCGTTCGCTCTGGCGTTTTAGCAAGAAGATCGCTCAGTTCTTTGATGTACGGGCCATCCGGAAAATATAATTCCGTTTCGGGGTCAACATTGATATTCACTGCATCGAATAATTCCTGAATCATCGTCTTCATGTCGATTTTTGCTTTAGGATCTGCGTTAGCCTTTGTACTATTTTCACACAATTCACCCAAATCTTTGAAATAAATTTCATCACTAGTCCGCTCGGTGACTTCTAGCTAAAGAACAAATGTCGAATGGTGAAATAAATGTTATTGAACAATTGAAAATATGTCGTTTAACAAAATCTCACGTTTCACACATTACTCGAATTGGAAGAGAAAAAAAAGACATACGTCGAATAGCTGTTTCTCAAACTCAACGATGTCTCTCGCTTCTTTGCTCAATGTTTCGTTGGAGACATTTGCATGATTATGATGGACAAATAATCGGGCTACTCTTTCGATAAGTTCAACGTAGGCATTGTAGTCGTTTCCGCTGTAATTTCTGTAGCTTTCAGGTATTTGTTCTTTCATAACCATTTCCGGACGTTGCAGCTGAAGCAAATAAAGAAAAATCGTCTCTCGAAGGAAAGAATACTCAATGATGAAAAAAAAAAAAAAGATGGAAATGAAGCTAGCCTACCACCAGAGCACCGAATTTCGAATGTCTCGGTAGCCGGATCACACGGAGACTGAAGAAAGCGTAAGCACCTTTCAAACGACCATAAAATCGTTCGATGCTTTGCCAAGAGTGCTCTTGGGCATCCCACTCTTCCTCGTCCATGCTTATCGGCCAACCACCATTTTGCATCAGAATGGATTCTATCGGGCCGAGACCTCGTTGCTCGAGACTCTCTATTGTATATTATTTGCAAAATTTTTCCAAACAATGACAATTGAAGAAAATAATAAATTACATTTCACAATTTATCATTACCTATATTCATGCACGAATGGTACCATTTTTTGGCTTGCCTAACGGGCAAAATGTCACTGGGTGAAAGTGGAGCGTCCAAAATACCTGTAATTTAGATTTTTTTAAACAGCTCCTCTTGGATATTCTCTACAATAACCAAAATTCAACCAGTACCTTGTAGCACTTTTACAAAATTATAATGATATCGTGATTTTTACTTTTGGAAAAGAAACTTTTTAAACTACACTTTAAGAAAATCATTTAATAAAATTTGGCCAATTGTAAAAAAAATTGCTAATAAAAATTAAGCCCACTCGAGTGCGTACCTTTTATACGAGCTTTGGCGGTATTATCAAAAATCATAAATCGGCTCCAAGTCGATGAATAGGGTGGTATATTTTTTTCGGTCCATGCACCGCAGGTAAATTGATAAAAATCATCACAAGGATCTGCCGATTTGTCGATGCTGCTGAGGAACTCTTGAGCTATATAAATAACAAAATTTTTAATAATCAACCGCATGAAAAGTATCACTCGATCAAAGTTCAATACTTGCCCACTTTTTTGCAGTCCTGCGTCTCACAAACTTCGTAATTTTTTTCGCCATTTTCCTTCGCTGCATGAGCCACGTGCTTTTTCCCGTGAAGAGATGGCCATTTGAGATCTTCGGGAAAGACTCGTTGGCCCCAAAAAGATCGACTCACGAAATTTGCCACACACGAGCCGGCAAAGAGAACCAGAATAATTCTAAAATTTTGATAAAAATTTATTAATCATTTTTTCTTAACCAAATGGATTTATTTTCAAACATTAAAGTAGCATTCGAACTTACAGAATTTTTCCGGTGACCATTTTCACAAAATGGCTTATACCGGTTACTGAATTTCAAGGGTGCGAAATCGGAAACCGACTAAAGACTTCTGATTTTTTGTCATTCGTTATATAACCCGGATTCAAAGCGGAAGCGGACCTTGAACAGCTTCCGAGCTGACGGAAGATATCGTAACTCTTGGAATGATTATTAAAAGATGATATATCGCGTTGGTGCTGGTTGCGAGATAGTTGCAACACCCACTCCGAAAATTTTGCCCCATATATCGCACTCATATCCGGTAAGCTCCTCATTAATTAAGGTCACACGTGATTACAATGAAAAGACAAGGATTTAATCTCTCGCTACATTTTGCGGAAATGCCATTTTTTCATTAAAAAATATTCAATGTGACGCTTGAAGAATTAACGTCGGGACAAAAAAACAATCTATATACATATATATCTGTATATATATATATATATATATATATATTTGATGCTCGATGCACCCGGAAGTGCAATGTATCAAATGAAGTAAATGTCGAAGAAATAGAAATTTTATTAAATATATGAATATTATTGATAAGCTGAAAATTGGGTGATACATCATATTTAATGCAATTATTCTATCGCTGGGAATCTATTGATATAAAAAATTCGATTATGATTAAAAAATACTTTATGATGTACGGGAGGGAGAAAAAAAAGAATGGAAATTATGTTCCACATGATTGGCTTGGAAATTCAGCGCCGTTGCTGAAGATGAAAGTTTATCTCTGCTGATATATGTATCGTGAGAAACAACACGATATCAGGTTGTGGTCAGTATCGATCATCGTACCAATCGCCTTCACCCGAGAGGAGATATTTCTCAATAATTCCATCAGTCGCACAAGGTTTCCGACTTGAAGCAGGTGCAAAAGAAAAATGTAAGCTCCGAAAAGTCGTATCTACATTTTCACCTTCCGTATCGTTGTTATTCTTTTCTACGTCTCGAAGAATTTCTTAGCCCCATTTTATTCGATATTGTTAGTATGGCAATGTTCTTATTGCGCTAATAAATTAAGATTAACGATAAACGTATTTAAAAGTTTGTTTATTAACAAGAGATGAGACTAGCACAAATTGGTCCGTACGTCAAGACATTTCTAGATGAACAAATGACAGACCGACATACATGAACATATAAACAGACTGATGAATATATTAATGAACCGCGTGTCGTTTTAGTATCTTCTAGCATATTCCAATACTACCTCTCGAAACGTGGGTGATTATCCGAATAACATTTCAATTACTCATTCCAAGTAATTCTACGAATTTTTGATGTCTTGGTGCTGGTAGGCCCTTTGTAAGTACATCAGCAACCATGTTGTCAGTAGAGACGTGTTCAAGTGTAATTCGTTTGTTTTTTAGAACATCTCTAGCAAAATGATGTCGTAAGTCAATATGTTTACTTCTGACATGGAAACCAGGATTCTCCGCAAGGCGTTGGGCTCCCATATTATCGTTAAACAATTTTATATCAGCTATATTATGAAATCCCAACTCCAACAGGAAACCTTGAAGGTGTATACTTTCTTTCATCGCTTCTGATAAAGCCATATATTCAGCCTCTGTAGAAGATAAAGCGACTGTCCTCTGTTTGGAAGAATCCCAGGATATTGTTCCATTGCTCAACATGAAGACATATCCTGTATATGAACGTCTGTCAACTATGCAGCTCGCCCAATCAGCGTCAACGTATCCTATTAACGACCTCTTCGATCGACTAAACTTGAGACCCAAATTCATAGTACCTTTTAAGTAACAAGTGTTGAACTGGCTTAAGGCGCTTACAACGTGACTGATATCGGGTCTAGTTGCCAGATACATCAAAGCGCCAATCAATTCGCGATACGGGTATTTTTCATCTTTGGATGAAGATTCTTTCTCCGATTTTGTTAATTTAACATTTATATCCATGGGAGTTGTTACTGGATTAGATTCAGACATTCCAAAACGATCCAATAATTCTTCAATGTAACCCTTTTGATTCATGATTATTGTATTGGCTTTTCGTGAAAATTCAATTCCAAGACAATATGTAGGATTTCCGAGATCTTTTATCTCAAATTCCTTTGACATAGCTTCTTTAAATTTCGTTATTTTTTCTGTATCTCGGGAAAATACCAATATGTCATCTACATAAATCGCTATAAAAAATGCATTCTCCCCTCGACCTAATTGGTATACGCAAGGATCTGCATTTGATGGTTTTCCTCCAAATCTTCTCAACACTTCATCTAATTTTGTATGCCAACTCCTTCCAGCTTGGCGCAATCCATACAGAGATTTCTTTAGTAGACACACTTTATCACCAGTGTCTCCGTCTGAATAATGCGTTCAAGGGCTTCTGCCAGGTAAGTTGGGGTTTCCATCTATACTTCTTCTTCAATCACACCATTCAAGTATGCCGTTGTTACGTCGAATTGTTTAATTGACATTCCGTATTCAGCTGCAAGTGCCACCAATAGGCGGATAGATCCGAGACGAGCAACTGGTGCAAAAGTTTGATTGAAGTGTATTCCAGGACGTTGAGCGAAACCACGTGCTACAATTCGAGCATTTCTTCTCTCCAATGGACCATCAGCTTTATATTTATTTCGTAACACCATACGACTACCAATAACTTCGCGATCGTTTGGACGCTCTACAATTTCCCAAGTGTCGTTCTTCACTATCGACTTCACTTCGGTCGCCATGGCTTGATACCAATCTTCCGCATCAGGACTAGAAACTGCTTGATTAGCAGGTATCTCCGCTATATTCGCTTCCTCTTGTTCCATATTCAGAATGTCAACGCGTCGTTCCTGATATTGTTTCCGTGGTCTTCCTCTCATTCCCGTCAAAATCCTTCTCGGTCTTCCTGGACCTCTCCTTGTTGTTTCTTCTATTTCCTCGACCTGATTTTCATGATTTTCCTCGTTCCGATTATCTTCGATATTCTCATTTTGTTCATTCGCATTATTTTCCGGTATTGCTGGAACATGTATATTGTTTTCATTCATATTTTGTAACACTACTTCAACTTCTCTTGTGTCAGAATGTAAAGTTTCCATGTTATATGTTCTTGACTGACAATATAATTTGGGGTGAATTCTTCATATACACCGTCTGTTAAGTTTCTCGGATTCTTAGGAAAAGTTACATCACGTGTTATTTGAACGGACTTATCTTCAGGAACCCACATTCTATATCCTTTTGATTTGTCGTCGTAACCCAAGAAAATTCCTTTCTTTCCACGTTCGTTTGTTTTGCTTTTTCCTGGCGTTCTGTCTAGGATTATGATATTACACCCGAGTTCTAACCATTTTTCCACGAAGACAAGTTTCACACATTGGACGCACTCATCTTGCTTTATTTTATCGAACGAATCTTATTTACTTTTATTGCACAATCAATTCTTCTTGTATTCTCGGCCCATAACCTGTTAGTATGGCAATGTTCTTATTGCGCAAATAAATTAAGATTAACGATAAACGTATTTAAAAGTTTGTTTATTAACAAGAGATGAGACTAGCACAAAATGGTCCGTACGTCAAGACATTTCTAGATGAACAAAAGACAGACCGACATACGAGAACATATAAACAGACAGATGAATATATTAATCAACCGCGTGTCGTTTTAATATCTTCTAGCATATTCCAATAGAAATGTCATAAAAAACGATATTTTTACAAAAATATACAACACAATTATTCCAAAAACAAAGAAATTTTACATTTTTTTAAAATTCACAATGAGAATAAATAAATAAAATTTGTCGAGAAAAAATCGGTATTATTGGAATTCCGGTGAAATAAAATGTTTGATTTATAAGGGAAATCGCGTGATGCATCGTCGTCGCAATTGTAGTTGCAATGTTTAAATGGTAATAAACTCGTAAGGACCGAGTGACAAAGAAAATATAGTATACGTTAGGCATTGTAGATTTTAATTGATAAGCGATTATTGGCAAGCGAAATTTTAATTTCACTCGTTCACATCGGTTCGTCGCATTACGGTCTCGTTGTTGGCAATACTGAAAAACCAAGTGGCCTCCACGGCCATGAGTAAAAAAAACACGCACACTTAAAAATTCAATTACCGTGATTTTCGGAAGGGATTTTTGGAAGCTGTCGGAAAATTTATGTGTTTCATTGTTGTTGTTTTCCAGAGATTTTATCTGATCGTTGAACCGGCAAAATGTCTTCAAAGCCGGCGGTGTTTTTGACGATTCTCTTATTGGCTGTGGTGGTAGTGGGTCTTTCGGTTGGACTGAGTATCGATACTTTCAGAGGAAGACATGCTCTCGATTACGCGCCTCTCATTGATGGGTAATCAATTTTTAGCAAAGAAGCAAAGATCAATTCCCGAGATGGATTTTATCAGCGGCTCAGATTTAGCACTCATAAATTTCCAATAGAAGCATTGATCCGAATGGAAATTTTACAACTTTTGCGTCGCAAGTATTAATATCAATTTGCCGTATATTGCAAATGATAAAAATCATAACGGACGATGAACGGACTGATCTTATGTTAAAATATTCATATTACATACGTTATTTATTAGCAATCATTGAAATACTTTAATAAATAATATCGAATTGGAAAAATCAACATTTCACAATCACCATTATTTAATTCATTAATTTTTTATTAATTTACAGTCACAATGATCTTCCTTACAATCTCTATACCATTCTCAACAACAAACTCACGGATTTTCACTTTGAACATAATCTCAAGAATGATTCAAGATGGAGCAACGCCGCATGTGGATCATGTTTCACGGATTTGCCTCGTTTAAATACTGGAAAACTCGGTGGACAGGTGCACATTGCATTACAATTGACGAATTATCGTTTCTCTTTATTATTGTAATTTTGTACAATTTTTCTTCTTGTTTATCAGTTTTGGGTGGCCTGCATGGATTGTCGTGCTCAATACAAAGATATCGTTCAGCTGACGATGCGACAAATTGACGTCATCAAAAGACTCATAAAGAAATACCCAAATGACTTGGATTTGGTCACGAATGCTGCGGACATTGAAACGGTTTGGAAAAATGGCAAAATTGCCTCAATGATTGCCGTCGAGGGTGGCCATTCACTGGACTCGAGCTTGGCCGTTCTCAGATTGTACCACGAGCTTGGTGTGCGTTACATTACTCTAACCCATACTTGCAACACTTCATGGTTAGTATTTTTGTATGCGAGTTTAAAACAAGAAATCTATATATATATATGTAAGCTTTGTGTACCCGTCGGTGAATCTTGTACGTCGAGAGGGGTCACTAGCTGATGGACGAGTAAAGCAAGATAGGGAGATGGAGTTCGAGATAAAGATAGATAGAGATAGACAGAGATAGATAGAGATCCGACGCGAGTTGTCGTGCTAAGAATATTAAATTCGATAGATAATTAAAACCTGCACTAGAGGGTATTAAGTACTGTACCAAAAGTGTAATTCTCTACGAAATCAAGAACCCTTATGGGGATATAATATAGGGGAGTACAAGCATTTAATTGTTGATTCTCTATTTTTTAGGTTAGTAACGCGTGATAAATCTTTATAATTAAGAAGGATCATGTAATCCATAGTAATAAACTCTATTTTTTAGACGAATCAACCTTGTGTTTTACTCTTAGAGAGAAGGAACATTATATATATTTTTTATGTCCATACTTAATGATGATTAAAAAATCATTTATACAGGGCAGATGCATCGCCGGTCAACGATAATTCCGTTTACAATTTGACAGAATTTGGCAAAGCGAGTTTCATAAAAAAATCATTCAAATGAAAATTGATGTTTTAGGAAAACAGGTTTCGATCTTAGTAATTGAAAAAAGAACAAATTATCGTTTACCACTGTCCTATTGTCATAAATCATTTTTCTCATTTTCCGATTGCCAATGGTTAATTTGTATTTTTTTTTTCTTCCAGGTGGTGGTACACGAGATGAACCGTCTGGGAATAATGGTGGACTTGTCCCACGTTTCTCACAATGTAATGAGAGACGTGATTGCCACGACGAGAGCACCCGTGATATTTTCGCACTCGTCGGCTTTCAGAATTTGCAATTATTACAGAAATGTTCCGGATGACGTGCTTCTATCAGTGGTAGGGAAAAAAAACGAAGAAAAAAAAAACAAATATTTTTTTCCATCTTTTACGATGATTTGCAAAATTAATGCATTTTTATTATTTGTCGAAGAAAGAGAATAATGGTCTCGTGATGGTTAATTTCTACAGTGACTTTGTTAATTGCGACAATTCGAGAAATGCGAGCATGGAAGATGTCATGGGTACGTATCTGCTGTGCATTCAAAGAATTTTCAAAACATTTTTTTAATCAAATATTTTTCTATAACAATTTAGATCACATCAATTACATCAGAAACTTGATTGGCGTTGATCATGTTGGAATAGGTGCAGATTTCGACGGCGTACCAACGTAAGTAATTTTAAATTGTCAGTCCCGACTGACGATTAATCATTCAATTTCAGTCGAGTTGGAAATTTGTCGTTGTTTTTTGTTTTTTTTTTCCCAGTGTTCCCAACGGTTTGGAAGATGTTTCGAAATATCCTGAATTATTCGATCGCCTTTATGAAAACAAGGAAAATGAACCAAGTTGGAGCAGAGCCGACCTTGAAAAACTGGCTGGACGAAATGTAAACGATAATTTTCCTTCTGCAGTATGACTTTATTTTTCCGTCACTAAGAAAAATTATTAATGCAAAATATGATCGAGACCACTTCACAATTGTGCCGAAAAAAAAAAAATGTTTTAAAATTTTCCATTTGCAATTTCTACATAATAACCATTTGCTTGCAATTAAAATAATGATAATATTCATTGACGGTCACAGGTGCGCGATTCGTTATCTTCGGAGCTTCCACACGAAGAAATCATAACCGGAGAAGAATTGTACATTGCTCAGGAAAAGGATGGACAAAAACCTGGAACATGTCAAACAGCTATCGAGTAAGTTATAAACATTCATTTAAATATTGTCTCTCAATGGTTATTTTTAATAAAAATAATTATTTACTCGATCGTTATGCAATTATTCAAACACGATTATTTGAACATGAATAAATGTATAGCTTGTTAGGAATTGTCGCTGTCCTTAAAGAAATCGTCAAAGGCAAACCTTTCTCGGCTTTCGAAATTATTTAAATCTGGTGCATATGATAAACATTTTTTTAAAGATTTCGAAAAATACAAATTACTCACTTGACTGGAAAAATAAAGTAATGACAAGTTGCCACATATTTTTAACCGAAAAGTACAAAATCAGTGTTTAAAATCACCCGAAATTCTAATGATTGTTTTGTTTTTGTACAGGTGGAAAAATATAAATGTGACGTTTCCGGGATAAACGAGGATCGGCTGGTTTTATAATACGAATAATTTTATAAAAAGGGAAGTTGGTGAAAAAAATGAAGAAATTGTTATCCAATTGTTGAATAATTGTTTGAAAAATAAATTCTTTGCAAAGAATGATGAAAAATTTCGAATTTGAAGAAAATCTCAGTCTCGTCGGAAAGTTGTTATTCGTAGTGATAAAAATGTCGGTGAGTCGTTGGTGCTCCTCGGGAAAACTGGTTTTCGAGAGTAGATTTCGAACTTGTGCAGCGTCGAGGCTGGCGCACATTCTCTGCACCGTGAGCCTAATTCGGAAACACCGAATTACCATAACTGGTCGAATACTTCCGATTTCGAGCGTATAGGAAATTTCCCAAATCTTTTGGTAATTATGTAAGTTCGATTATTGCGTACCGCAGATTGAAAGGCGTTTAAATATCAAATTTTTGGAGAAAAAAAACTTGGAACTTTGGATTTTTTTTTCTCGCTAATCCAAAAAAATGTATAGAAATGTGATTTATTTGTTTTCGTATAATATAGGAAATTGCAAAAATTTTTCGACAATCGTGTAAGCCCGATTATTACGAATCGGATCTCAGAGCGAAAAGACGGTTGAACATACGGTCGCGGAAATTTCCGGAAGATCTTGCATTGTCTCGTAACGAGTGAATGATCGCGAGCCCAGCCAACTATTTCATTCCGATGATATAAGCGAGCGTAACGAAATATGCTCCTCCAGAAATCGAGATAAAGCGATGACGTGATCACAAAAAGAGTGGCATCCCTTCCCATAGTGCCAAAAACTCTACTCCAATTTGTTTGGGAAGGGGAAATGGTGTAATATATATGACTAAGCGTATCTTAAAAATTTCTTTAACATCGCTGAATGGAAGACGTTTTTTCTTCGTCAATAAAACCAACAAGTGAATAAATAAATAAATGAAAAAGTAGAAAATAAAAAAAGATAAAATGATGATTTTCAGGCATTGTGATTTAGTGCTCGCGTGTGTGTTTATTACTTGTCGTTCAGTAACGAGCGGCAGTAGTTTTTTTTCGTCGATTTTCGGTAAGTCAATGTGACAAAATAATTTGGTAAAATTATTTTGCGAGTGACAGTGATCATTGACAAACACGTATTGTTCATTTAGAAAACAAAAAACACACCCACACATTCGATTGACACGATTTTCGTCGATTTATCTTCGCCCTATTGATGCATATGATTAAATTCAAGTTTTCGAAATTTATCCATTTAAATTTAGGCCGTAGGACTCGGGTGAATGGGGAATTGGCCTTGCTTGAAAATCAAAAAAAATGTACGCATTGTCAATGAGCAATTTACTACAATTACCAATTTAAATTTATTTATTTATCTAACGTGATGATTTTTTTGTTGTCAGGAGGCAGGTCGACAAATGACGAATACCCTTCCAGCATTTGGGAAAATTCAGAGGACCAAAGGCTCTCCTACATTTCATCGAGTACTCGTATGAGAATTTACACAGGGTGCGTTGAATTGTGGTATTTACTGAGCAGCAAAAAAAAATTCTTATCATCGGAATGATAAGGCACGCGTGACTTTTCATCCAACGATTTATCACAATGCAAACTATGTCACTTCTATTTCCAGATGTTTGTCTCATTTTTGAACTTGCAATTGTCAATTTGATTACTCATGATAACGTATTAACTTTTTTTTTTTTTTCCAATCTTTTCAGGTCATCCATAGACACAGCATCGGTTGTAACAATTCCTGTGAAAGAGTCAGAGTTGATATACTATGACCGGCTTCCCGGTAAATAAGGAACGGGGAAGGGGGTCAGTGACAAAGAAATAAAAATAAATTAAACAAAAAGAATTTGATAATAAAGTAAATATAATAATAATAATAAAAGAAAAATAATTACAATAATAAAAGGAAATGGGGGTGGGTTTGGGCGCCAGCTACGTGACGTGTAGCATCCGTAACGTTACCGGTCAAATGACTCGGTAATTTGACAAGTGATTTTAATAATAGAAAATAACGGACGAACGAAATAGACACGCGGCTAGGGGGCAGAGGGGGTGAGGGGTCTCAGAGGTGGATTCCCGAACTCGTCGGCTACTTATTTATTACCTCGGTCGAGACGGGGGGGGTGACGTAAGGGGGAAGGGGGGGGGATTGATACAGTAATTTCGGGAGAATTCTATGCTGTCGGCTATGGGCCACAAAAGAAAAGGGGATATTAATTACGAAATTCAGGGGACTCGATTTAAGCGGGGTATTTCGGGGCGAACGCCAATTACGCATAAGAACCACCACTCACCGATGAACGCAACAGGTGTAACGGCACCCGTGATGGCGGTACGCACGCGGTCAGAAAACACGGGGGAAAATAAATATGAATAATACTCGATCGAAAGGGGGGGAAATATCGGAATCGCGGGGTTGTAAAAAGGGGAAGTACTCAAGTACTCACTTTTTTGTGGTTTCCAATCACACACACACACACAATCTCTCAAAATTATAATTCTATCTTCTTTATTCGGATAATGGCGTCCTCTCGTCGCATATAGCTCAGCTGAAGTGACATGCCGGCCGGCGTCTTCTTCTCCGTAGCTTCGTGTCGTCGGTGATTGGCTTCCGCGGCGGTCCCGATCGGGCTCGGCGAATCGGAGGGCCGCGCGCCTGGGGATTGGCCGGTGAGACAAGCGTAGCAGGCAGCGGCGGTGGTGATTGGCGGCGAGGAGGCAGGGACGCGCTAGTATTGCGGGTCCCCTCTGCTTACGGTTGTCCTCCCGGGCCTCAACCCCGGCAGCAACGGCCGTGGGGCCCTAGGCTTCTCTCCCGGTCGGTGTCGCGAGTGATTGGCTCCCGCGGCGGTCCCGATCAGGCTCGACGAATTGGAGGACCGCGCGCCTGGGGATTGGCCAGTGGGTCAAGCGTAGCAGGAAGTGGCGGTGGTCATTGGCGGCGAGGAGGCAGGGACGCGCCAGGCGTGCGGGTCCCCTCTGCTTACGCTTTTCCACACGGCTTCAACCCCGGCAGCAACGGCCGTGGTGCCCTGAGCTCTTCTCCCGGCCGGCGCCACACTTAAACTCGCTGCATTCATACTTCCATTCGGGGGGGGGCGAAAAAGAAAAAAGGGGCAAAGAAAATAAAATATCGCGTAACAAAAATCGGGGCTACAAAAATAATACAATTAATAATAAAATAATAAGGGGTACGTACGTGAGTGGCGGCCCTCAGCCGAGCTGTGTGCATCGCGAGGATGCGCCGTGTTACAAACTCCCCCCTGCTGAAACGAAAGTACGACTCGAGTACTTGAGCCGAGGGGATGGATGAGGCTGAGGGCGGACTAGGGATGGAGATATATTGGGAGGCGGTTTCTGGGGAAAGTAAAGGGTGATAGGGTCTTCGATTGAGAATAACGGGTAGGTAACTATGTCACGATTTCCGGTTCACAAAGGGAATTTTATTATACTACAGAGTAACAAAAAAAAAGAAAGAGAACAAAAAAAAGAAAATGCAAAGAAAACGTAGGTAGGAGAGCTCATAAAAAAAACTAAAAGACTTATTGCTATCACAGCTCAGTCTCTCCTACCTATTCCCTATGGAGGGTTAGTTACGGGGGTCGGTGGCTAACGTCTATTAGCGGGGGTGGCGAGTGATAAGCTCGTTGGGGGTGCCGCAGTTCCAGCACTGGAAGTGAGGGGCCTCTACACTCAGCTGCTCCGCGGGCTCCTCGTAATGCTCCCGGGAGGCGTGCGCGCGGGGTTCAGGGGTCAGACAATCGGGGCGGGGGAGGATGTTAACCATCAGAGGTGGTATTCGGGGGGTTGGGGGAGTGGGTATGGAGGGGGGATCGTTCTTAGGGGGGGGAGGAATGGTCAGAGACATTAGGGGTGGTATTCGCGGGGTTGGTGGAGTGGGTACGGGGGGAAGAAGGGCATTCGTGGGGCGGGGGATGGTCAGGGACATCAATGACGGTAGAGAAGGGGCTGAAGGCAAGGATGTGAGGGGTGTTGCGCCTTCTGGGCGGGGGACCCGGATCTCCATGAGGGCCATTATTTCTGGGGCCCGGGGTAAGGGACGTCGCTGCCGGGAGGATCGGGTCTTCCTCAGGGGGAGGGTAGCTGGGGGAGGGGGTATGGGCCTTGGTTTGATCGGGGTGGGGGGTTGACGGCTCCAGGGGGCGGACGCGTGGGTGACTAGGGAGTCTCTCTTAGGGGCTGGGGGTTGGATTGGGGTCCGGATTAGGGTAATCTTTGGGCGAGGGGTCGTGGGTGGAGTGGGGGTCAAAAGGGGTAGCTCGGCGAGGGGAGAGATTCGGGGAGTCGCGAGGGGGCGGGGGTCAATTGCGGGCACGCTCCCGGAGGGCATACGTCCGGGCGGGTTCTCTTGGCGCGGCTGGTTTTGATCGGCTTCCTCGTGGCCGACCGCGGGGCCGTCGGTCCGGTGGGTTAATTCCGGGGCCGGGTGTAGTGGGAGGGGGGAGAGGGTCGCACTCAGCTGGTAGCCGATGCTCTCCCATCTGGTCCTCCTCATCAAGTTCCCCCTGACTGACTTGACCCCCCGTGTTCCTCTCCAATTCATGGTTCCCGACATCCTGTAAGAACGAGGGGTTGCAAGTTATGTCGGGGTCTTCGGCGTCGGGTGTTGGGGCCGCTTTTATCTCGGGGGGCGTTACTTTCTCGGGAGCTGTTACGGTCGGAGTCGGGGCGTCTGGGGTCTCATCCTGAGCGATTGGGGCTTGATAGGGCTTCAGGTCTTTAATGTGGGCTTTAACCCACTTTTTCTTCAGGGGCAGGTGTAGTTCGTAGACCACGGGGGAAAGTTTCTTGGAAATTGTGTAGGGTCCGTGGTATTTAGGGGCTAGTTTGGCTGCGAAGTTGTGTGCGGCCGACGAGAGGACACGGTTCCGTCGCAGGACTACATCCCCGACCTGGAATTCCCGGTCCTCCCTCCCTCGGTTGTAATAATGGGCCTGTCTCTTCGCGGCCTGGGAAAGGTTTCGATGGACAATGTCGTAAAGGAGGGGGAGCCGTTGCATTCGGTCATTCCACACGGCGGGGTCTGATCTGTTGACCAGGGCTGGGGGCGGTAGGTTGTTGCGAATGCTCTTTGCGGGCCGTGGGTTTCGGCCGAAGTTCAGAAACGCAGGGGTAAGGCTAGTGGAGGCGTGTACGGAGGTGTTGAGGGCGAAACAAAGCTCCGGGAGGTGGAGGTCCCAGTTCTGGTGATCGTCTCCGACATATGAGACAATCATGGTCTTAAGGGTCCGGTTTACTCTTTCTACAGGGTTGGCTTGGGCATGGTAGGGGGGTATGGTGGTTTGTCGTACTCCGTACTGACTGAGGTGACGGGTCATGTGTTTGTTAACAAACTCGGTGCCATTGTCAGTCAGCAGGAACTGGGGGCAGCCCCAACGGTTGAGGACTAGGGTCTCGAGGGCCGTCACGATGGAGGGCCCGGTGGCTGCCCCAAGGGCCTTAGCTTCCACGAATTTGGTGAAGAGGTCCTGGAATACCACGATGTATCGGTTTCGGCTTTTACTGGGGGGGAATGGGCCCATGACGTCGGCAGCTACTACAGTCCAAGGCCCCTCGGTAGTTCGCTCCCGCATTATTCCTCCAGGCGGTCCCTGGGAGGTTTTATGGAGCTGACACACCGGGCAACGCTTGACAAATTGTGCCACATCCTGGAAGACTCCGGGCCAAGAGAAGTCTTGGGTTAGGCGGGAGTAAGTCTTGTCGACTCCGAGGTGGCCAGACTGGGGGTGTTCGTGGGCGTTTCGGAGGGCTCGCGATCGGGCATCGCTGGGGAGGACAAGTTTCCAGGCATCGAGGTCGGTTAGGGCTGGCTCTATAAGGGGGTGAGGGCGATGGTGGAACAGTTGGTGGTCCTCGATTTTCCAATCCGGGTACTTGTGCGGGAAACTATGGACGTTGTGCATCTGTTCGAGGTACCAGGGATCCATGGTCTCACCCACGGCAGCCAGGGCTTCGATGGTCCCCTCGAACATTCTGGAAAGGGCATCAGGGACTACATTTAGGGATCCTTTGCGGTGGACTATTTCCATATCAAGGTCCTGCATTGATAATGCCCATCGGGCCAGTCGACCGGAAGGGTCTCGAAGATTACGGAGCCAGCGCAAGCTACTGTGGTCTGTGACCACCGTGAAGGACGTTCCCTCGATGTATGGTCGCAATTTCTTGGTTGCCCACAACACCGCAAGGCACTCCTTCTCGGTAACGCTGTACTTGCGCTCGGCTCGGGACATGACTCGACTACAGAAAATAATGGGGTGCTCCTCTCCATCCACCTCCTGCACCAGCACGGCGCCGACGGCGTAGTCACTGGCATCGGTGTGAATGGCAAAGGGTTTGCTAAAGTCAGGGCGGGCTAACACAGGGGTCCGGGTGAGGGCGTAGCGGAGCGCGTCGAAGGCTTCTTGCTGTTCGGTGTTCCACTGCCACTCCTGTCCTTTTTCGAGGAGTCGCACAAGGGGGACCTTCAGCTCGGAGATATCTCCCATGAAGCGGGCATACCAGCCCATCATGCCGAGAAACCTCCGCAGCTGCTTAATGTTGGTAGGGGCAGGGTAGTTTAGGATGGGGACAATCTTGTCGGGGTCCGTCTTCAGTCCGTCTTTCGTGACGACATACCCCAGGTATTTCATCTCGGAGCAGAAGAACTCACTCTTCTCACGGTTGATCTCCAGACCGGCTTCTTTTAGCGCCTTGAGGGCCAGCTCGAGGTATCGGTAGTGGTCCTCCTCAGTCTCCGTCGCAATTATTATGTCGTCGAGGTAGGCGAAGACATGGGGCTCCCACTCTGTCGGGATCAGTCGGTCCATCAGTCTTTGGAAAGTCGCGGGAGCGTTCGTCAGTCCGAAGGGCATACGGGTGAACTGGCATAGACCTCGGCCCGGGACAGCAAAGGCAGTTATGGGGCGACTAGCGGGGTGTACGGGGATTTGGAAATAGGCCTGGCTGAGGTCTAACTTGGAGATGTGACGGGCTCGCCGTAATCCATCCAAGATTCGGTCTAGGTTGGGGAGGGGGTAGGCGTCTTTCTTTGTGACTTTGTTCACATCGCGGTAGTCGATGCAAAACCGGGACTTACCATTGGGCTTGGGGACTATCACGGGGTTACTTAACCAGGGGCTGCTCGACCTCTCGATCACCCCCTCACGGAGCATCTTGTCGACCTCCGCGTGGGCGGTGGCGAGCAGGTAAGGGGAGATCGTACGGGGCCGCTGGCGAATGGGAGGGTGGCCTTGCACGTCGATAGCATGCTCGACCAGGGTGGTGACGCTTAGTGTGCCGGTGGTGTTGGGCTTCACCAGTCGATCTAGGAGGGGGCTGAGGCGGTCTTCGACGGCGAGGGGGGCGTCAGCGAGTCCGGCGCATTCTGGAAAGGCCGGCACGACGATGGGGATGTGTTCATCGGTGGTGAACTTCCGGGGGGAACCGCCGGGGATTTGCCAGGTATCCTCGCCGTAATCGATTTTCAGGCCGAAGATCCTGCAAAAATCGATCCCCAGGATGCTCTCGTACCCCAAGGGAGCCACTCTCATCTCGATGGTCTTGATGCTGGATCCTAACTCGAACTGTAAGGGCATGACTCCGAGGAGGGGAACCACGGTGTTATTGGCAACCCGTACTCCTCCAGTAGCCGGCCGGAGCTCCGTGCCCAGCGCACGGGCCTCTGCTACTCCCAGATAGGAGCGCGTGGCCCCCGGGTCAATCAGGGCGAGCACATGACGACCCAGGAGGTTCAGCATCACAAAGTGGCGCTCGTCTTCCTCCTGGGTCTCAACGGCGTCAATCACGGGCAAAACTCGGGGGCGGGGCAGGGGTGGGACGAAGGAGTCCAGGGCAGCCAGGTCCGCTATCCCTGGATTCGGCACTTGAACGGGGGGGGGAGACGGAGTTATTGCCCCCCCCCTCTGGAGTTTCCCTCACGCGCCCGGCGGCACCGTGGGCACGAGTTGAGATCGTATCCCGCCAGCCCGCATGCGCGGCAGAAAGACCCCAAGGGCTGGGGGCACTCGGCGAAAATGTGTCCTGCTTGTCGGCAGTTATAACAGCGGACTGTGGTGGATTGGGGCCGGGATTGAGGCGACCATCCTCGTGGGGATGAAAAGGGGTGGGCCATTAAGGGCGGAGGTTGCTGAGGTTGGACTGATGGTCGTGCAGGGGGTGGGCGGGCACGGGCTGAGGGAGGTGGTGTACTGGGGGTCGTACTCATGCTGGCGACCGCGCTCGGCGGCCGTAAGGGGGACTGGACGGGGGCGGTAATAGGCTGGCCGGGCAGGGGCGTATGAGGCGATGGTCCCACGGCGGCAGCCCTTTCTCGGGCTCGGGTTGGGGGCACGTAAGCGGTGGAGACGGCGTGAGCCGCCGTGGGCGGGGGGCGGTAAGTGCGTGCGCGTTCTCGCGCATCTTCCTCCCGGCGACACTTCAACTGCAAATCCAGGAAGCTGGTCACGTCTTCCCGATAGATGCGCTGTCCCACTTCGGGGTGGAGGTTATTGACGCAGATGTCAAGCTGCATCTCGAGGGAAAGGGGGGGGTTCAGGAGGTTGAAGATGGTCCTCATCTTCGTAATGAACTCGCCACTGGGCTCACCGGGGCCTTGGGTTCGCAACTCTAGTTCCCGTCGCAGGCGCTCCTGGAGGTCACTGTGACCGAACCAAGCGCGGAATCGCAAAATGAACTCCTCATAGGAGGACCAGTTGTTGCGCTCCACCCGATACCACATGAGCGCGTCATGTGTGAAGGATTCGGGTAGGACGCGCAACAGATCCTCTTCGGAGAACCCTCGGCTGTCGCAGTATTCGTAGAGGCGGAGGAGATACTCCTCCCCGTCATCTCCACGACGCCCTGCGAATTTGGGACCGAACCGTCGGAAGTGGTCTATTTGGTGGGTGTCGCGGGTCCAGATACTGCCTATACGAGAGAGGGGTTCGGGGCAGGGTGCGAGGGAGTGGGGGTGGCGAAGGGGGGTGTGGGTTAATGGGGGAACACGGTACCCTGTACTATTGTACTGGGGTCGGGCGCGCTCTTGTGGCAGCTCGAAGGTAGCGTGGTGTCCCCATGGGTCGGTGGGGGGATGGGGTGATGAGGCAGGGTGACGCAGGGGTGCGGGGGCAGGGGGCAGAGAAAGCAAGGGGGCTTGGTGGAGAGTGTACGGCCGTGGGGGCGGTTGGACCGGCGGGGCTGATATTGGGTTAGGGGCGAAAGTGACAACAGGGACAGTGTTCCGGGCGAGAGGGGAGTGGCACGACGGTGGGGTTACGTCGTCGAAGCTCATCAGATCTCCGGCGCCGCTGAGGGTAATGGGGTCGCGAAATGGCCCATGGGACTGGCCGGTGGCTATGGCTCCGCTGTGGTTGATGGGGAGGGGGTCGGAGGTTAGTTCCGTGGCGAGGGGAGGGTTAGTACGCCGGGAGTCCTCGAAGCAAGGCTCGAGCACCGCAGCTGTAAATGTGAATGCGGGGTGCAGTCCCCGCTCGTCCACCGTCGGGTCCCAGGCAGTCTCGACTTCGGGGTGAAGACGACGTATTTCGCGGCGCCAATACCGATCACGCAATTCTTCGGGGGTACCCGCAGTACTCAGCTCTGCGTGATCGCAGAGCCGGAGGATGTCCCGGATGTCGCGGATAGTGTCTAAATCCTCCTTAATCCAAAGAATGTGGGCTTGCGTGGCCGGCGGCGCCACCGGCGCCGGAGGATCGACGAGGGGGAGAGGGGCAGTGGGGGCGGAGGGACCGCTGCTCGGACTGGTCGTGGTAACGCTCGTGGTGGTGGCGGTAGTAACGCTTCCGACCGCAACGGGGTCCATTATGAAGTAAAGGGGGCGGCTAATTTAATTAAACACACAAAAAAAAAAACGAAAAGCGAAATACGGGGGGGGGGGGGCTTCAGTGGTGGTGGTTCACGCGCACTCCAGGGCTTAGTCGTGAGACGGAAAGAGAGAGGGGAGAAAAAGGGAAAAATAAAATAAAAATAAAAATAAAAATAAATTATAATAAGCAGGGAAGGAGGGCAGAAAAAAAAAAAAGAAAATAAAATAAAATAAAAAAAGAAGAATCGAATGTAGAGGTCTCACTGAGGTTGGACGAAAAAGGGGGGGGGGGGGTATACCGAGGTGAGCACTGCCTAAAAAAAAAGAATAAGTTGTTTTTCGGGCCCCACGTTGGGCGCCAATTTATGACCGGCTTCCCGGTAAATAAGGAACGGGGAAGGGGGTCAGTGACAAAGAAATAAAAATAAATTAAACAAAAAGAATTTGATAATAAAGTAAATATAATAATAATAATAAAAGAAAAATAATTACAATAATAAAAGGAAATGGGGGTGGGTTTGGGCGCCAGCTACGTGACGTGTAGCATCCGTAACGTTACCGGTCAAATGACTCGGTAATTTGACAAGTGATTTTAATAATAGAAAATAACGGACGAACGAAATAGACACGCGGCTAGGGGGTAGAGGGGGTGAGGGGTCTCAGAGGTGGATTCCCGAACTCGTCGGCTACTTATTTATTACCTCGGTCGAGACGGGGAGGGTGACGTAAGGGGGAAGGGGGGGGGGGGATTGATACAGTAATTTCGGGAGAATTCTATGCTGTCGGCTATGGGCCACAAAAGAAAAGGGGATATTAATTACGAAATTCAGGGGACTCGATTTAAGTGGGGTATTTCGGGGCGAACGCCAATTACGCATAAGAACCACCACTCACCGATGAACGCAACAGGTGTAACGGCACCCGTGATGGCGGTACGCACGCGGTCAGAAAACACGGGGGAAAATAAATATGAATAATACTCGATCGAAAGGGGGGGAAATATCGGAATCGCGGGGTTGTAAAAAGGGGAAGTACTCAAGTACTCACTTTTTTGTGGTTTCCAATCACACACACACACACAATCTCTCAAAATTATAATTCTGTCTTCTTTATTCGGATAATGGCGTCCTCTCGTCGCATATAGCTCAGCTGAAGTGACATGCCGGCCGGCGTCTTCTTCTCCGTAGCTTCGTGTCGTCGGTGATTGGCTTCCGCGGCGGTCCCGATCGGTCTCGGCGAATCGGAGGGCCGCGCGCCTGGGGATTGGCCGGTGAGACAAGCGTAGCAGGCAGCGGCGGTGGTGATTGGCGGCGAGGAGGCAGGGACGCGCTAGTATTGCGGGTCCCCTCTGCTTACGGTTGTCCTCCCCGGCCTCAACCCCGGCAGCAACGGCCGTGGGGCCCTAGGCTTCTCTCCCGGTCGGTGTCGCGAGTGATTGGCTCCCATTGGTCCTTTACATTCATGGATTTCGCGAACATCCGTCCAACGAAAGTATACGAACGGTGGTTGGAGGTAAGGATTTCTCTTTTTTTTTTTTTGTTTTAATTTAAAAAATTATTTTCCATAATAAACTAATTTCCACGAAAAATGAAAAAGCCCAAGGTAAGATTTAAAAAATGAAAATAGAAAGAAATTACAGAGGAGATTGTGCTCAAATTGTGTGTTAGATTTTATCACGATCGATACAATATGGTTTTGGAGTTATCGATGCGGTTGAATTTTCTCGGTCATTTTTTTGTTTTTTTTTTTGGTTTTTTCTTCATAAAGAAAAGCAGAAGAAAGTGAGGAAGAAATAAAATAAAAAAAAAAAAAACAACTCAGTGGCGCACATTTATCTTTACCTTTAGTCGTTTGGTTTTAAAGAACGAGAAGAATGGAATATATAGTTGGATATCGATGAGACGCGTATAATGAGGATTATTTCAGCGTACCTCGAACGAGGCAACGATAATATAATGTTACTGAATTAAAGCGATTTGGCTTTCGAAAATTATATAATCGTGGCCGGTAGGACGGTGCCCATAGCGAAAACCTTGGCGCAAACATTTGACGAGCTGATACATCTGGGCCTCGACCTAGAAACTTTCCACTGCGTTGGACACTCGCTTGGTGCACAAATTGCTGGCTTCCTGGGAAAATACAGTAGTAACTCTATTCCGAGGATAACTGGTAACTATCTAATGGGATTAAAGTACTTTGATACTTGACAATAACTATCGTTACAATACGTTAGGTGACGAAAAATATTGATAAATGAAATTTTCAGGACTCGACCCTGCAAATCCAGGATTTTATCATCCCTTTGGTGAGCACATCGATGCCAATAGCGCGAGATTCGTCGACATTATTCATACGGACGGAGGTATTTACGGAGCATTACAGTCAACCGGTACTGTCGATTTTTATCCAAACGGAGGAACGAGGCCCCAACCAGGCTGCCCGCTTCTCGGGGTACCCTTAACACCCACTGGTAATTAAAATCTCTATTATTTATTATTTCACGATTATCCATTTTTTTTCTTTTTTTGTCTTATTCATTTTCTCGAAAATAATTGGTCCCTCAATTATTTTCTCCGACCATTCATTTAATATTAATGTAAATTTTTTGTTATTCCTTGTCGTTTTTTCCAAAGATTTGTGCAATCACTGGAGATCCTGGCGATACTACGCCGAGAGTGTGCTCAATGAATCTGCATTTCCGGCCGTACAATGTCCCAATTTGGTGAATTTTGTAATAGGCCAATGTACCCATAATAACCATATTTACGCTGGATACGCGACACCGAGCTTTGCGTACGTTTATTTATCTCACAATATTATTATTATCAATTCAATTTCTTATTAATTATTTTATTTTTCAACGTTACCATTAATATATTTATTCTCGGCGTTTCCCTATCTTCGTAAGGAAGAGCGGGCAACAGGGTTGAGCCGCCAACCGAGCGCGTCTCCAGGTGGCGGATAGGAGGGGGCCAGGACCCCGGAGTCTCCGCGGTCGCGTGCAATGGGACGTCGTTACGGCGACCAGGGTACAAGACGGGAGCACGCCCGGACCTGGCCTGCGGGAGCTATACGCGAACCTAGCGGGATAAAGTCCGTTTTAGGTGAACTAAGGCCCCGCCACGGACCAAATCCTCGAATCCTACGGTGGGAGCTATTGTGCCTACGGGATGCATGGCACTAGGGAAGTAGTGTCTTTAATGATGACCTTTGGGTACCAGGCGACCCCCAATTGTATTTAGCCTTACCCCTCTAAGCAGGCTCTGGGGGGCGGACCTTTTGTTCCTAGCTACTCGTGGGAACCTATGGAGACCGACGATAAATTAAACCAACAGGAGGTAGGCGTCCCTATGGAGACCCAACCCTCCCACAACGCGGAAGCAATGACCGCGGGGCCCGCCGCGGGCGAGGGGGCCGAGGCCCCCTCGAACCTGGCGGAGGTCCGCATAATTGCAACCGACATTACGGAGCGGGAAGAGGGATGAGCGAAAGCTGGTCTCACCGACCCCCCACAAAACAAGGAGAAGAAGAAGGGACGCTGCGGAGCTGCGAGGAGGAGAGCGCGCAAAGCCAGAATGGCGGAGCAAAACCCACTCTCCGAGCAGCACCCCAGCGGTTCCTCTGACGCTCCACAGCCCGCGGACCAGGGTCCAAAAAGGCCTAGGCCCGCGGACGACACTCCTCCGGAGAGGATAAAGGAACCTATGAAGGCAAGGGTCTACCCGAAACCGACTGGTTACGGGGATGCGGCGGCGGCGGACAGGAAGATGGCCATTGTGCCATCTGACTACCCCACGGCGGTCCTCGGCCAGAAGGAGAGCAAGCTGGTGGTGGCGGCGCTGCTCGAAATCTTGGACGCTGCCCCTCTGGGGGATGAGGCTCCAAGATTCGACGGCTACCGGTACGACCAAGGAGCCCTGTGGGTGACCTGCACCGACGAAGGTGCCAAGATGTGGTTGCGGAGGGCGACCCCCAGCTTAAGGCCATGGAGCGGAGCCTCTCTCCTTGCCATAGGGAGGGAGGAGCTGCCCAAGCTGACGAAGCTGACGGCCGTGCTCCGCGACGCTACAGATAAATCGATAGAGGAGATTTATCAGCGCCTACAACGTCATAACCGTGATCTGCGCCCGCACCTCTGGAGGTTGTGGGACAGAAAAACGGTCAATGACACCGAACATCTGGTCGTAGGCGTAGATGCCTCCTCACTGAAAGTGCTGGAGGCCACAAACTTTAGTCCCCACTTCGGGCTGACGAGGGCCCGCTTTTATCGGGTCAGCGCCAAGCCCGGCGGGGCTAAGGAAGGTCATGGAGACACCGAGGCAGCAGCGGGGACAGTACCGACTGCGGGACCCTCGGCGGGGACTGCGCGAGCGGATGGGGCCCCTCTCGAAGGGATTCCGACCGCAAGTGCACCCCTGCCGAGAGCGCCCGCGACGCTCGAAGCATCCCCGCTGCCGACCGGTGGATCTGCAACGGATCGGAGACGTGGGACACCCGTCCTACGGTCCCCGATCCTGTCGGCTCCGACGGGAGCAGCCGGGGAGACAGGTGGCGCAAGTCATATGATGCCTGCGAAGGCTAGTATGACAAGCGCTACTAGACACCCCAAGGAGCACTGGCTCAAAGGACGGGGACCCGCGCCCGGGAGGGGTACAAACCCTCGCCGACGAGGGGGCTTCCCGACAGGCCAAGGCCCCAAAACGCCGAGGGGCAGGCCCAGAACCGCGCGGAGGGTGGCGAGGACGGGCGCCGAAGGGATTCAGGGGGGTACCCAAAAAATACTCGCTCTGACCCAGAGGAGTCTGCCCCCGCCGCCCAGTGCGGTGCCTGGGTCTACTGCCCCAGCGGACAATGTGGAGGTGGCGGACCAGTAAGCAATGGCTTGCTGGGCCCCATCCCACAATCCTACCCCCCCCCTTCCACCCTTCTCCCCTCCACCATCCTTTCCCCCCTCCCCTCCCTGCACTAAACGCGAACGAGGTAATGCCTGCAGCCAACATGACTGTAGGAACTACCAAAGTTTCGCAGATCAATCTGCAGCACTGCAAGGCGGCCACGGCTCTCCTGAGCCGGGATCTTGCAAGGCTGCAAACAGACATAGCCCTAATCCAAGAACCCTGGGTATACAGAGGTCTGGTGAGGGGTATTAGTGTAGACATAGGTTCATTGATCTATGTCTGCGCAGAACCAGGGTCACGGGCATGCCTCTTTATCAATAAGAGGCATAATGCCATTAAGCTTAACCGGTTCTGCACAAGAGACCTTGCGGCGGCCACCATTAAGCTCAGGGTCGGGGGTGGAACGTCGGAGCTAGTAATAGCATCGGCGTACCTCCCGTACGACTCTGTGGAGCCCCGTCCAACGAGGGAGCTTAGAGAGCTGGTGCACTTCTGCAGGAACAATTGGCTAAACCTGCTGGTGGGGTGCGATGTAGACTCGCACCACACCATATGGGGCAGCTCGGACGTAAACGAGAGAGGCACTGCTCTCCTGGAGTATCTCTCTACGACGGAGCTTGAGATCCTAAACAGAGCATCCAAACCGACCTTCGTTACCTCACGCAGGCAGGAGGTAATCGACCCGACGCTGGGGTCACCTAGAGTGGCCCAGGCTATAACGAGCTGGCGGGTCGGTGACGAGGACACTATCCGACCACCGACTGATAACTTTCTCCCTGGCAGGGAGCAGCAAACAGGCCCCGACGGTAGCCTACAGGAATCCCAGAGCTGCGGATTGGCCCCGATTTCAAGCGGAGCTGAACAGCAGGCTCGGGGGTTCCCGTGGGTGGCCGCGAACAGAGGGAGCGATCGAGCGGGAGGCAGAACATCTGCAGAACGCTCTGGTCCGCTCCTTCGAGGCTGCCTATCCCTTCAAAAGGAGGAAACAAAACAACAAGAAGGTAGTCTGGTGGAACGGGGAGCTGAACAAATTCCGCTCCCGGTCCCGCAAGCTACTAAACAGAGCCATGAGGACGAACACGGACGACGACTGGGCCGCCTACAGGACGACCCAGAGAGAGTACAAAAAACTCATAAAGAAGTCCAAAGAGACGGCCTGGAGGAAATTTTGCCGAGAAATCGAGGCCCTACCCTTGGTAGCCAGACTCCGCAGAATCTTCACATCAGGTCCACCCAACAAACTCGAGGGACCCACCCTGACCGATGGCAGGACGACCGAGAACCACGAGGAAGTGTTAGCGCATCTGTTTGAGGTGCATTTTCCGGGCTCTGAATTGACGACCCGTGAACTGCCTCAAATGGAGGCGCCAAAAGCTAGCAGACCAGGTGACTGGGCTACAGCATCCAAGGCTGTCACAGACAGCAGAATAAGATGGGCGATCGGGACTTTTGACCGGTTCAAAAGTCCAGGGGTGAATGGGATATTCTCTGCCCTCCTCCAGGAGGGAGGGGAGCTACTCATCGGACACCTAAAACGAATTTTTCGCTCTTGCCTAGCACTAGGGTACGTGCCGAAAGCATAGCGTGAGGTCAGGGTAGTTTTTATCCCGAAACCGGGCAAAAACAGCTACGACCTAGCCAAGTCCTTCAGGCCCATCAGCCTGACATCTTTTCTACTGAAAACGATGGAAAGACTGGTGGACAGATTCATCAGGGAGGGAGTGCTGATCGAAAGGCCAGTGCAGCCCTCACAACATGCATACCAGGCGGGCCGTTCTGTTGAAACCGCCCTCCACAGTATCGTTAATGATATTGAGAGGACGCTCAGCAGAAAGGAATCAGCCCTGTGTGTGTTTCTGGACGTCGAAGGGGCGTTTGACAACACTTCCTTCGACGCCATCTGCGAGGTACCAAGGGAATTCAGGGTAGATGAGTCGATCATCGAATGGATTCACTTTATGCTTCGAACGAGAACGGTTACGGCAGGACTCAAGGGGTCAACCGTGAGGGCGCACGTCAGGCGCAGGTGTCCACAGGGGGGGTCACTTCCCCTCTCCTGTGGATCATGGTCGTGGACGGGCTACTCGCGGCACTCAATGGGCTCGGCGTAAGCGTGGTGGGATACGCCGACGATGTCATGATAATGACCAAAGACACACACTCAGCGGAGATGTCGTGGAAGATGCAGCGCGCCCTTCACCTCATGCAAGAATGGTGCACCTCTAACTCGTTAAGGGTAAACCCCGACAAGACTGAGATGGTGCTCTTCACGCGGAAAAGGGGTTTCAGACCGAAGCTCCCTCACATATTTGGAGCTGAGCTTCAGTACTCCACGGAGGTACGCTATCTTGGCGTCACCCTGGACAGTAAGCTCAGCTGGAAACGCCACATAGCCAAACAGGCCACGAAAGCTACTGCCACTTTCTGGGCCTGCAGGCGTATGTTCGGACAGACTTGGGGATTAAGGCCGGGTATGGTTAAGTGGTTATATACGGCCATCCTAGTCCCTCAAATCACCTATGCTTCCCTTGTATAGTGGCCCGCCCTAGAGAGGGCCACCAACAGGAAGACAATAGACAGAGTCTACAGACTCATTGGGCTGGGAATTACCGGGGCGATGAGAACCACCCCGACCCTAGCGATGGGGGCCCTTCTAAACATGGCGCCCCCTCACATCATCGCAGAAGCTAACGCTAGGAAAGCAGCGTTACGCTTACATTTTAATGGTAAGTGGAGAAGATCGGCAACGGGCCATGCATCCCTGCTACAGCGATACGGGGACCTGCAGGAGATCCGTACGCTGGAAGGGGATTGCTGTGATCGTTGCTACAACTTCGACCACAACTACCAGATCCTCTTTCCTAGCAGGCAGGAATGGAAAGAGAATCAAGCGGAACTCCTGACCCCTAGAGGACTCGTCTGGTACACGGACGGGTCCAAAAGAGGAACTGGAATTGGAATAGGAATCTGGAGTGGTGGGCCCAAGACAAGGGTGTCCTTGGGACTAGGGCAAACCGCCACGATTTTTCAAGCGGAGGTGTACGCCATCTGGACCTGTGCCAGACTCATTCTGGACAAAGGATACAGTGGCAAGCACATCTATATATGCAGTGACAGCTGGGCAGCGATCGGGTCTCTCCATCACGTTATGAAGAAGTCCCGACTGGTGCTCGACTGCAATGCGCTGTTGTCGCAGATAGCCTGCCACAACAGCGTCAAAGTCCTCTGGGTGCCGGGACACTCGGGCATCCTAGGGAATGAGGAGGCGCAAAACCTGGCCAAGATCGGTGCGACCGCAACCGAACCGGCGGTTATCCGCCCAATCCCAATAGCCATGAACCATATTAGGTCCCTGTCGAACCAATGGACAGAGAAACGTTTCACGGACCTCTGACTACAGACAGGTGGCTTGGGACACTCGAGGGCCATCTTCAAGGGCCCCTCGAGCTCGCTAGGCTCTACTCTTGCAGGCCTGGACAGACATCAGCTAAGGGCTATGGTTGGCCTTGTCACGGGACATTGGCACACAGGTACGCATCTCAATCGGCTGGGGCTGAATGCGGAACCACGGTGTTGGAGATGCAAGGAGGAGGACGAAACACCCCTCCACGTGATCGCGAGATGCAGGGCACTGGCCGAGACCCGTAAGGACATACTCGGAGAACCTGCTCTCGCCTCACTAGATCTGGAGAACGTCGGAGTGGTCGCCCTCTTGCGCTTTGCCAAGAAGGCAGGCCTAATCGAACCTCTCACGTAAAGGGATACCCTCCCCAGATGGGAACGAGCACAATGGTCCGCAATGGACTGAGCGCTCGGTTAAACAAACAATACAATACAAAAAATATATTTATTTATTTATTATTATAGCCGTGGAACTTACTATTTTACGACAAAGGATAAAGCCCCATTTGGCCAAAACCTCGATTACCATACGGAAAATTTATTAGCACCCTGAAGACGGAGCTGGAAAGCGCGAAAAAAATTTAAATAAAAAAATACAGAGGCTCAAGACTGCATCCGATAATTTTTCAGCCGATCGGATCAGTCGAATAACGGATAAGCGATCGAATTTCATTTTTATATTATTATATTTTTTATAAAAATTTCTAGGCTTCCAAGAATTTTATTACAACTCAGCTGTACATATTAATGTTGTAAGCCGTAAAATATATTTAAACAAGAAAAATTCGAAAATAATTGCCAAACTGAGTTTAATAAACAAAATTATTGTATTGTTTTCAACGTTGAATAATCGTTATTTTTTTTTTAAATATTTTTACATAAACCAGAGAATACGAACGTGCGTTGTAGTTTCATGAAAAGCCGGCCAAAGTGTTGCTCTTGAGGGTAGATTTCGCCTCTTCTATAGTGGCTTTCAAATTTTTCCTGCAAGCAATAATTGAGATGAAATTTTCGATGAAAAATTGGACGCTCCGAAAAATGATTCGACAATAATAAACTCACAAATCATTATTTCTAATGAAATGATATACATCGGGTTTAATAATTCCATTGAATTGGGAATTTCGGGCTAACGCGTATGCTCCCATCATGGGCCAAACCATCCAGTCGCCAATTGAAAATTTTGGCAGCATCTTATTTTTAATAATACAATCGTTGGAATCGCAGGTAGGTCCCCAAATTGTCGAAATATATTTCTCCTCGTTATCCGGCGACTGGAAGATACTTAGAAATTTTGTTAAATTATCTTAAAAGCTCCCAACATTTTTCAATGATAAAGATAAATCTACCGGCCCGAGTATTTTGTGTGTGTCTTAATTGAAATTGAATTGTGAAAATTTTTGTGAGACCTTTTTGCTCAAGTTGACCGGAAGTCTAGCCTAGAGGGAAATCAACTCTTCGCCAAAGGAGCCCCAGCATCCATCGTTGACGTAATAAATTTGCTTTACAATGTTTCCATCGATTTGTTGTTTTTTTGAGTGCACCATAGCTGCCAGGGTAAATGCTCCCTCGACAAAATATCGTCCTGGTTCATTGATTATCTCAATTGAATCATCGATATTTTCCAGTTCGACATTCACCGCAAATGCAACCTAAAAATTAATTTATAAATTTTGAGATGAAAAATATTTGGACATGAAAATTGTCAAGTGTAAATAAATGATACTTGTTGGAGTTGTTGATCGGTGATGCCGAGAAAACCACCACCAATATCGATTGTACTTATGCCAGTGATGCCGATGGAATAGCCATAATCGATGAGTCCCTTGCAGACCGTTATACCGAAAGTATACGCGTGAGTATCGGGACAAGGGCTTCCGGGGTGAAAGCTGAATCCAATCAGTGACATTTCCTCACGCTTGATTAATTGCATAAGCGATGGTGCCTCGAGCGCGGGATTGCAACCGAATTTTTCTCCGAGGCAGACCATCGAATTTTGATCGATCAATCCGTCGTTTCGAATGCGAATAAGCAATCTATATCGGTGAGAAAAAAATGTTGTACCAGACGATCGCCTCGGGTTGTCAAAAATTTTTTCTCAAAAATACTCACTTCGCTGATGGAAAAATCTTCTTAATCTTAACAATTTCTTCTTTACTGTCGACAGTCATTTTTTCAACGCCCATTTTTTTCGCGTAACTTATGTGCGAGCCTGGTTTTGCTGGATTAGCGAAAATAATTCGATCGGGTGACACACCCTCGGCTAGAACTTGTTCAATTTCCCGCTGCAATTTCAAAAATTCTCCTCAACGCCTGCCTCACTAAATTTCTATAAACCCACTTGCGTTTGATTATAAATTTATTGAAAATTATTTTCCTTTTGAGTAATTATAAGTACGATTTAATAATTATTTCGTCACCTGTGAAGCGCAGTCGAAGCGCAACCATTCATCGCAGCCAAGATTCTAATGACAATTGGATCGGGATTGCATTTTATCGCTGAAAAATATTTCATTATAGTTACTCGAAAAAGCAATATAATTCTTAAAAAAGTGTCTGAACCGACAAAGAATATACGCATTATACGATGGTAAAAGTATATATACATATATATATACATATATATATATATATCTACATATATATATCTATGGTGAAGTAATAAATGTATTATAAAAATAATAACTTACGATTTTCACGGCTCTCGATCTGTTGAGGGATGTCGTTGAGGTCGCCCATGATGACCGTGGCGTCATCGGAGATTCCCTCGAGGTCCGATCCCGGCGTCATACTTCTTGGGAGAGGAGCGTCCTACTCCTCCTCCTCCTCCTCCTCCTCCTCGTCCTCGTCGTCGTCCTCCTCCTCCTCATCCGCGAAGTCATCATCCTCCTCCTGCTGATCCGGGTCGATGTCGTCGTCGTCGTCGTCCACCTCCATGACGACCATCTCCTCCGGACCAGGGACACGGCGTTCTTCACCCTCGTGGTCCACGAAAACCGCGGAAATCTCGCTTCCCGCGGTATGAACCCCCGAATCTACCGAGCTTTCCGCATCTTCACCGTCTTCTTCTTCTACTTCGAGCACCGGAATTCTATCAGGGTCTTCAGGGTTGTAATGAAATACACCCTCTAGACTCTGAGGTTCAGGGTGCTCCTCGGCGGGCTCGGGATCCGGAGATGCAGGACTTTGAGGATCGTCCTGGTTTGGTCCCGGGCGGATTACAACGTTCACTTTAAAGTGCGGTGGATTCGGGGATTAAGGGGCGTCCACGAGGTTTTCGTCGTCGTCGTCGTCGTCGTCGTCGTCGTCGTCGTCGTTGGTTGCGGCTTCGCCCTGATCCGCCGCCTCCTCCTCCTCCTCCTGCTCCTCCTCCTCGTTGACCGTAGACGCGTCGCTATCACATCGCTCGGCCCAAGCGATGAGGCTGATGGCACTCCGAGCGTTTTCGTATGCCTCCATGAGATTACGAACAATTGGCAGGTGACCTGCGTTACGCTCGAGCACCACCTCGCACGCAATTACAACCGCGTAATGTGAGGCGTCGAAGGCCTCTTACTCGTGGACACGAGCGATAACCCTCAGCGGTAGACGCCTCAGGAGCGATTTTAATTCACGCTGGGCTTCACGCAGATCCATCGATCTCAGCGTCGAAGCCCACTGTTGCGTACAGCGACGCGCAATGACCGCACTTCGAATTTTAACAAGACCGACAGTCTTCAATATAGCCCTTATCAAATTACGGGCACGCGGGCACTGCTCGTTAGAGGCGTTGTTCGAAACACACTGCATTTTCGTTAAATGTTTGTGTGTTTATTACGCGAACAAAATAAAAAATCCAAAACAAATTTTAAATCGCAAATAAACCGGCGAATGCTGGAGTTATGACACACACACACACACTCGAAACCGGTAAATCCTTTGCGCAAAACTCGAAAATCACTGTAAACTTCAATGTATTCACAAAGATGCTGCGAACACTGAACAAATCACACACACACGACAAAAACGTTGAAACGACGATTTTGAAAGCGCGAATGATGCTGAAGTGTCACGAGTGACTTCTCGAGAGAGAATTAAACAAAGTCGGAGTTTCCAAAGACTATATAGTTTTAACCACACCCCCACTATCGATAGATTTAAGGGTGCAAAAGGGAAAAAGTAGGCTGTGACAATTTTTTCGAGCTCAAACATTGGTCAAAACAAAGAACCAATGTTTTCCCGAAAACCTTTTTTTTCTACATTGGAAACTGCACAGCCCTGGATCGATAAAATGATTAGATTAGAAAATACGTAAAACCCCAAAAATCACCATAGAACAATACCACCTGTTACGAAGATGTCCCAACAGCTTGCCACCGATTAGCGATTGGGTCATCGATACCTTGGAGACTTCGGAAAACTATCTTTAACCCTGTATCTCTACAGGTAGTCGTGAGGTGAAAACTCTCACGCTTCATCGCGACAGCCGGTAAACGTCACCAATACCCACGCACCCTTTGAGACGGCACATGCTTGCTTAAGCGCGACAAAAGACACTTGCGAAGATCTGTCAACAGCTTGCCACCGATTAGCGATTAGATCATTGATACCTTGGAGACATTTTTTTATTGTCGCCCGCAGTGAAACCGGAAAACTATCTTTAACCCTGCATCTCTACAGGTAGTCGTGAGGTGAAAACTCTCACGCTTCATCGCGACAGCCGGTAAACGTCACCAACACCGACGCACCCTTTGAGACGGCACATACTTGCTTAAGTGCGACAAACGACACTTGTTATCCACTCCCCAACTCATCGATAGACCAGAGATTTCTAAAAGGTAACATATGTCAACAGCTATAAAATGTTAACATCTGGTATACGTGGACCACCCAAAATACATGTTAACAAACAATCTGGGTAGACACATCCTGTGAATCCCACGATATTGCTGTGCACCTGCACATAATGATTCATCGGTAACACACTCCCCCTAACTTTAAAAAAAAGGGTTGCATTCAACGACAAGTGGTTTAGACAACCGCCGAAGCGTGGCTATATAAAGGCCATGATAATAGTGGTAATCGGCAGTTAGGCCCGTGACTTCTGTAAAGACGGTTTCACTTGTTGTCGAGTTTAACAACATGGAGCAAAAAATCACCGCTAAAGATCATCGCGACAGCGATCTACAACCCTCAACCATGTACCGTGTGCTGTCAGACACCGAGAAAAAACGGCTCGAAGGACCACTGATTCTCGGTACAACGTACACTCTCAACCAGTCTGAGACAAAGAGAGTGAGTGTCGGCCTGCAGCCTCGGATGGATGGAAGTATACAACCCATCATAAAAGTGCAGAACAACAACACGGCTGGTGGTATTGTATTCGAGTCAAAGGATTGGGTTTTACTGCAAAACCATCTTCCCGATATTTCAAAGTATTTTGCCGATGGTCAGAAGATAGTTTGGGGCTCAGGTTGGCGCACTGCAGATCCGATACACATCTCTGACTGCGAGATCCTGTTTACGTC
Organism: Clistopyga incitator; assembly: GCA_947507545.1. NCBI lineage: Eukaryota > Metazoa > Arthropoda > Insecta > Hymenoptera > Ichneumonidae > Clistopyga > Clistopyga incitator. The sequence continues at coordinate 7,594,458 of OX382190.1, read as the reverse complement.
AAGCTATGGCTCGAAATCTATCGTGTTCGATCGGCGCATTGAAAAAACACCTACCGATGAAATGAACGAAAGTCAGCTCGATCCTGAACCACAAACGAAGAAAAAGCGTAAAAATTATTCACCAGCGGTTGTGATGCAAAAACCCTCGTTCGAAGGATTACAAAACATCATGGTGTGCACCGACGAGCGTTTCAGACGACTACAAAGAAACACGGCAAATGTACAAAAGTGTGCCGAAGTGCTTTGTGCTGAATTGTTGCTACATATCCCGGCTAACGAGACACCAGAAAAAATTAACGAACAACGTGTCAAAGTATTGGTGAAAGATAATTTCAAATTTTTGAAAGACGCTGTACAACGTCGCATGGATGCTGAATTCGTTGAAATTACGTTCGGCATTGTGTTCCTGGAGCTTACTGTATTGTGCACCGCATTCATCACAAACGAGCTTCGCAAAGCACTTGCCGAGAAGAATGAGAAGTCTGAACAACAACAACACAACAACAATAACGACAAACTTTGTACATAGATGTTACTGTGTCTGTATATTTCCGTCTTGCCCGCGCGGAAATAAGTATTATTATTATTATTATTCTTTTGGCAGCGTATCACACACACACCCGACGGCGATTCTTGTCCTTATACATCGTATATCAGTGTAAATATAAGTCTTAATTGTAACATAGGCCGTGTATTTTTTAATTTTGAAAATGGTTATCCTTCTCTTGCACTCGTGTATATGTTCATCGATTATCTATATTTAAATATATATGCCTCTCTGAAAACGAAAATCTTGTTTTATTTCACGACTTACCTACCTGGAAACAATTTAACAACATTCGGAAAATCGAGTTACCGATCCGATTTCGAAAAAAATTTACCAACATTCGGAAAATCGAGTTACCGATGAGATTTCGAAAAAAAATTACCAACATTCGGAAAATCGAGTTACCGATCAGATTTCGATTTATCGACACCCGGAAAATCGAGATACCGATCGTAGGAAAAGAATATCTACATTACCGACTGCCGAAGCATCGACAGATTTTCAGCGCTCGAGGGTGGGGAGGAAGTGAGGGGCCTTAAACAAACAAATCAGAGCTCGGGGAATTCTCAACAAAAGAAGTGGGGCGGAAGAGGGGATTTAAACAACCAATCAAAGCTCGGGGAATTATGCTAATTATTCCCACCTACTTAACAAAAGAAGTGGGGAGGAAGAGGGGATTTGAACAACCAATCAGACCTCGGGGAATTATGCTAATTTTTCCCACCTACTTAACAAAAGAAGTGGGGAGGAAGAGGGGATTTAAACAACCAATCAAAACTCGGGGAATTATGCTAATTAGACTAGACAAGGCGCCAGGCGGGAAGGAGGGCACAGGGCCTGGCTCCCCAGCGCTGCCAGCGGGTAGGAAGGGAGGGGGAAGGGTCTGTCCCCCCAGCGCTGTACCATACTACTGACCCTGTTAAAACATGAAATTCATGGAAAATTCGATCGGTACATTTTTGTTGTTGTTTTAGCAAGGCAGAGAGCAACCCGATCCCAAAGTCGCCGCTCAAATTGGATTGGACGACGAGGCCGAGGACAAGAAAATAATGGTGGAAAAATATGTTAACACCAGAATTATTACATTTGAAATTGGCGCGCTGCGAGCGACATTATCGAGCCTGCGTAGAGAGAGGCAGCCACGTGGCGAATGTTGGCGCCCTCTACTTCCGTCGATCACCAGAAGCTGAGACGAGGAAGTCAGTCGCAAGAGAGCACTCAAGTGAGAGAGAGAGATAGTAGAGCGAGAGAGAGAGCGAGCGTCCGCAAGCGACGATAGTAATAGAGCTTTTTGAGTTTACCATTAATTATTGTTAAGTTTTGTATTTTGTACTGGCGGAGCGCCATATTATCCTGATTAATAAATAGATATAGATATATTATTTCTCTCTCTTTAACAATCAGAAGTGGGATGAACATAGTTTTGGGATGATCATAGAGTGAAGAGAACGGTTCGTGTGTTGCGAGAATCGAGTCGGAATAACGATTGAGGATCGACGCCATTACGGAAGAGCGTGACCACGAGGCGAAATGGAGCGAACACGAGCGGGACGAGGAAGAGGACGGGTTAGTTGCAATATTCGAGAACCTGGACGCGAATTATTAGCAAATGGGAGTGATGTATCGGACGAAACGAGATTGTCGAGCGAGCTGCACGGACAGCGAGAACCCTTGGAAGCGGACGGAGCCCTGGGAGCGTCACAATCGCTACCTGCAAATGGCGACCGAGAAGAACCGCTACGAGTTCCATTGGCCCCGAGAAACAGCGATGAGTCGGCTGGAAGTCAGAATGCGACGGCCGCTATGCCAGTTGGACATTCTACAGCATATGGAGCGGGACAACCGAATCCTGCGATTATCGACGCGTTTCGCAATTTGCTAACCGGTGAAAATCGAGAAGACGCGTTAGCACGATTGCTTGCGAGTCTGATGGTGGCGCCGCCGCAGCCGGCAGCACCAGTGGTCAACCCCATTCCTACTTACCACGTAATACCCGATTTGTCGAGAAATATTGACAACTTTACTGGAGATAATGACAGTATGCGAGCGAAAGAGTGGATCGAGAACCTCGAGGCTATGCAACGATTGCATCAGTGGCCGGAAGACTATTTGTTCGAAGCTGCGCGAATGCACTTACGAGGTGGTGCACGAGACTGGGAGCGTGCGCGAACGAGAGACTTGCGAAGTTGGGAAGAGTTTCGAAGTGCCTTCCGTGAGACGTTTATTGTGCGCGATGATACATCGACGCGATGGGCCAGAATGAAGGCGCGTGTGCAGGCGAAGGGCGAGTCGCTCTCGCAATATTTTCACGCGAAAACTAAGCTCTGCAGTGCATTACAATTGACATTCCGCGAAACGAAAGCCGAGATACTGATCGGTCTATGGTCACGAGATTTGTGTAATGCGGTTATGCCGACGACGCAACGTAACGGTGACGAGTTGCTACACGATTTGATATATTTTGAAAAACTTTTAGAGCAACGAGTCGAAAGAGTGCGAACGACGCGAGAATCAGTGAGTGCGACAACGAAGACACGATTACCCTCGGAGAAGCCAAGTAGCGAAGTGTCGGAGCGAGCGAAAGGCAACACGATGCGTAGTAGTTCGTCCTCAACTGTGCGAACAACTGATAGCAACAACAACACCAAGTGTTATAATTGTAACAAACAGGGACACATCTCGCGCGATTGTCCTGATCCGAAGAAAGAGTTCAAGTGCTACAAGTGTGACGGAGTGGGACACATCAGTCGTAATTGTACCGCCCCCGGGAGGGAAAGGAGAGGAACGATGAACACGATTGGCCACCCGAGTGATCGAGCAGCGACAAAATATTTGAAGCCTGCCTTGATTGGTGGACAAGAAGTTGCGGCGTTCATAGACATTGGAAGCTCAGAGTGTACCATACGAGCCACGAGAGTTCTAACAGGGAAGTTCGTGATGATCGCATCCCCAGCGACTTTGAAAGGGTTTGGACCGCCTGGATTTGTTGTTACAAGCCCGGGAATTGTACGAGCAAGTATTTCCGTTGACGGAGCCGAGATCCAAGATATTGACATTCGAGTGGTACCAGACGATTCTCAACCAGTAGACGCAATTATTGGAAGATCGTATACGGAGCAACCTAGCATCGAATACCATAAAGAGGGCGAGTCATTAACTTTTCATCGCAACGATGAGTTACCGAGTACACCTGCGACACTACCGACGAGTCACAGTGCAACGAGAGGAGCAACAATACCACCACACTCAATTGGTTTTCTCAGCGTAATGGATGGCCGAGACACGTACGAGGTACCGATCGCAAATATGGGAGAACGAGCACGAGACTTCAAGGAGGGACAGACAGCGATTCGAGGGGAGGTATCCCGCCTCCTTATGATTGAGCGTACGACGAGGAGAGGGGAGATTCCGTTGGCAGACATCAACATCGGCGACGATCAACCGAGCGACGTGGTTTACGAACTGTGTGAGGTAGTAAATAAGTATCGAGATTGTGTATCGACGGGTTTGAACGATTTGGGCTGTGCGAATAATATGACGATGGTTATCAAAGTTACTGATCCCTCAATCCCTGTATTTAGTAAGCCGTACCGAGCGACCGAGCGAGAACGACAAGAGATAAAACGTATTCTTAACGAGTGGCGACAAGCAGGCATCATTACCGACACGCAATCGGCGTATGCGAGTCCTGTGTTGTTGGTGAAAAAGAAAACGGGAGAGTCACGACTCTGTGTCGATTTCCGAAAATTAAATAGAGTAACTGAGCGCGTACACTTTCCATTGCCGAACATAGATGATCACCTTGCCCAGATTAGAGATAGCGCTATGTTTTTTGTTTTGGATTTGGCACACGGGTATTTACAAATTCCCTTATCGGACGGGGCACGAGAGAAGACCGCAATTATTACATCAGAAGAGACGGTTGAGTTCACGCGTATGGTTTTTGGCCTCATGAATGGCCCCGCTTATTTTTCAAAAGCCATGCACAAAGCTCTTGGTCCGCTGCGCGATAACGTAGCATTGTTTTATCTCGACGATATTTTGATTCCGGGAAAAGACTGGTCAGACCTCAAACCAAAACTAGAGCTTGTATTGGACGCCCTGCGAAAGGCCGGGTTAACGCTAAACTTATCTAAATGTCATTTTTTGAAACGCCGAGTATCTTATTTGGGACACGAGATCTCAGAGCGCGGTATCGAGCCGGGTGGAGGCAAAATTGCTGCAATTCGCGATTTTCCTGTACCGAGAAATCAACACGAGGTTCGACGATTCCTTGGCCTCACCAGCTATTTCAGAAAATTTGTTTGTTATTTTGCACAGATAGCGCAACCGTTAACGAATCTATTAAAGTCAGATGTAAAATTTGAGTGGGGAGAAAAGCAACAGCAAGCTTTCGAGACTTTAATAATCAAACTGATAGAGCCCCCGATTTTGCAAACATTCAACCCGCGAGCAGAGACCGAGTTGCATACAGACGCGAGTGCCATCGGTTTGGCAGCGATGTTAATGCAACGAGATGCCACAGAGAATTGGAAACTTGTCTATGCGATCAGTAGACGCACGAGCGAGCCAGAGACGAGGTATCATAGTAGTAAACTCGAGTTATTAGCGATAGTGTGGGCAGTATCACGGTTACGACCCATGTTAGCAAATATTCCATTTACGATCGTTACAGATTGCCAAGCCCTATGCTATTTGAGTACACAAAAAACTTTAAATCCTCAGATGATACGTTGGAACGATTCGTTGAGCGAGTATGATTTTCGAATTGTACATCGAGCAGGAGTCAAATTAGCTCACGTAGATGCCATGAGTCGAGCACCCGTAGAGTCCCCATCGAGCCCGGAGAATTTGGTCGTAATGACGCTACATAGTGAGGAAGATTTGGTTAGACTGTACCAATATAACGACAGGGAACTGCAGGAGAAGAAGCGTATTCTTGAAAAACCGAGGAATGAGCGTACGGAAATCGAGAAAAATCGAGTCACGGATTTTGAGCTAGAGAACGGAATTTTGTACAAACGTCGAAACGATAAATTACTATACGTAATATCGAACGAGATGCGAAAGGGGATAGTCATACAATTTCATGATTTAAAGAGCCACCAAGGCGTAGAGAGGACGGTAACGCGCGTGCTGGAACACTATTATTTTCCGAGAATTAGAGCTTATGTCAGGAGACATATTAAATCATGTTTACATTGCCTTATGTGTAAATCGAAGCCGGGAAAGCAAGCGGGAGAACTACACCCGATTCCCCCAGGTCACCGACCATTCGCGATAGTTCATATGGACCACCTAGGACCATTTGTATCGAGTTCTCGAGGGAATAAATACGTTTTTGCCCTTGTAGACAATTTGACGAAGTTCACGATTATTCGAGCGGTGAAGAGCACCAACACAAGCAACGTTATCCGAGTCCTAGACGAGTTTGTCCGAGAATACGGAGCACCGACGCGATTTATTTCCGACCGTGGATCGAGTTTCACCTCACGAGCATTTGAGCAATTTTGCGAGAAACACGGAATTAAACATACGATAAATTCACCGAGACACCCCCAGGCTCATGGCCAAGTAGAACGTTTGAATGCAGTATTAGTACCCGCCATTCAGAGCAACCTTGTTGACAATAACGGAAACGATTGGGATAAAAACATCCGCAAAATTCAGACCGATTTGAACGAAATGAAAAACGCGAGCACGGGCAAAAGCCCATTCGAGTTAGTCTATGGATATGTACCGAGGCGTAATGAGGGAGAAGTGCGAAAACTAACGAAAGATGACGCGAATACCTATAGTCAACCACGAGAGTTGCAAGAGACTGCACGAGCGAGAATTATAGATGAGCAGCGTAAAATGAAAGCCCGATATGACGAGGGACGAGCGAGAAATGTAGACTTTAATGTAGGAAATATTGTTTATGTTAAAACTGTTCCGATTGCAACAGGAGAATCTACCAAACTGCAGAAGAGATATCGAGGGCCTCTAGTAGTCGTAGAGAAATTACCGAGTGATACGTACAGAGTGGCTGATTAGAATGCTACCGCGGAAAGGAGACGTTATGCGTCAACCGCCCACGCGAGCCAGCTTAAAATTTGGAAGCCTGTGCTACCTGAGTCAAGTGATAGCGATTCCGACGACGAGGACGCGCCCGATAACTCTACAGCGAATCTAGTCTGTAAAAAAATTGTAAACGTGCAAAGTGATAGCAATAAGAAGAAAATTGTAAAAGTGCACAGTGATAATAGAGATAAGAAAACAGCGAGTGCCAGAGAGAATTCCGAGACCGAGTCGATATGCGACGACGAAGAATTCGTATATGACAGTGAGCCATCGAACGCTTGTCAAACGACTGAAAATGAATCTATTGTAACCAAAGTTCCTGAAAATGAGATAAATGTACCTGTAAACGATAAGTGTAAGAGTGAAGCGAAGCCGCGAGAGCCAAAACGACGCCAACGAGCACCGAGAAATTTAGACGATTATGTATTGGAGTGAAGGAAAAACACCACACGCTCGAGGACGAGCTTTTTCTCAGAATGGCCGAGTGTTAACACCAGAATTATTACATTTGAAATTGGCGCGCTGCGAGCGACATTATCGAGCCTGCGTAGAGAGAGGCAGCCACGTGGCGAACGTTGGCGCCCTCTACTTCCGTCGATCACCAGAAGCTGAGACGAGGAAGTCAGTCGCAAGAGAGCACTCGAGTGAGAGAGAGAGATAGTAGAGCGAGAGAGAGAGCGAGCGTCCGCAAGCGATGATAGTAATAGAGCTTTTTGAGTTTACCATTAATTATTGTTAAGTTTTGTATTTTGTACTGGCGGAGCGCCATATTATCCTGATTAATAAATAGATATAGATATATTATTTCTCTCTCTTTAACAAATATAATTGCAACATTCAAAATCTCGTCGCAAAGTTGCCCGGTGTACATACGAAAAATTTGCGCACTATTTTGGAAAATGGCGAGTCCCTCGAGCGCCTCGTCAAAATGAGCCTGGTAATTAATTTCCTTGAATCGGAACAAAAATTTGAATCAAAGGCAGCCAAGACCGATATATTTTCCAGGAGGAATTGACAACATTGATGGGCCACAAAAACGATGCAAATTCGTTGTACTCGGCGCTACACGAGAAAAAATAAACCCGAGGAATCTTCGTCGAGTACATCGACTCGGCCGATTTCGAAAGTCCGAACGAGGATTGTTCCCCTCGAAAAACAAGTGATGTACATGAAACCTTTCTTAGAATATTATTTATTTGTCAATCATGCCAAGTATGAATTTTCGGTTAACCAGCAAAAATACGATTAATATTTTAAAAAAATAAGAATAAGAAGAAGAAGCGATCGGTGATGAAAAAGTGATAGAATTTCGAATTACGATCTTCAATATTGTACTTTGAATTCAAGTGATAAAAGTGATTTTGAGTTTGCAGTGGGCGTAGAAAAATGTTTAATTGTGTCACAAATAAGTATAAAACAACTACAAAAAACGTTTGCAATATTCGTTGCTAATGAATTATTTATTATGTACACACAATAACAACAATTATGCCTATCATACACGGATTAAAAAAAAAAAAAAACTTCCGAACGCCTTTTTCCTCTTTATACTTCCGGCAGCAAATTTCTTTAGAGATCAGTCCTGAAATAGACGATATAAATATCAATCAGATCCGATAAATGCTCGGAAAATGATAAATCATCAAAATAAATAGTCGGCTACATTTTTTTCCGAGATTTGTGCAGTAACATCTTCTTCGCTGTCGCTATTCGAGTCGAGATTATACAAGAAGGAATCCGTTTCGTACATGGGAAAATAAAATTCCGGTTGATTCCATATTCGCGAGGGTGGCAATATTTCGTGTCCCTTTTCGCGCATATGTTCCAAAACATCGTCCGCATTTTCGTCGCAGAAAATACTTTTTTTTTCGTAGATCTGCCGTCGCACGTAATTCACCACTTTGACCTTTAATCGCCAGAGAATCAATTAAATATCGATATAATATGAAAAATTCAAATTCGCTCAATATCAGATTTGATATTCGGATTATTTGAATTTCTCTGCAATAGACTTTTTACGATTTATTTGTTGTGCTTGCCTTTTCATAGAAATTCAATTCATTTGTAAATAATTGAAAATCGAAATTATGATCGTCCTTCATGTGTCGAAGAATCTGAGAAAAATCGTCGTTTCCGGTGGAACAGAAAAGGCACGTTACGACGACACTATCGCCGTCCCAATCTCCCCACGAACTTTCTTCGTCCTCGTTATCACTGCCGTTATCAGCTTCTTTCTCCGTTTCAATCGATTGTCCTTCCTAAAAACGAAACGAATTTTCGGTCTTTGAATTTTTTGTTGATTATTCCCCTCGGTGGTTGATTACTTTTATAAGAATGATACAATTTTTACCTGTCTCTGTCTCCAATTACTGCCAGCCTCCAAATAATTCGTGACGTAATATTTATCGTAAGTTTTGTCGCTAAGATTTATCCTTTTGTGCAATTTTTTTCGCATATGTTCCTTAAGGACATTGCGGTCTTTGAATATCCTTTCGCAATAAATGCACGTCAAACTGATTAGAAATGAATATTTCAATTAGCCTTTTTAGATGAAGACACAAAAAAACAAGCGTATACATTTGATAGAGGAAAAGTTTTGGGAAAGGTTTTTCCGACAACTATTCGCGTATTTGAGTTTGTTTTTTTTTTTGTTTTTTTGCCTTTCGATACTTCTCTGAATTCTGTCGAGGAGTTGATCGACGAAAACGAGATTTTCAGGCTTCCCCAATTGCACGTTGTGCTTCTGCGAAAGATGCCTGAGATAATCCGATCGCGTGCCTGTTAACTCCATTCTGCAGAAAATACAGCCGCGTTTGTAAGTCGTATCCGTTCGTTCCTTTGCTTGGTGAGACAATACCGACTCCTTTGGAAGTGGAGAAATTTTTTTATTTCATTGGCACAATTAAAAAGAGCCTTTTTTTACTCCCTAATCGGTAAACCCACCAATCTAGCTCTGTGCAATTCGTCTCTGACGGTTCGATCTTCGATAATACAATCGGACAATAAATAATAGACTCGATTTTTACTGGGTTCTTCCTTAAATTTGACACCCCAATAATGAACGAAACTGCAAAAATGTTGTACACAATGTAGCTATTAATTTTTGAAAATGTGATTTTTGGTAGACGGAAGGCAAGAAGGAATTGAAGTACCTTCTTACACTGGCAATTTTCCAAACGTCTTCTATAACGAGACGGTGAGTCTCAAATAAATGCGTGAGAAATTGTTTTTCATTTGTGGGTAAAATGAATTTTTCATTGCACAGCGGGCAATTAGTTTTTCCGGATTCTCCGTCGAGACCGACAAATTGAGATTTATATCGGTTCGTCGGTTGTTCCGGCGCATCTTTCGATTGCGAACGATTCGCCAAACTCTCTGTAAATATTAGATTAAAAGTATATATATATATATATATATGTATTCACAGAAATGTTTGGTGAATTATTATGGTCTCCTAAAAGCGCAGAAGCGCAAAAAAAAACTTTCTAACCTGCGGTGGTCATTATTTTTGTCACCTAAAATAAAAGTAGAATCCGAACGGTTTCGATTATCTTATCCGACAATTTAAATCCTATTTGGAAAAACATTAATATCTCGCTATTTGATGTTTTTTTCAGTTTTTTACTCAAGTAGCTACATCTTGAGAATGATTCTTAATATTGAGATCTCGGAATAACCGAAATTTGCGGAATGTCATGAACTGCAAGAAAAAAAAATTCACCGGAATCCAACTGACATTCTAAACCAAAATTTTACGGCATAATTATCGAAAATATTTGTTTTTCGGACGACGCCACCGTTCAATTTTAGCCATGATATTTTCTTGAATTCTGTATATGAATTAAAACTTTCAACAATTTTTTTACTTAAAACTTTTTTTAATTCATATATTGAACATTCAATAAGCCATACATTTGTGAATCCTCATAAGAAGACCGTTAACGCAGCGACAGAGCTCGTGACTCGTAATCATGAGGTTGTCTGTTCGATCCGAGGTGAATAGTTCTTTTGTTTATAAAAAAAATTATGCTGTACCCGATCGATAAAAAAAATAAACATTAATGTTTATTCTGTTTGTTACATTTATTTAATGTTCAGAGAACAATAGCATATGAAAAATAATAGCGCACGCCGAACGACCGGGAGGCGTGGCCTACCGCTACAAGTCCGTGCCTGCTACCACGACGCGCGGGAGAGGGAAGCCGCCGGGTGGGGGTAGCCGAGGGACTTTTCTGCCCGAGCGCCTGGCATCACTGCTATCGCCATGAAAAATCTCAAGATGAAGAATGCGATTGGCCGGCGAAAATTAAGCGCGTTAAATTAAAAAATAATTGCAAATAAAGGAATAAAATTCATCAAGTATCAACAAAATTAAATAACGACTTATCATCTTATTGTTTCTTACGAGTATTTAATATTTACTTAATTTCTGTACTATAAAGAATGGAGCTTTCAAAAATTATCCGAAATAATGGCTAATCTAATGAATTAAAAATAGGAAATTGGAATTAGAAAATTGAGGCGCTATTGAAATATGTTTCACTCGTAAATTTCAATGTTTGACAATTTTTAAAATCTACATTACAGTCGCCCATGGAAGACTTAAAATGCTTTAGTGGTTTACAAATAGTGCGATTGGCCGGATATTTAGCACACTTAAACATTAGGTATATAATAATGCGTGTCTCTGTAAAATGAATGCGGCGCGGTCTGGACTTTTGTATTGTTAACACGATTGGTGTGCAGTCCATAGAGAAGCATCGAATGGCACAAATGAAGAGCGACGCTGCTGTAAACCGTGCTGGGATAAGTGTTCCAGCAGAGTTCGATAACGCCAAGAATGACGATTCTCGTTGTATCGCTGTAATTGGAGTGCCACGCCAAATAAGGCAGCGTGTGATAATACCAAACGTAGAATTGGTAATGCAGCGATTGACTGAACGCCATGCCGATAAAATTGGCAGCGAAAAGAGGCAGAACGAACAATCTGCTCGTCATGGACATGTCGATATTCTCGTCCTTCCTAAATTGTACCTTAAGGTCCTTCTCCACGTGTTTGATCTTGGCGTACGACTTCATATAAGTTATCCAGCTGGGAATAAAGTAGACGACGGTAGCCAGATGAAGAATGAGCAGCGAGACGTGAAAATTGGGACTGAGAAAAATGGCTTCCGGCAGAAATCTCCAATTGACGGTCCACTTGAATTCAAAAACTCTGGCAAAATCGAAAGCGCCTCGGATGTAGGAAACGGGGTTGGCGAGCAAGAACGGCAGGCCGAGCGACAATTGAATAGCCGCGCAGATCCCCAAATGAACTATCGTCCTCGAGAGGTCCAAATTACTCAGATACGCTATCAACAGAGCCGGCGAAAACAGCAAAATATTCATTTTCACGGAAACGGCCAAACTGTAAAACACACTGCCGAGGTACCAATTGTCGTCGAGGAACGCGTTGATGCTCGCAAAGAGAAAAATCATGGCTATCGGATCGTTGAAGAGCCTGAGTACGAATATGGAGTGGATTCTGTAGGACGTACAGAATATGAGGGTCAAAACGTAAGCCGGAACGGTTTTTGTCCTGGAGTAGAGACGGAAGACTAGCATGAGAAGCGTTATGTACAATATTGCAAAAATATACTGGGCAACTTTGATGTTTGTCCCACGAGCCGTTGCGTAGTAGAGCAACGAAAATATGTAGAGAAATCCTGCGGGGTATACCAACGGTCCCGTGTCACCTCTCAGCTTTCCATAGTCCCTCGTCCCGTTTATAAAACCTTCGACCTCCTGCATGTAAGCTCGCCAATCTATTTCCGTGTAGCGAACCGTCTCGATGACGAATACGTTGAGGAGCACCTCGAGGACGACGAAGAGGCCCGCCACGAAACCCAGCCTTCGTGGATCCGTCACCAGTCTCACTATTCGTTCCCATTTCGCCTTTCTTTTAATCCACTTTTTCAAACTTTTTTCCCAATTTTTCGTAAATGATGCGCTATTGTTGCGGTGGTTATCTACCCTCCGCGCTCCCATTTTTTTCCCTCCAACCACCAGATTATTCTCCTCACTTACGGTCATTTGACCGTCTTACGTGACGATCGGCTGCTCGACATCACTCGACATCCACTCGATGCGCGGCGGTTAACAGTTATTTTCGCGCCTTCGCGGCAATTCCTTTCCGATCATTTTTTTCAAACAATGTCCGATAGCGGCAACAATTTACGTCGCTCCACGAGGATAAAAACAAAGCCTCGCGATTCCAGTGACAATGAGGATTCTCTTTCGCCGGTCAACAATCATCGGGGTACCTTATTTCACCATATCATCAACGATCTTTACATTTTTTCTTCATTCTTAACCTCGATGACAACAAATAATAGTAGCCAAGATGAATTTGTCGATTCACAAGCGTACAAACCCGAGTTGGAAAAAGAATTGGAAACCATCGAGGGAGACACGTAAAGACCCACAGGTTAAAACAATTCAAAAAAATTAACATCCGTTACCTTACTAACTTTTCGTACAACTTTTAGAATTATTTACCGTCCAAGATGTAAGCGCCAAACGTTATTATCGTTTCCAAACACCGTCGGGCAATAATGACAAGAGAATCGTCGTTACGCGCACTCCCGCAAAAGCGTGCAGCCCAGAAAAATTGCCTCAACTAAAAATCATTCTCGACAAATCTGACGCCGAATCGCCGCGAGCAAAGCTCACAAATGCAACACCGGATGGTGAAAAAATACAGACAATAATGATACGTAATAAGAATAATTTGTGTTATTTAGAAGCTGCCAAATTATCGCTAGTCGAAAAAGTATTATGGATATCCTCGTTTGAGAAACATTAATTAATACTGAAATAATGATTTTTTAAGTTGCCGTCTCTCTAAGAAGGCGACGAAATGTGAGTGATTTAACATCGAGCGAAGATAAAAGCGTGTCCGAAGACAGTGAATTTATTCCTTCGGACGACAATGACGACGCCGAAGAAGAAGAAGAGGAAGAAGAAGAAGAAGAGAGCGAAAATGAAAATACAAAGGGTGGTCGTATGTATAAAGTTAAAAAAGTTCAAAAAACTGTCGCTTATTTAGTCCGGTGAGTAATAATAATCTTGCCCGCAGCATCTGAAAACAGACGAATACTTTATGTCGCAATCGGCTAAAATTTTGACGTCCGATCGAACGCTCGCCAGACTCAAAAATCCACGTTTGAAGGAGGAAAAACTGCAGGAATTATTGAGCAATCAGAGTCACGTATCGAGAACGCATACTCAGGCCCTCTGCGGATTAACGGAAAATTATAGATCGTCGTATCACTTGTGGTATCACGATATGGAGTGAGTAATCGGTAGAAGAAAGAAACCGACGTTAAATGAATGAGAAGGTTACAGTTTATTGTTGCACGGATTGGGTTCCAAAAGAGATTTAATGAACAATTTCCACAACGAAATCGTCGCGGATCAACCGACTTTGATCGTAAATGGGTTTTTCCCAAGTTTAAGCGTGAAAGACGTACGTACGTCTAATAAATATATCAATATTTGTTGCTCTCTTAATAGGCTAATAAAATCTTCTCATACGAACTTTCGACAGATTCTCGACGGTATTATCACGGAATTATTGGCCGTGGAGAGTCCCGCGAATTCCAATGATTCTTTCAATCTCATCGAGGAAACTTTGCGAGAAGATCCCGAGGATCGACTTTATTTGTTGATACATAACATCGACGCTCCGACGCTACGATCAAACAAATCGCAAGATAAGCTCTCTCGTTTGGCTTCTATACCGAATGTCCGACTTTTGGCCTCTGTTGATCACATTAATGCTCCACTGAGTAAGTTGGCTAATATTTAATTGGCTAATATTTAGTTGAGTAAGATATTCCAACGAATGAAACTCTGATTGAAAATATTTGCAGTATGGGATAATGTAAAACGTTCGCGGATCAATTTCTATTGGTGCAATGCCACGACTTTTGTGCCTTACGAGGCCGAAACTTCGTACGAAAGTTCTCTGCTCGTGCAACACAGCGGAGCATTGGCTCTGTCGTCTTTGTACAATGTATTCCAATCGCTCACGACAAATACCGAAGCAATTTACATAGGTATAGCAATAGTGCTGGTGAAGCATCAATTGGAAAATGGAAAGAATCCGCATTATCAAGGTTCGTTGACGAAAAACAAACGAAGAAACTATTTTTCGAGCTACCGGCGGCGATAAAAGATGTTGCGGAATTTTTTTAGGAATAACCTTCAAAGATCTTTATCGAGGAGCGCGAGAAGGTTTTCTCGTGAGCTCGGATTTAGCGCTCAGAGCTCAACTAACGGAATTTATCGATCACAAATTAGTGAAAACCAAGCGCAACATGGACGGCGCCGAGTACCTCATGATTCCCCTGAATAACGATTTGCTACAACAATTTATCGATCAACAGGATGAGTCTTTGTGATTGAGTGTAAAAAAAAACAAAAAAAAAAAAAGCACCCGCGAGATTCTTCCATTTTTCGATTTATTTTCAAGCTCTTTTGTCTTTGTATTCGGCAACTTGGCAGCTGAGAAGACTCGTAATATTAACCTTTACATATATATTTCTATCGATAATAAATGGAATTCTCGTTTAATCGCCCTTTTATCGCTTATCGCTTAGAATAATCAAAAAATAACGTGTCACGAGAGCGAGTAGTTGTAGCAATATTGGTTTGTCGGATGGAAAAAGAGGAAGACCGAAAAATAGATTTTTTCAAAATCGTCGAAAATATACACATAACCTCTGTTTTCTGACTGCCATCTGCCACGTGAGAACGATGGCATAGCTTAGACATCGAAATATTCAAAAAAACTTCGATGATCCCGTTTTCGGCTCGGTCGCCGGATCTAGGATTTCTGCTCGATCAAACGACCGAAAAATGTTTTTTTTTTCCAAATCGTCGAAAATATACACATAACCCCTTTTTTCCGGCTGCCATATGCCACTTGAGAACGATGGCATAGCTTAGAAGTCGAAATTTTCAAAAAAAATATCGATAATCTCGTTTTCGGCTCGGTCGCCGGATCTAGGAATTCTGCTCGACCAAACGATCGAACAATGGATTTCTTCAAATTTGTCGAAAATATGCACTCTAACACGGTGCATCTTTCGGATGCACGGAGCTCGACTGAAGGCCGCCACTCACGTTCGTACCCATAGTAGTAATTCTTATTGTAGCCTTGAGCATTTTTACGCCCCCCTTGTCCCTTTCTCTTTGGTTGTTCCGCCCCCGAATGAAGGGGTGAATGGATGAATGAATGGAGCAAGGTTGAATGTGGCGCCGGCCGGGAGATGAACCCGGCGCACCATGGCCGTTGCTGCCGGGTTTGAAGCCCGTGGGGAAAAGCGTCGGCAGAGGGGATTCGCACGACTAGCGCGTCCCTGCCCCGCCGGCGCCGCCGGCTACGCTTGACCCGCCGGTTAATCCCCAGGCGCGCCGCCTTCCAGTCGCCGAGCCCGCTCCACGGGAGCCAATCAACTGCGACGCGAGGCTCCAATGAAGAAGACGCCGGCCGGCCTGTCTTTTCAGGTGAGCTACGTGCAAATAACGACGCCATTAAATTCAGTAAAGAGCATTTGGTGAGTTTTCAAGAGTTAAAGAAATATTTGCAACGTGGGGAATTATGAAAAGGGTGAGTACTTGAGTACTTCCTTCACCTAGTTCCAGTAAGTGTGTGATAAACCCTCTATAATACGAACCCCGCGATATTTCACCCCCGCGTTTTCTCCACACGTGCCCGCCGCCATCACAGCTGTCGTTCACACCTGTTGCGTCATCAGTGAGTGGTGGTTTTCTTGTGCGAAATTATTGTTAAGTTCCGAGATCGTTCCGTTGTTGAAGTTTTCTGAATCGGGCAATTATTACGAGCCCCCAATCCCCTAAAAATAAAGCCCAATTTTCCGTAATTAAGGTGCCGATCCAGTCTCCCCATACTTCACGCCCCCCTTTTTTCTGTACTTTTCTCTTCCGCTCGAAAAATCTTTCTATTATCGCCCTCTTTTTTGCATTGTTAAGACCGATGTAACAAATAAGAAGCCGACGAGTTCGGGAATTCACCCCTGAGACCACTCACCCCTCTGTTCCTCGCCGCGCCACCCTATTAATACGATTTATTGTTTTCTTTTATTTTTTTTGTCATATTACCGGGTCAAGTGACCGGCAATATTCCGTTTGCTACACGATACGTAGCTGGCGGCCAGAGAAACCCCTTATTTTTATTTTCTTAAATGAATTATTGTTACTGCCAGTATTATTTTTGCTTTTTTTTTCACTGGCTCCTTCCCCCACCGTTAATAAAAGGGAAGCCGGTTATAGCACATAACCCCTATTTTCTGGGTGCGATATGCCACTTGAGAACGATGGCATAGCTTCGAAGTCTAAATTTAAAAAAAAAAACTTCGACGATCCCGATTTCGGCTCGGTCGCCGGATCCAGGATTTCTGCTCGATCAAACAACCGAAATTTTATTTTTTCACAATCGTCGAAAATATGCACATAACCCCTGTGTTCT
Source organism: Clistopyga incitator (assembly GCA_947507545.1). NCBI lineage: Eukaryota > Metazoa > Arthropoda > Insecta > Hymenoptera > Ichneumonidae > Clistopyga > Clistopyga incitator. The sequence continues at coordinate 7,577,314 of OX382190.1, read as the reverse complement.
GGGTGCACTATGCCACTTGGGAACAATGGCATAGCTTAGAAGTCGAAATTTTCAAAAAAAACTTCGATGATCCCTTCTTCGGCTCGATGACCGGATCTAGGACTTTTGCTCGACCAAACGACCGAAAAAAAGATTGTTTCAATATCGTCTAAAATACACACAAATCCTCTGTTTTCTGGCTGCCAACTGCCACTTGAGAACGATGGCATAGCTTAGACGTCGAAATATTTAGAAAAAAACATCGATAATCCCGATTTCGTCTCGGTCGCCTGATCTAGGATTTCTGCTCGACCAAACGACCGAAAAATGAGATTTTTTACAATCGTCGAAAATATACACATAACCCCTTTTTCTGGCTGCCATATGCCACTTGAGAACGATGGCATAGCTTCGAAGTCAAAATTCTCGAAAGTAAACTTCCGTGATCCCATTTTCGGCAGTTTCCGTACCGATCGCCGGATCAAAGGTGTGTGCTCAACCAAACGACCGAAAAATGGATTTGTTCAAAATTGTCTAAAATATGCACATAACCCCGGTTTTCTGGCTGCTATATGCGACTTGATAACGATGGCATAGCTTAGAAGTCGAAATTTTTAAAAAGAACTTCGATGATCTCGTTTTCGGCTCGGTCGACGGATCTAGGTTTTCTGCGCGTCCTAACGACCGAAAAATGGATTTTTTCAAAATCGTCGAAAATATACACGTCACCCTTGTTTTCTTGCTGCCATATGTCTTTTGAGAACGATGGCATAGCTTAGAAGTCGAAATATTAAAAAAAACTTCGATGATCCCGTTTTCTGCTCGGTCGCCGGATCTATGTTTTCTGCTCGTCCAAACGAGCGAAAAATGGGTTTTTTCAAAATCCCCTAAAATATGCACATAACCCGGTTTGCTGGCTGCAATATGTCACTAAAGAACGATGGCATAGCTTAGGAGTCGAAATTTTCAAACAAAACTTCGGCGATCCCGCTTTCGGCTCGGTCGCCGTATCTAGGATTTCTACTCGATCAAACGACCGAAGAACGTTTTCTTTCAAAATCGTCGAAAATATGCAGATAACCCCTCGTTTTTTGGTTGCTATATGCCACTTGAGAACGATGGCATAGAATAGAAGTCGAAATTTTCAAAAAAAACTTCGATGATCCCGTTTTCTGCTCGGTCGCCGGATCTAAGTTTTCTGCTCGACCAACCGACCGAAAAATGGATTTTTTCAAAATCGGCTAAAATATACACATAACCCCCATTTTTTCGCTGACATATGCCACTTGAGACCGATGGCATAGCTTAGAATTCAAAATATAAAAAAAAATCTTCGACTATCCCGTTTTCGGATCGGTCGCCGGATCTAGGATTTCTGCTCGACCAACCGACCGAAAAATGGATTTTTTTCAAAATCGTCTGAAACATACACATAATCCTTGTTTTGTGGGTACCATATGCCACTTGAGAACGATGGCATAGCTTAGAAGTCGAAATTCTCGAAAATAAACCTCCGTGATCCCGTTTTCGGCAGTTTCCGTCCTGCTCGCTGGATCTAGGATTTCTGCTCGACCAAACGACCGAAAAATGGATTTTTTAAAAATCGTCGAAAATATGCACATAACCCCTGTTTTCTGGGTGCCATATGCGACTTGAGAACGATGGCATGAATTAGGAGTCGAAATTTTCAAAAAACACTTTGACTATCCCGTTTTCGACTCGGTCGCCGGATCTAGAATTTCGGCTCGACCAAACGACAGAAAAATGTTTTTTTTTCAAAATCTTCGAAAATATGCACATAACCCCTGTTTTCTGGGTGCCATATGCCACTTGAGAACGATGACAAAGCTTAGTAGTCGAAACCCTCGAAACGAAACGTCCGTGATCCCATTTTCGGGAGTTTCCGTCCCGCATGCCGGATCAAGGATTTCTGCTCGACCAACTGACCGAAAAATGGATTTTTTAAAAATCGTTGGAAATATACACTGTGACGTGATTTTTTACAAAATGACGATCACAAGGTCTAATGTTACCGAGTTAGCTATGTCTAGCGATTTCGACGTTCCTCTCCTCGAATTCTACCGTTTGGCTATGGAAAGTTGTTGGCGATTTGTGTTTGTTGTTGGTGTTAAGAGAAGACGGAAATTGGTGCACTCAAATCTGTCGCGAGGACGAGAGCTCAACGGATCGAGCAGCCCGGCAGATGAGAGTCACCGATATGAGTTTTTGGCGGTTAGTTGCAGACCGGTGCAAATCCGGCGCCCTACGGTGACAGTGCATTGCGTTGGAGAACGGGTGGAGTTATGTTAGGTCTGGCGTAGGATGGGGTATCCTAGCGCAATTGTTTTTTTTTTTTTTAGTAAAGGCCCGTTTTCACGCAATGAGTTAAGGGAGGCGACCGTACAGATCTCCGCTATGTTACCGGCACAAGTGGCGTTCCCGCTATCGCTACGAACTAATTCGAAGGAGAGGGCAGTCGTTCTCGGGTAAGGAATTTTGAGCTATCGGAATAATGATAATGAATCGTTCTCGATGATTACTTGAAATAATCAGTCTTCCTCGGGACACCGCCGAGGTGCCTCGAGTTTTGTAAACGCTCCCGTGTTGACAGTTTTTCTGTCGCTCGCGCGCGCGACTTCGCGTAGTTCTCGTGCTCCGGCAAACTCCGTATAGTCGATATGTTGAGTGACCGTGTGGTGAGAGTTTTCGTTGGTTCTCGAGTGCCGTGGGATAACTGCACTTCGTGCCACAGCTTTCGTAATCCCTTGATCTCCCTCCATGGGATGGATCGGCTACAGGCAGCTCCGGTGAGTCGTTCCCGTGATTTTAATCATTAAATTCGGTATTGCACCAGGTTTTCCCGTAGTGACGATGGCGCTCTCGATGCGCTTCGTCAGTTCTCGCCGTTCTAAACTGCGAATTTGTTATCGATGCCCGCTCTCGATTTTTGTCCGCGGGACATTAGTTTCCGTTGATTCAATTTTGATCATGATTCTTGGCTATTTATTGCACCTTACCGCGACCCTCTCTACCAAACCTAGCAGACTGAGCGGCCGTGCTATTCCGCAACCGTTCGCTCCCGCGAGTGCATCGAGTTGCGTTTGTTGATTTTACGCGACCTCAAAAATCAACTAAGCTACCGATTCCTTCGGTTTTGATCCCGATCGCGAGTTTTACCCCAGACTTTCGATTTGGAGGTTGGGGATTGAGCCGCTCAATCGATCCCTCGGACATACCGGTTCGTTAATTCCGGTGAAACAAAAATTAACTGGCTCCCACCGGGTTTGCGGATGCGCGAGCGGGGGTGGACGGCCGAAGGTGACGGTTCCCGATTTTTATTTTCTTTTCATGTTTTGTGCTCTCGACCAAAAGACCGATTAATCGGTCAGCTACCGAAAAATACGTCACATCACATAACTCCTGTTTGCTGGCTGCCATATGCCACTTGAAAACAATGGCATAGCTTAGAAGTCGAAATTAAAAAAAAAAACTTCGGCGATCCCGTTATCGGCTCGATCGCCGGATCTAGGATTTCTACTCGACCAAATGACCGAAAAAAGTTTTTTTTCATGATCGTCGAAAATATGCATATAACCTCGGTTTTCTGGGTGCAATATGTCACTTGAGAACGATGGCATAGCTTAGCAGTCGACATTCTCGAAAGTAAACTTCCGTGATCCCATTTTCGGCAATGTCCGTCCCGCACGCCGGATGTAGGATTTCTGCTCGACCAAACGACCGAAAAATGTATTTTTTCAAAATCGTCGAAAATACACACATAACCCCCGTTTTCCGGCTGATATATGCCACCTGAAAACGATGGCATAGCTTAGAATTCGAAATTTTCAAAAAAAACTTCGACGATCCCGTTTTCGGCTCGGTCACCGGATCTAGGATTTCTGCTCGACCGAACGACCGAAAAATGGATTTTTTTAAAATTGTCTAAAATATACACATAATCCCTGTTTTCTGGGTGCTATATGCCACTTGAGAAGGACAGCATAGATTAGAGGTCGAAATTCTCGAAAATAAACTTCCGTGATCCCGTTTTCGGGAGTTTCCGTCCCGCTCGCCGGATCTAGGATTTCTGCTCGACCAAACGACCAAAAAATGTATTTGTTCAATATGGTCTAAAATATGCACATAACCCCGGTTTTCTGGTTGCCATAAACCACTTGAGAACGATGGCATAGCTTAGAAGTCGAAATATTAAATAAAAACTTCGGCGATCCCGTTTTCGGCTCGGTCGCCGGATCTAGGATTTCTGCTCGATCAAGCGACCGTAAAATGTTTTTTTTTTTTTCCAAAATTTTCGAAAACATACACTTAATCCTCGTTATTTGGCTGCCATATGCCACTTGAGAACGATGGCATAGCTTAGAAGTCGAAATTTTCAAAAAAAACCTCGATGATCCCGTATTCGGCTCGGTCGTCGGATCTAGGTTTTCTGCTCGACTAAAGGACCGAAATATTTATTTTTTTTTTCAAAATTGTCGAAAATATACACCTAACCCCTGTTTTTTGGCTGTCATATGCCACTTGAGTACGATCGCATAGCTTAGTAGTCGGAATTTAAAAGAAAAAACTTCGGCGATCCCGTTTTCGGCTCGGTCGCCGGATCTAGGATTTCTGTTCGACCGAACGACCGAAAAATGGATTTTGTCAAAATCGTCGAAAATATACACATAACGCCTGTTTTCTGACTGCGATGTGCCACTTGAGAACGATGGCATAGCTTAGAAGTCGAAATATTTTTAAAAAACTTCGATAATCCCGTTTTCGGCTCGGTCGCCGGATCTAGGATTTCTGCTCGACCAAACGACCGAAAAATGGATTTTTTCAAAATCGTCGAAAATATACACATAATCCCTTTTTTCTGGGTGCCATATGCCACTTGAGAAGGATAGCATAGCTTAGAAGTCGAAATTTAAAAAAAAACTCCGACGATGCCGTTTTCGGCTCGGTCGCCAGATCTAGGATTTCTGCTCGATCAAACAACCGAAAAATGGAAGTTTTTAAAATCGTCGAAAATATACACATAACCCCTGTTTTCTGGCTGCCATATGCCACTTGAGATCGATGGCATAGCTTAGAAGTCGAAATATTTTTAAAAAAACTTCGATGATCCCGTTTTCGGCTCGGTCGCCGGATCTAGGATTTCTGCCCGACCAAACGACCGAAAAATTGATTTTTTCAAAATTGTCTAAAATATATACATAATCCCTTTTTTGTGGGTGCCATATTCCACTTGAGAACGATAGCATAGATTAGAGGTCGAAATTCTCGAAAATAAACTTCCGTGTACCCGTCTTCGGCAGTTTCCGTCCCGCTCGCCGGATCTAGGATTTCTGCTCGACCAAACGACCGAAAAATGGATTCTTTCAGAATCGTCGAAAATATGCACATAACCGCGGTTTTCTGGCTGCCATATGCCACTTGAGAACGATGGCATAGCTTAGAAGTCGAAATTTTCAAAAAAAACTTCGATGATCCCGTTTTCGGCTCGGTCGCCGGATCTAGGTTTTCTACTCGTCCAAACAAACGAAAAATGGATTTTTTCAGAATCGTCGAAAGTATACATATAACCCTTGCTTTCTGGCTGCCATATATTACTTAAAAACGATAGCATAGCTTAGAAGTCGAAATATAAAAAAAAACTTCCATCATCCCGTTATCGGCTCGGTTGCCGGATCTAGGTGCTCTGCTCGTCCAAACGACCGGGAAATAGGTTTTTCCAAAATCGTCTCAAATATGCACATAACCCCGGTTTTCTGGCTGCAATATGCTACTAAACAACGATGGCATAGCTTAGAAGTCGAAATTTTCAAACAAAACTTCGGCGATCCCGTTTTCGGCTCGGTCGCCGGATCTAGGATTTCTGCTCGATCAAGCGACCGAAAAATGTTTTTTTTTTCCAAAATTTCCAAAAACATACACTTAATCCCCGTTTTTTGGCTGCCATATGCCACTTGAGAACGATGGCATAGCTTAGAAGTCGAAATTTTCAAAAAAAACCTCGATGATCCCGTATTCGGCTCGGTCGTCGGATCTAGGTTTTCTGCTCGACTAAAGGACCGAAATATGTTTTTTTTTTTTTTCAAAATTGTCGAAAATATACACTTAACCCCCGTTTTTTGGCTGTCATATGCCACTTCAGAACGATCGCATAGCTTAGTAGTCGAAATTTGAAAAAAAATCTTCGACGATCCCGTTTTCGACTCGGTCGGCGGATCTATGCTTTCTGATCGACCAAACGACCGAAAAATGGATTTTTTCCAAATCGTCGAAAATATACACATAACCCCGTTTTACGGCTGCCATATGCTACTTCAGAACGATGGCATAGCTTAGAAGTCGAAATTTAAAAGAAAAACCTTCGGCGATCCCGTTTTCGGCTCGGTCGCCGGATCTAGGATTTCTGCTCGACCGAACGACCGAAAAATGGATTTTTTCAAAATCGTCGAAAATATACACATAACGCCTGTTTTCTGACTGCCATGTGCCACTTGAGACCGATGGCATAGCTTAGAAGTCTGAATTTTCAAAAAAAACTTCGATGATCCCGTTTTCGGGTCGGTCGCCGGATCTAGGTTTTCTGCTCGATCAAGCGACCGAAAAATGTTTTTCTTTTCCAAAATTTCCGAAAACATACACTTAATCCCCGTTTTTTGGCTGTCATATGCCACTTGAGAACGATCGCATAGCTTAGTAGTCGAAATTTGAAAAAAAATCTTCGACGATCCCGTTTTCGATTCGGTCGGCGGATCTATGATTTCTGCTCGACCAAACGACCGAAAAATTGATTTTTTCAAAATTGTCTAAAATATACACATAATCCCTGTTTTCTGGGTGCCATATTCCACTTGAGAACGATAGCATAGATTAGAGGTCGAAATTCTCGAAAATAAACTTCCGTGTACCCGTCTTCGGCAGTTTCCGTCCCGCTCGCCGGATCTAGGATTTCTGCTCGAACAAACGACCGAAAAATGGATTTTTTCAGAATCGTCGAAAATATGCACATAACCCCGGTTTTCTGGCTGCCATATGCCACTTGAGAACGATGGCATAGCTTAGAAGTCGAAATTTTCAAAAAAAACTTCGATGATCCCGTTTTCGGCTCGGTCGCCGGATCTAGGTTTTCTACTCGTCCAAACGAACGAAAAATGGATTTTTTTAGAATCGTCGAAAATATACACATAACCCTTGCTTTCTGGCTGCCATATATTACTTGAGAACGATAGCATAGCTTAGAAGTCGAAATATAAAAAAAAACTTCCATCATCCCGTTATCGGCTCGGTTGCCGGATCTAGGTGCTCTGCTCGTCCAAACGACCGGGAAATAGGTTTTTCCTAAATCGTCTCAAATATGCACGTAACCCCGGTTTTCTGGCTGCAATATGCTACTAAACAACGATGGCATAGCTTAGAAGTCGAAATTTTCAAACAAAACTTCGGCGATCCCGTTTTCGGCTCGGTCGCCGGATCTAGGATTTCTGCTCGATCAAGCGACCGAAAAATGTTTTTCTTTTCCAAAATTTCCGAAAACATACACTTAATCCCCGTTTTTTGGCTGCCATATGCCACTTGAGAACGATGGCATAGCTTAGAAGTCGAAATTTTCAAAAAAAACCTCGATGATCCCGTATTCGGCTCGGTCGTCGGATCTAGGTTTTCTGCTCGAATAAAGGACCGAAATATGTTTTTTGTTTTTTCAAAGATGTCGAAAATATACACCTAACCCCCGTTTTTTGGCTGTCATATGCCACTTGAGAACGATCGCATAGCTTAGTAGTCGAAATTTGAAAAAAAATCTTCGACGATCCCGTTTTCGATTCGGTCGGCGGATCTATTATTTCTGCTCGACCAAACGACCGAAAAATGGATGTTTTCAAAATCGTCGAAAATACATACATAATTCCTGTTTTCTGGGTGCCATATGCCACTTGAGAACGATAGCATAGCTTAGAAGTCGAAATTTAAAAAAAAACTCCGACGATCCCGTTTTCGGCTCGATCGCCAGATCTAGGATTTCTGCTCGATCAAACAACCGAAAAATGGAAGTTTTCAAAATCGTCGAAAATATACACATAACCCCTGTTTTCTGGCTGCCATATGCCACTTGAGAACGATGGCCTAACTTAGAAATCGAAATATTTTAAAAAAACTTCGATGATCCCGTTTTCGGCTCGGTCGCCGGATCTAGGATTTCTGCTCGACCAAACGACCGAAAAATGGATTCTTTCAGAATCTTTGAAAATATGCACATAACCCCGGTTTTCTGGCTGCCATATGCCACTTGAGAACGATGGCATAGCTTAGAAGTCGAAATTTTCAAAAAAAACTTCGATGATCCCGTTTTCGGCTCGGTCGCCGGATCTAGGTTTTCTACTCGTCCAAACGAACGAAAAATGGATTTTTTTAGAATCGTCCAAAATATACACATAACCCTTGCTTTCTGGCTGCCATATCTTACTTGAGAACGATAGCATAGCTTAGAAGTCGAAATATAAAAAAAAAACTTCCATCATCCCGTTATCGGCTCGGTTGCCGGATCTAGGTGCTCTGCTCGTCCAAACGACCGGGAAATAGGTTTTTCCTAAATCGTCTCAAATATGCACATAACCCCGGTTTTCTGGCTGCAATATGCTACTAAACAACGATGGCATAGCTTAGAAGTCGAAATTTTCAAACAAAACTTCGTCGATCCCGTTTTCGGCTCGGTCGCCGGATCTAGGATTTCTGCTCGATCAAGCGACCGAAAAATGTTTTTCTTTTCCAAAATTTCCGAAAACATACACTTAATCCCCGTTTTTTGGCTGCCATATGCCACTTGAGAACGATGGCATAGCTTAGAAGTCGAAATTTTCAAAAAAAACCTCGATGATCCCGTATTCGGCTCGGTCGTCGGATCTAGGTTTTCTGCTCGACTAAAGGACCGAAATATGTTTTTTGTTTTTTCAAAATTGTCGAAAATATACACCTAACCCCCGTTTTTTGGCTGTCATGTGCCACTTGAGAACGATCGCATAGCTTAGTAGTCGAAATTTGAAAAAAAATCTTCGACGATCCCGTTTTCGATTCGGTCGGCGGATCTATTATTTCTGCTCGACCAAACGACCGAAAAATGGATGTTTTCAAAATCGTCGAAAATACATACATAATTCCTGTTTTCTGGGTGCCATATGCCACTTGAGAACGATAGCATAGCTTAGAAGTCGAAATTAAAAAAAAAAAACTCCGACGATCCCGTTTTCGGCTCGATCGCCAGATCTAGGATTTCTGCTCGATCAAACAACCGAAAAATGGAAGTTTTCAAAATCTTCGAAAATATACACATAACCCCTGTTTTCTGGCTGCCATATGTCACTTGAGAACGATGGCCTAACTTAGAAATCGAAATATTTTAAAAAAACTTCGATGATCCCGTTTTCGGCTCGGTCGCCGGATCTAGGATTTCTGCTCGACCAAAGGACCGAAAAATTGATTTTTTCAAAATCGTCCAAAATATACACATAACCCTTGCTTTCTGGCTGCCATATATTACTTGAGAACGATAGCATAGCTTAGAAGTCGAAATATAAAAAAAAAACTTCCATCATCCCGTTATCGGCTCGGTTGCCGGATCTAGGTGCTCTGCTCGTCCAAACGACCGGGAAATAGGTTTTTCCTAAATCGTCTCAAATATGCACATAACCCCGGTTTTCTGGCTGCAATATGCTACTAAACAACGATGGCATAGCTTAGAAGTCGAAATTTTCAAACAAAACTTCGGCGATCCCGTTTTCGGCTCGGTCGCCGGATCTAGGATTTCTGCTCGATCAAGCGACCGAAAAATGTTTTTCTTTTCCAAAATTTCCGAAAACATACACTTAATCCCCGTTTTTTGGCTGCCATATGCCACTTGAGAACGATGGCATAGCTTAGAAGTCGAAATTTTCAAAAAAAACCTCGATGATCCCGTATTCGGCTCGGTCGTCGGATCTAGGTTTTCTGCTCGACTAAAGGACCGAAATATGTTTTTTGTTTTTTCAAAATTGTCGAAAATATACACCTAACCCCCGTTTTTTGGCTGTCATGTGCCACTTGAGAACGATCGCATAGCTTAGTAGTCGAAATTTGAAAAAAAATCTTCGACGATCCCGTTTTCGATTCGGTCGGCGGATCTATTATTTCTGCTCGACCAAACGACCGAAAAATGGATGTTTTCAAAATCGTCGAAAATACATACATAATTCCTGTTTTCTGGGTGCCATATGCCACTTGAGAACGATAGCATAGCTTAGAAGTCGAAATTAAAAAAAAAAACTCCGACGATCCCGTTTTCGGCTCGATCGCCAGATCTAGGATTTCTGCTCGATCAAACAACCGAAAAATGGAAGTTTTCAAAATCTTCGAAAATATACACATAACCCCTGTTTTCTGGCTGCCATATGTCACTTGAGAACGATGGCCTAACTTAGAAATCGAAATATTTTAAAAAAACTTCGATGATCCCGTTTTCGGCTCGGTCGCCGGATCTAGGATTTCTGCTCGACCAAAGGACCGAAAAATTGATTTTTTCAAAATTGTCTAAAATATATACATAATCCCTGTTTTCTGGGTGCCATATTCCACTTGAGAACGATAGCATAGATTAGAGGTCGAAATTCTCGAAAATAAACTTCCGTGTACCCGTCTTCGGCAGTTTCCGTCCCGTTCGCCGGATCTAGGATTTCTGCTCGACCAAACGACCGAAAAATGGATTCTTTCAGAATCGTCGAAAATATGCACATAACCCCGGTTTTCTGGCTGCCATATGCCACTTGAGAACGATGGCATAGCTTAGAAGTCGAAATTTTCAAAAAAAACTTCGATGATCCCGTTTTCGGCTCGGTCGCCGGATCTAGGTTTTCTACTCGATCAAGCGACCGAAAAATGTTTTTTTTTTCCAAAATTTCCGAAAACATACACTTAATCCCCGTTTTTTGGCTGCCATATGCCACTTGAGAACGATGGCATAGCTTAGAAGTCGAAATTTTCAAAAAAAACCTCGATGATCCCGTATTCGGCTCGGTCGTCGGATCTAGGTTTTCTGCTCGACTAAAGGACCGAAATATGTTTTTTTTTTTTTCAAAATTGTCGAAAATATACACTTAACCCCCGTTTTTTGGCTGTCATATGCCACTTCAGAACGATCGCATAGCTTAGTAGTCGAAATTTGAAAAAAAATCTTCGACGATCCCGTTTTCGACTCGGTCGGCGGATCTATGCTTTCTGATCGACCAAACGACCGAAAAATGGATTTTTTCCAAATCGTCGAAAATATACACATAACCCCGTTTTACGGCTGCCATATGCTACTTGAGAACGATGGCATAGCTTAGAAGTCGAAATTTAAAAGAAAAACCTTCGGCGATCCCGTTTTCGGCTCGGTCGCCGGATCTAGGATTTCTGCTCGACCGAACGACCGAAAAATGGATTTTTTCAAAATCGTCGAAAATATACACATAACGCCTGTTTTCTGACTGCCATGTGCCACTTGAGACCGATGGCATAGCTTAGAAGTCTAAATTTTCAAAAAAAACTTCGATGATCCCGTTTTCTGCAGTTTCCGTCCCGCTAGCCGGATCAAAGATTTCTGCTCGACTAAACAACCGAAAAATAGATCTTTTCAGCATCGTCGAAAATATACTGTAACACGGTGGAGCGTTACAATATTTTCCCCCCTCGGCCGGCTCGAAGGCCATCACACACCGCTTTTTATTACTTTTAAACGTTATTTTTATAATCAATGGAAGCGATATTTTGTGTAAGAATTCCCCCTTTTTGCCCCCCCCCCCCCCCCCCCCCCCCCGCCCCTCCTGGTATGAATGCGTATTACATTGCCACTTGGGATTGCAACATCGCCGAGTCATCAAGGACCAACGAGAGACACTACGGCCGCCTAAGCAAAGTGACGTGGTGAGAGTGTGGGCTGGAGACGGAGAGAGGATCTGCCACGCCAAAGGTTGGAGTTAGCCGCCCAACTGCGTGCGTGTACTCACTCTAACGATCGACAGCGGCAATCCAAATCGCCCGCGGCGATCGCACCGCCCAACTCTGCCACACCGTTCCGCCGCAGCACAACCCGAGCGCCACTGACCAGCCACACTCGATCCATCGATCGATGCGCAAGCGCCGTAGTGTTCTCAAGCCAAGGATTCCCGAGGATGCCCGAAGACTCCCGAAAGAACGAGGAAGAAGACGGACGACATTTTCCCGTCACTTCGAGCCCCGCCGTCGTCGCGACCCGTTTGTGTGATAGAGAGTGACCGGGGGTATTGTCCCCGGTGCTGGTTTTGAGTGTGTGAGTGAGTGAGTTAGTAATTTTTATAATCTTTTTAGTTTCCGTTTTGCTCCCCCCCCCAGCCCCGTATTTTCTTTCCGTATTATCTTTTTGTACCGAGAAGACCGTCTGCCACCACGTGGAGACCGGCGCCTCTGATTACAGCCATTTTGTATTGTCTTGTATCGAGAGGGCCGGCTGCCACCGCGTGGAGATCGGTGCTTCTGATCAGAATTGTGTTGATAATTATTATTGTATTTGCGTGCGAGGTAGTGTGGTGGTTCATCGCGACTACCACTCGTCCATTTAGTCTTTAATTTCTTTTTGCGCCATTTCCCACCCATTATAGAATACCCCCGTGCTTCACCCCCCCCCCCCCCCCCCTCGTTTTGGTTTACCTGACCGGGGTAATAATTAAGAAGCCAACGAGTTCGGGAATTCACCCCCTGAGACCCCTCGTCCCTCTACCCTCTAGCCGCGCCACCATTTTTGCGATTATTGTTTTTCTTTTATTTTCCTTGTTAGATTACCGCGTCAAGTGACCGGTAATGTTACGTTGCTACACGTGACGTAGCTGGCGCCCAAACCTTCTGTTATCTCTATTAATTAATAAACTTTTGTTATTGCCTTTATTATTTCGTGCATCCATTGTTATTTTCTCACTAACACCTTCCCCCTCATTTAATTAAAGGGAAGCCGGTTATAAATTGGCGCCCAACGTGGGGCCCGAAAAAGAGTTCGTCCGCAGCCAGACCTGCGCTCGAGACTTATTAAATTTTTTTTTTTTGGCAGTGCTCACCTCGGTATTTACTCCCCCGTCTACCCCCCGTGATATTACTAAGTTTGATTTTTTTTAAAAATGTTTTTCCCTTTCACGCAATAATACGCTGCCCCGATACCCAACTTTTTGCCTTTGGATTTATTTTATTTCTATTTTTTTTTGCCCGTCAGTATTATTTGCCCCTTTGTGTTTTTTTTTCTTTTCACCGTTTTTATTTTTTTTTACTAGTTTTGGAGTTTGCGATTGTGCCTTCAACTATATACTCGCCCCTTTTGCGTGTAATACGTCACCCCCCCCCCCAAACCCGACGTGTTCTTTTTTGATTTGCCTTTGTTTAGCAAGAAAAAAAAATTATTCCCTAGCCCCTGCCCGTTTTATCGGCCTCTGTTTCTTTTTTTTTTTTCCTCTCTCAAATTTTCGAGTTTTGGTTTCGTTTATTTTTGAGTCCCCGACCCATTGAATTGCGATTTTCGAGTTTTGGTTTATTTTTGTTTTTGAGTAACCGCCTCTTTTGAGATTCGATTTTAGAATTTTTTATTGTGTTTTCGAGTTTCCTCCTGCGAATTTCATTTTTGGTTTTGCATCGTTATTTTCCGATTTCAGCTTTTTATTTATTTTTCCTACAGAGTCTCGAAACTGTCGTTTCGACTCTCAAGTTTTGAGTTAAGCCCCCCTGTGTTTTCTTCTATTTCTCCCGTTTATTTCCTTTAACCTTTGTTTCGGATTTGTTATCATGATGCCCCCAATTGAAGCCCGTGTACCCGACCCCAATATCCATCGGGTTTACAGCACTGCGGAGATTCTGCAGTTGTATAACCAGCCTGCCCCTTCTATCCATTCACCCCCTTCAAACCCTTCAGGCCCTTCCCCTACCCCTAATGCCCCTGAAGACCCCCGTATAGTTTTTATTCGAGATCAGGTGGCTAAGATTGACATGAACGACGTTCTGGCTTTGTTGGACCATGCCGGACTCCGTCTGGATGGTGGAGAAAGAGTAGCTCGCGACCGGTATACCAGATACCAAGTGCAGCTGCAGTTTCCCCACCTAAGCAACTGTTTTGACATCCAAAAAGAAGTCCTCAGTAGTTTCGTTTCCGGTCTGCCTCTAAACCAGGAGATTGGGAATCAAACGAAACTAAATTCATTGATTCGACAAGTGCAATATGCCCCACCAGTTATTGGTTCCCCAGAACCCACGACAGAACTGAGGAGAGAAGAAAGTCCCTTAGAGTCTGCCTCAACCCTAGCCCTGTTAACTTGCACCCCTATTGAAGAATCCGTAGCCCTGATCTCGAATCCGCCCGTGCGCCCCCGTACCATTCGAAAACGAAAGCCCGTACCTTTAGCCCAGAAGGTTGCGTCCCAAGTAGCTGGAAAAAGTCCTGAAGAGGGAGAAAAATTGCTTGCCAAATGTGTGAGGATTTTCCGACTCCAAAACGCCAAAAAGTTAAGGTCTGCGGCATTAAAAAGATATTCCAGCTACAGCGACTTCGCCAAAATAAAGCCGCCCCCCATTGCAAATTACCCCTTCGCCCGTCGTTCCGCGCCAGTGAGTTCTGTCCCCACACCAAGAAACCCCCACAGGACTCCAACAGGTCGGAAAACCCAGACTGACCCATTAGTACCGTGTTCAGTTCCTCCCACGGAAACTCACGTTCCCCTCCACAACCCTTCTAGTGCGGTCGAGTCCGCTAAGAGGGAGCTGAACCCACAAAGACCCCCTAGGAAGTCCGTAAAGCATTCGAGATCACCCCCGCAGAATTGTAGCCCAAAATCTCGACCATATTTGCCAGCTAAAAATATCCCCTCACTCATGGCGTACCCCGTGCCATGCCCAGCCCCGTGCCCGGAAGTCCCAGCCCTTCGAAAATTTTTAAAGCCCTCTGTTAGCCCGCAACGAGTCCCTTCGCCTAATCAGCTTCATCATCAAGCCCTAATGCCCAGAAACTGGCGAAAGCGGGACTTGGAGCAATCCCAACCCCGTCGCTATTCGCACCCCTTCTTTCCGACTTCTCCAGTATTGCAACCGCGGTCCCTAGACCACGCGCGAGTTGCCTGGAGTCCAGGAAGTCCCCAAAGTTCGCCACGGACCCTCCCTTCACTTTTTGATCTACCCTTTCCAGTGAGGAGTCCGAGTAACCAACCCGTTTGGTCCAAAAATGACCCTTCACCTTTCCCCAGTCATCCCCATCGCCCGAATAATTGCCGGATCAGAATCCGTAGTGTCTGACGAGTCCGACGATTATGTCACACCGGAATTTGGACCATGGCAATAACCCCCTGGTATCGACAGACCCCCAATTATTTCGTTTCTTTGCTACCCCGAAATTTTAGTTTTGTTTTAGTTAGGCTATCGAGTTTTCTTGGTGTGATTCAGGTGGGAAAAAATTTCATCATGAATAAATTTAAGTATTTATTTTCTTTATTGGTTTTTGTGAACCCCGCCCCTGACCAGACCCCTGTCGATATCATCCCCCGTAACTCCCTTGTCCGACACATTTGCCTACTTATCGAGCCCCCGCGCCCCCGAGTGATTGTGTGAATGCTCAATACGTCAAGGACGTACTTTCGTTTAAGCGGGGGGGAGTTTGTAACACGGTGGAGCGTTACAATATTTTCCCCCCTCGGCCGGCTCGAAGGCCATCACACACCGCTTTTTATTACTTTTAAACGTTATTTTTATAATCAATGGAAGCGATATTTTGTGTAAGAATTCCCCCTTTTTGCCCCCCCACCCCTCCTGGTATGAATGCGTATTAGATTGCCACTTGGGATTGCAACATCGCCGAGGCATCAAGGACCAACGAGAGACACTACGGCCGCCTAAGCAAAGTGACGTGGTGAGAGTGTGGGCTGGAGACGGAGAGAGGATCTGCCACGCCAACCAGCTGAGGAGTACACGCCGCGTCACACGAGGAGCCTCCACTCGTGGGGACAAGGGTTGGAGTTAGCCGCCCAACTGCGTGCGTGTACTCACTCTAACGATCGTCAGCGGCAATCCAAATCGCCAGCGGCGATCGCACCGCCCAACTCTGCCACACCGTTCCGCCGCAGCACAACCCGAGCGCCACTGACCAGCCACACTCGATCCATCGATCGATGCGCAAGCGCCGTAGTGTTCTCAAGCCAAGGATTCCCGAGGATGCCCGAAGACTCCCGAAAGAACGAGGAAGAAGACGGACGACATTTTCCCGTCACTTCGAGCCCCGCCGTCGTCGCGACCCGTTTGTGTGATAGAGAGTGACCGGGGGTATTGTCCCCGGTGCTGGTTTTGAGTGTGTGAGTGAGTGAGTGAGTAATTTTTATAATCTTTTTAGTTTCCGTTTTGCTCCCCCCCCCAGCCCCGTATTTTCTTTCCGTATTATCTTTTTGTACCGAGAAGACCGTCTGCCACCACGTGGAGACCGGCGCCTCTGATTACAGCCATTTTGTATTGTCTTGTATCGAGAGGGCCGGCTGCCACGGCGTGGAGATCGGTGCTTCTGATCAGAATTGTGTTGATAATTATTATTGTATTTGCGTGCGAGGTAGTGTGGTGGTTCATCGCGACTACCACTCGTACATTTAGTCTTTAATTTCTTTTTGCGCCATTTCCCCCCCATTATAGAATACCCCCGTGCTTCACCCCCCCCCCCCCCCCCGCCCCTCGTTTTGGTTTACCTGACCGGGGTAATAATTAAGAAGCCAACGAGTTCGGGAATTCACCCCCTGAGACCCCTCGTCCCTCTACCCTCTAGCCACGGGGCCATTTTTGCGATTATTGTTTTTCTTTTATTTTCCTTGTTAGATTACCGCGTCAAGTGACCGGTAATGTTACGTTGCTACACGTGACGTAGCTGGCGCCCAAACCTTCTGTTATCTCTATTAATTAATAAACTTTTGTTATTGCCTTTATTATTTCGGGCATTCATTGTTATTTTCTCACTAACTTCTTCCCCCTCATTTAATTAAAGGGAAGCCGGTTATAATACACATAACCCTTGCTTTCTAGATGCCATATATTACTTGAGAACGATCGCATAGCTTAGTAGTCGAAATTTTCAAAAAAAACTTCGATGATCCCGTTTTCGGCTCGGTCGCCGGATCTAGGTTTTCTGCTCGTCCAAACGACCGAAAAATAGATTTTTTCAGCATCGTCGAAAATATACACATAACCCTTGCTTTCTGGCTGCCATATATTACTTGAGAACGATGGCCTAGCTTAGAAGTCGAAATTTTCAAACAAAACTTCGGCGATCCTGTTTTCGGCTCGGTCGCCCGTAATCCCCGTTTTTTGGCAGCCATATGCCACTTGAGAACGATGCAATAGCTTAGAAGTCGAAATTTTCAAAAAAAACCTCGATGATCCCGTATTCGGCTCGGTCGTCGGATCTAGGTTTTCTGCTCTAAGAAAGGACCGAAATATGTTTTTTTTTTTCAAAATTGTCGAAAATATACACCTAACCCCCGTTTTTTGGCTGTCATATGCCACTTGAGAACGATCGCATAGCTTATTAGTCGAGAATTGAAAAAAAATCTTCGACGATCCCGTTTTCGGCTCGGTCGGCGGATCTATGATTTCTGCTCGACCAAACGGCCGAAAAATGGATTTTTTCCAAATCGTCCAAAATATACACATAACCCCGTTTTTCCGGCTGCCATATGCTACTTGAGAACGATGGCATAGCTTAGAAGTCGAAATTTAAAAGAAAAAACTTCGGCGATCCCGTTTTCGGCTCGGTCGCCGGATCTAGGATTTCTGCTCGACCGAACGACCGAAAAATGGATTTTTTCAAAATCGTCGAAAATATACACGTATCGCTCTATTTTCTGACTGCCATGTGACAATTGAGAACGATGGCTTAGCTTAGAAGTCGAAATATTTTTAAAAAACTTCAATAATCCCGTTTTCGGCTCGGTCGCCGGTTCTAGGATTTCTGCTCGACGAAACGCCCGAAAAATGGAATTTTTCAAAATTGTCGTAAATACACACATAACCCCCGTTTTCCGGCTGATATATGCAACTTGAATACGATGGCATAGCTAAGAAGTTGAAATTTTCAAAAAAAACTTCGACGATCCCGTGTTCGGCTCGGTCGCCGGATCTAGAATTTCTGCTGGACCAAACGACCGAAAAATGGATTTTTTCAAAATTGTCTAAAATATACAAATAATTCCTGTTTTCTGGGTGCCATATGCCACTTGAGAACGACAGCATAGATTAGAGAACGAAATTCTCGAAAATAAACTTCCGTGATCCCGTTTTCGGCAGTTTCCGTCCCGCTCGCCGGATCTAGGATTTTTGCTCGACCAAACGACCAAAAAATGTATCTGTTCAAAATTGTCTAAAATATGCACATAACCCCGGTTTTCTGGCTGCCATATACCACTTCAGAACGATGGCATACCTTAGAAGTCGAAATATTTTTAAAAAACTTCGATGATCCCGTTTTCGGCTCGGTCGCCGGATCTAGGATTTCTGCTCGACCAAACGACCGAAAAATTGATGTTTTCTAAATTCTATAAAATATACACATAATCCCTGTTTTCTGGGTGGCATATTCCACTTGAGAACGATAGCATAGATTAAAGGTCGAAATTCTCGAAAATAAACTTCCGTGTACCCGGTTTCGGCAGTTTCCGTCCCGCTCGCCGGATCTAGGATTTCTGTTCGACCAAACGACCGAAAAATGGATTTTTTCAGAATCGTCGAAAATATGCACATAACCCCGGTTTTCTGGCTGCCATATATTATTTGAGAACGATAGCATAGCTTAGATGTCGAAATATAATGAAAAACTTCCATCATCCCGTTATCGGCTCGGTCGCCGGATCTAGGTGGTCTGCTCGTCCAAACGACCGAGAAAAAGGTTTTTCCAGAATCGTCTAAAATATGCACATAACCCCGGTTGTCTGGCTGCAATATGCTACTAAACAACGATGGCATAGGTTAGAAGTCGAAATTTTCAAACAAAACTTCGGCGATCCCGTTTTCGTCTCGGTCGCCGGATCTAGGATTTCTGCTCGATCAAACGACCGAAAAATGGATTTTTTCAAAATCGTCGAAAATATACACATAACGCTCTGTTTTCTGACTGCCATGTGCCAATTGAGAACGATGGCTTAGCTTAGAAGTCGAAATATTTTTAAAAAACTTCAATAATCCCGTTTTCGGCTCGGTCGCCGGTTCTAGGATTTCTGCTCGACGAAACGCCCGAAAAATGGAATTTTTCAAAATCGTCGTAAATACACACATAACCCCCGTTTTCCGGCTGATATATGCAACTTGAATACGATGGCATAGCTAAGAAGTCGAAATTTTCAACAAAAACATCGGCGATCCCGTTTTCATCTCGATCGCCGGATCTCGGATTTCTACTCGACCAAATGACCGAAAATAGTTTTTTTTCATGATCGTCGAAAATATGCATATAACCTCGGTTTTCTGGGTGCAATATGTCACTTGAGAACGATGCCATAGCTTAGCAGTCGAAATTCTCGAAGGTAAACTTCCGTGATCCCATTTTCGGCAATTTCCGTCCCGCTCGCCGGATCTAGGATTTCTGCTCGACCAAACGACCAAAAAATGTATTTGTTCAAAATTGTCTAAAATATGCACATAACCCCGGTTTTCTGGATGCCATAAACCACTTGAAAACGATGGCATAGCTTAAAAGTCGAAATATTTAAAAAAAACTTCGATGATCCCGTTTTCGGCTCGGTCGCCGGATCTAGAATTTCTGCTCCACCAAACGACTGAAAAATTGATTTTTTCAAAATTGTCTAAAATATACAAATAATCCCTGTTTTCTGGGTGCCATATGCCACTTGAAAACGACAGCATAGATTAGAGGTCGAAATTCTTGAAAATAAACTTCCGTGTACCCGTTTTCGGCAGTTTCCGTCCCACTCGCCGGATCTAGGATTTCCGCCCGACCAAACGACCGAAAAATGGATTTTTTCAGAATCGTCGAAAATATACACATAACCCTTGCTTTCTGGCTGCCATATATTACTTGAGAACGATAGCATAGCTTAGAAGTCGAAATATAAAAAAAAACTTCTATCATCCCGTTATCGGCTCGGTCGCCGTATCTAGGTGCTCTGCTCGTCCAAACGACCGAGAAATAGGTTTTTTCAAAATCGTCTCAAATATGCACATAACCCAGGTTTTCTGGCTGCAATATGCTACTAAACAACGATGGCATAGCTTAGAAGACGAAATTTCCAAACAAAACTTCGGCGATCCCGTTTTCGGCTCGGTCCCCGGATCTAGGATTTCTGCTCGATCACGCGACCGAAAAATGTTTTTTTTTTTCCAAAATTTTCCAAAACATACTCTTAATCCTCGTTTTTTGGCTGCCATATGCCACTTGAGAACGATGCAATAGCTTAGAAGTCGAAATTTTCAAAAAAAACCTCGATGATCCCGTATTCGGCTCGGTCGTCGGATCTAGGTTTTCTGCTCTAAGAAAGGACCGAAATATGTTTTTTTTTTTTTTTTTTTTTTTCAAAATTGTCGAAAATATACACCTAACCCCCGTTTTTTGGCTGTCATTTGCCACTTGAGAACGATCGCATAGCTTATTAGTCGAGAATTGAAAAAAAATCTTCGACGATCCCGTTTTCGGCTCGGTCGGCGGATCTATGATTTCTGCTCGACCAAACGGCCGAAAAATGGATTTTTTCCAAATCGTCGAAAATATACACATAACCCCGTTTTTCTGACTGCCACGTGCCAATTGAGAACGATGGCTTAGCTTAGAAGTCGAAATATTTTTTAAAAACTTGGATAATCCCGTATTCGGCTCGGTCGCCGGTTCTAGGATTTCTGCTCGTCCAAACGACCGAAAAATCGATTTTTTCAAAATAGTCGAAAATTTACACATAACCCTTGCTTTCTGGCATCCATATATTACTTGAGAACGATAGCATAGCTTAGATGTCGAAATATAATAAATAACTTCCATCATCCCGTTATCGGCTCGGTCGCCGGATCTAGGTGCTCTGCTCGTCCAAACGACCGAGAAATAGGTTTTTCCAGAATCGTCTAAAATATGCACATAACCCCGGTTTTCTGGCTGCAATATGCTACTAAACAACGATGGCATAGGTTAGAAGTCGAAATTTTCAAACAAAACTTGGGCGATCCCGTTTTCGGCTCGGTCGCCGGATCTAGGATTTCTGCTCGACCGAACGACCGAAAAATGGATTTTTTTAAAATCGTCGAAAATATACACATAACGCCCTGTTTTCTGACTGCCTTTAGCCAATTGAGAACGATGTCTTAGCTTGGAAGTCGAAATATTTTTAAAAAACTTCGATGAT
Source organism: Clistopyga incitator (assembly GCA_947507545.1). NCBI lineage: Eukaryota > Metazoa > Arthropoda > Insecta > Hymenoptera > Ichneumonidae > Clistopyga > Clistopyga incitator. The sequence continues at coordinate 7,555,943 of OX382190.1, read as the reverse complement.
CCCGTTTTCGGCTCGGTCGCCGGATCTAGGATTTCTGCTCGACCAAACGACCGAAAAATGGATTTTTTCAGAATCGTCGTAAATATACACATAACCCCTGTTTTCTGGCTGCCATATACCACTTGAGAACGATGGCATAGCTTAGAAGTCAAAATTCTCGAAAATAAACTTCCGTGATCCTGTTTTCGGCAGTTTCCGTCCCGCCCACCGGATCAAGGATTTCTCCTCGACCAAACGACCGAAAAATGGATTTCTTCAAAATCGTCGAACATATACACATAACCCCCGATTTCTGGCTGCCATGTGCCACTTGAGAACGATGGCATAGCTTCGAAGTCGAAATTTGACAAAAAAAACTTCGACGATCTCGTTTTCGGCTCGGTCGCCGAATCAAGAATTTCTGATCCAACAATCAACCGAAAAACGGATTTTTTCAAAATCTTTGCAAATATACACATAACCTCCGATTTTTGGTTGACATGTGCCACTTGAGAACGATGGCATAGCTTAGAAGTCAAAATTCTCGAAAATAAACTTCCGTGATTCCGTTTACGGCAGTTTCCGTATCACTCGCCGGATCAAGGATTTCTGCTCGACCAAACGACCGAAGAATGGATTTTTTCAGAATCGTCGTAAATATACACATAACCCCAGTTTTCTGGCTGCCATATATCACTTGAGAACGATGGGATAGCTTCGAAGTCGAAATTTTCAAAAGCAACTTCGACAATCTCGTTTTCGGCTCGGTCGCCGGATCAAGGATTTCTGATCGAACAATCATCCGGAAAATGGATTTTTTCAAAATCGGCGAAAATATCCACATAACCTCCGATTTTTGGCTGTCATATGCCACGTGAGAACTATGGCATAACTTAGAAGTGAAAATTCTCGAAAATAAACTTCCGTGATCCCGTTTGCGATAGTTTCCGTCCCACTCCCCGGATCAAGGATTTCTGCTTGACCAAACGACCGAAAAATGGATTTTTCCAGAATCGTCGGAAATATACACATAAGCCCTGTTATCTGGTAGCCATATGTATACCACTTGAGAACGATGGCATAGCTTAGACCTCAAAATTCTCGAAAATAAACTTCCGTGATCCTGTTTTCGGCAGTTTCCATCCCGCTCGCCGGATCAAGGATTTCTTGTCGACCAAACAACCGAAAAATGGATTTCTTCAAAATCGTCGAAAATATACAAATAACCCCCGATTTCTGGCCACCATATGCCACTTGAGAACGATGGCATAGCTTCGAAGTCGAAATTTTCAAAAAAAACTTCGACGATCCCGTTTTCGGCTCGATCGCCGGATCGAGGATTTCTGCTCGACCAAACGACCGGAAAATAGATTTTTTTAAAATCGTCGAAAATATACACATAACCCCAGTTATCTGGCTGCCATATGCCACTTGAGAACGATGGCATCGCTTAGAAGTCGAAATTTTCAAAAAAATTTCGATGATCCCGTTATCGGCTCGGTCGCCGGATCTATGATTTCTGCTCGACCAAACGACCGAAAAATTGATTTTTTTTAAATTTTCGACAATATACACAACCCCTGTTATCTGGCTGCCATATGCCGTTTGGAAACGATAGCATAGCTTAGAAGTCGAAATTTTCAAAAAAACTTCGACGATCCCGTTTTCGGCTCGCTCCCCGGATCTAGGATTTCTGCTCGATCAAACGACCGAATTTTTTTTATTTTTTCAAAATCGACGAAAATATGCACATAACCCCTTTTTTCTGGGTGCAATATGCCACTTGAGAACGATGGCTTAGCTTAGAAGTCGAAATTTTAAAAATAACTTCGATGATCCCGTTTGCGGCTCCGTCGCCTGATCTAGGATTTCTGCTCGACCAAACGACCGAAAAATGGATTTTTTCAGAATCGTCGTAAATATACACATAACCCCTGTTTTCTGGCTGCCATATATCACTTGAGAACGATGGCATAGCTTAGAAGTCAAAATTCTCGAAAATAAACTTCCGTGATCCTGTTTTCGGCAGTTCCCGTCCCGCTTGCCGAATCAAGGTTTTATGCTCGACCAAACGACCGAACAATGGATTTTTTCAGAATCGTCGTAAATATACACATAACCCCTGTATTCTGGCTGCCATATGCCACTTGAGAACGATGGCATAGCTTAGAAGTCGAAATTTTAAAAAAAACTTCGACGATCCCGTTTTCGGCTCGGTCGCCGGATCGAGGATTTCTGCTCGACCAAACGACCGGAAAATAGATTTTTTTAAAAACGTCGAAAATATACACATAACCCCAGTTTTATGGCTGCTATATGCCACTTGAGAACGATGGCATCGCTTAGAAGTCGAAATTTTCAAAAAAATTTCGATGATCCCGTTTTCGGCTCGGTCGCCGGATCTATGATTTCTGCTCGACCAAACGACCGAAGAATGGATTTTTTTTAAATCGTCGAACATATACACATAACCCCTGTTATCTGGCTGCCATATGCCGTTTGAAAACGATGGCATAGCTTAGAAGTCGAAATTTTCAAAAAAACTTCGACGATCCCGTTTTCGGCTCGCTCCCCGGATCTAGGATTTCTGCTCGATCAAACGACCGAATTTTTTTTATTTTTTCAAAATCGTCGAAAATATGCACATAACCCCTTTTTTCTGGGTGCAATATGCCACTTGAGAACGATGGCTTAGCTTAGAAGTCGAAATTTTCAAAATAACTTCGATCATCCCGTTTGCGGCTCCGTCGCCTGATCTAGGATTTCTGCCCGACCAAACGACCGAAAAATGGATTTTTTCAGAATCGTCGTAAATATACACATAACCCCTGTTTTCTGGCTGCCATATATCACTTGAGAACGATGGCATAGCTTAGAAGTCAAAATTCTCGAAAATAAAATTCCGTGATCCTGTTTTCGGCAGTTTCCGTCCCGCTTGCCGAATCAAGGTTTTCTGCTCGACCAAACGACCGAACAATGGATTTTTTCAGAATCGTCGTAAATATACACATAACCCCTGTATTCTGGCTGCCATATGCCACTTGAGAACGATGGCATAGCTTAGAAGTCGAAATTTTAAAAAAAACTTCGACGATCCCGTTTTCGGCTCGGTCGCCGGATCGAGGATTTCTGCTCGACCAAACGACCGGAAAATAGATTTTTTTAAAAACGTCGAAAATATACACATAACCCCAGTTTTCTGGCTGCTATATGCCACTTGAGAACGATGGCATCGCTTAGAAGTCGAAATTTTCAAAAAATTTTCGATGATCCCGTTTTCGGCTCGGTCGCCGGATCTATGATTTCTGCTCGACCAAACGACCGAAGAATGGATTTTTTTTAAATCGTCGAACATATACACATAACCCCTGTTATCTGGCTGCCATATGCCGTTTGAAAACGATGGCATATCTTAGAAGTCGAAATTTTCAACAAAACTTCGACGATCCCGTTTTCGGCTCGCTCGCCGGGTCTAGGATTTCTGCTCGATCAAACGACCGAAATTTTTTTTTTTTTTTTCAAAATCGTCGAAAATATGCATATAACCCCTGTTTTCTGGGTGCATTATGCCACTTGAGAACGATGGCTTAGCTTAGAAGTCGAAATTTTCAAAATAACTTCGATGATCCCGTTTGCGGCTCGGTCGCCTGATCTAGGATTTCTGCTCGACCAAACGACCGAAAAATTGATTTTTTCAGAATCGTCGTAAATATACACATAACCCATGTTTTCTGGCTGCCATATATCACTTGAGAACGATGGCATAGCTTAGAAGTCAAAATTCTCGAAAATAAACTTCCGTGATCCTGTTTTCGGCTGTTTCCGTCCCGCTCGCCGAATCAAGGTTTTCTGCTCGAACCAAACGACCGAACAATGGATTTTTTCAGAATCGTCGTAAATATACACATAAACCTTTATTCTGGCTGCCATATGCCACTTGAGAACGATGGCATAGCTTAGAAGTCGAAATTAAGAAAAATACTTCGTCGATCCCGTTTTTGGCTCGCTCGCCGGATCTAGGATTTCTGCTCGACCAAACGACCGGAAAATAGATTTCTTTAAAATCGTCGAAAATATACACATAACCCCAGTTTTCTGGCTGCCATATGCCACTTGAGAACGATGGCATCGCTTAGAAGTCGAAATTTTCAAAAAATTTACCATGATCCCGTTTTCGGCTCGGTCGCCGAATCTTTGATTTCTTCTCGACCAAACGACCGAAAAATGGATTTCTTCAAAATCGTCGAAAATATACACATAACCTCCGATTTTTAGCTGACATGTGCCACTTGAGAACGATGGCATAGCTTAGAAGTCGAAATTAACAGAAGAAACTTCGACGATCCCGTTTTCGGCTCGGTCGCAGGATATAAGATTTCTTCTCGACCAAACGACCGAAAAATGGATTTTTTCAAATTCGTCGAAAATATGCAATCTAACACGGTGCATCTTTCGGATGCACGGAGCTCGACTGAAGGCCGCCACTCACGTACGTATCCATAATAGTAATTATTATTGTAGCTTTGAGCATTTTTACGTCCCACTTGTCCCTTTCTTTTTGTTTGTTCCAACCTCGAATACAAGTATGAATGGATGAATGAATGGAGCAAGGTTGAATGTGGCGCCGGCCGGGAGATTAACCCGGCGCCCCACGGCCCGTGCTTCCGGGGTTGAAGCCCGTTGGCAACAGCGTAGGCAGAGGGGACTCGCACGACTAGCGCATCCCTGCCCCGCCGCCGACGCCTGCTACGCTTGACCCACCAGCCTATCTCCAGGCGCGCGGCCTTCCATTCGCCGAGCCCGGTAGGAACCTCCGCGGGAGCCAATCAACTGCGACGCGAGGCTCCAATGAAGAAGACGCCGGCCGGCCTGTCAGTTCAGCTGAGCTATGTGCAAAGAACGACGCCATTTAATTCAGTAACGAGCATTTTGTGAGTGTTCAGGAGTTAAAGACATATTTGCAACGTGTGGAATTGTGAAAAGGGTGAGTAGTTGAGTACTCCCTTCACCTAGTTCCAGTTAGTGTGTGATAAACCCTCTATAATACGAACCCCGTGATATTTCACCCCCGCGTTTTCACCCCACGTGCCCGCCGCCATCACAGGTGTCGTTCACACCTTATGCGTCATCAGTGAGTGGTGGTTTTCTTGTGCGGACTTATTGTTAAGTTCCGAGATCGTTGCGTTGTTGATGTTTTCTGAACCGTGCAATTATTACGAGCCCCCCCCCCCCCCCCCCCCCACCCGCCTCTTGGAATGAAAGCCCAATTTTCCGTAATTACGGTTCCGATCCAGTCACCCCATACTTCACCCGCCCCCCTTTTTCTCTACTTTTCTCTTCCGCCCGAAACATCATCTTATTGTCGCCTTTTTTTTCTGTAACGACCGAGGTAATAAATAAAAAGCCGACGAGTCCGGAAATTCACCCCTCAGACCAGTCGTCCCTCTGTCCTTAGACCCGTTTCCCTATTATTACGATTTATTGTTTTCTTTTATTTTTTTTTTGTGATATTAGCGGGCCAAGTGACCAGTAATATTCCGTTTGCTACACGATACGTAGCTGGCGCCCAGAGAAACCCCTTATATATATTTTCTTTAATAAATCATTGATACTGCTAGTATTTTTTTTTTGCCATTTTTTTCACTAACCCCTTCCCCCACCGTTAATAAAGAGGAAGCCGGTTATAGCACATAACCCCTGTTCTCTGGCTGCCATATGCCACTTCAGAACGATGGCATAGCTTAGAAGTCGAAATTTAAAAAAAAACTTCGACGATCCCGATTTCGGCTCGGTCGTCGGATCTTGGATTTCGGCTCGACCAAACGACCGAATAATGGATAATTTCAAAATCGTCGAAAATATAAACATAACCCCTTATTTCTGGTTGCCATAAGCCACTTGAGAAGGATGGCATCGCTTAGAAGTCGAAATTTTCAAAAAAAACCTCGATGATCCCGTATTCGGCTCGGTCGCCGGATCTTGGATTTCTGCTCGACCAAACGACCGAATAATGGATTTTTTCGAAATCGTCGAAAATATAAACATAACCCCTGTTCTTTGGCTGCCATAAACCACTTGAGAACGATGGCATCGTTTAGAAGTCGAAATTTTCAAAATAACTTCGATGATCCCGTTTTCGGCTCGGTCGCCGGATCTAGGGTTTCTCCTCGACCAAACGACCTAAAAATGGATTTTTTCAGCATCGTCGAAAATATACACATAACCCTTGCTTTCTGGCTGCCATATGTTACTTGAGAACGATGGCATAACTTAGAAGTCGAAATTTTCAAACAAAACTTCGGCAATCCTGTTTTCGGCTCGGTCGCCGGATCTAGGATTTCTGCTCGATCAAACGACCGAAAAATGTTTTTTTTTTTTCCAAAATTTTCGAAAACATACACGTAATCCCCGTATTTTGGCTGCCATATGCCACTTGAGAACGATGCAATAGCTTAGAAGTCGAAATTTTCAAAAAAAACCTCGATGATCCCGTATTCGGCTCGGTCGTCGGATCTAGGATTTCTGCTCGACGAAAGGACCGAAATATGTTTTTTTTTTCCAAAATTGTCGAAAATATACACCTAACCCCCGTTTTTTGGCTTTCATATGCCACTTGAGAACGATCGCATAGCTTATTAGTCGAGATTTGAAAAAAAATCTTCGACGATCCCGTTTTCGGCTCGGTCGGCGGATCTAAGATTTCTGCTCGACCAAACGGCCGAAAAATTGATTTTTTCCAAATCGTCGAAAATATACACATAACGCCCTGTTTTCTGACTGCCATGTGACAATTGAGAACGATGGCTTAGCTTAGAAGTCGAAATATTTTTAAAAAACTTTGATGATCCCGTTTTCGGCTCGGTCGCCGGATCTAGGATTTCTGCTCGACCAAACGACCGAAAAATGAATTTTTTCAGAATCGTCGTAAATATACACATAACCCCTGTTTTCTGGCTGCCATATACCACTTGAGAACGATGGCATAGCTTAGAAGTCAAAAATCTCGAAAATAAACTTCCGTGATCCTGTTTTCGGCAGTTTCCGTCCCGCCCAAAGGATCAAGGATTTCTCCTCGACCAAACGACCGAAAAATGGATTTCTTCAAAATCGTCGAACATATACACATAACCCCCGATTTCTGGCTGCCATGTGCCACTTGAGAACGATGGCATAGCTTCGAAGTCGAAATTTGACAACAGAAAACTTCGACGATCCCGTTTTCGGCTCGGTCGCCGGATCAAGAATTTCTGATCCAACAATCAACCGGAAAACGGATTTTTTCAAAATCTTTGGAAATATACACATAACCTCCGATTTTTGGCTGACATGTGCCACTTGAGAACGATGGCATAGCTTAGAAGTCAAAATTCTCGAAAATAAACTTCCGTGATTCCGTTTAATGTAGTTTCCGTATCACTCGCCGGATCAAGGATTTCTGCTCGACCAAACGACCGAAGAATGGATTTTTTCAGAATCGTCGTAAATATACACATAACCCCTATTTTCTGGCTGCCATATGCCACTCGAGAACGATGGCATAGCTTCGAGGTCGAAATTTGAAAAAGAAACTTCGACAATCCCGTTTTCGCCTCGGTCGCCGGATCAATGATTTCTGATCGAACAATCAACCGGAAAATGGATTTTTTCAAAATCGTCGAAAATATACACATAACATCTGATTTTTGGCTGACATATGCCACTTGAGAACGATGGCATAGCTGAGAAGTCAAAATTCTCGAAAATAAACTTCCGTGATCCTGTTTTCGGCAGTTTCCGTCCCGCCCAACGGATCAAGGATTTCTCCACGACCAAACGACTGAAAAATGGATTTCTTCAAAATCGTCGAAAATATACACATAATCCCCGATTTCTGGCTGCCATGTGCCACTTGAGGACGATGGCATAGCTTAGAAGTCGAAACATTTTTAAAAAACTTCGATAATCCCGTTTTCGGCTCGGTCGCCGGATCTAGGATTTCTGCTCGACCAAACGACCGAAAAATGGATTTTTTCAAAATCGTCGAAAATACACACATAATCCCTTTTTTCTGGGTGCCATATGCCACTTGAGAACGATAGCATAGCTTAGAAGTCGAAATTTAAAAAAAAACTCCGACGATGCCGTTTTCGGCTCGGTCGCCAGATCTAGGATTTCTGCTCGATCAAACGACCGAAAAATGGAAGTTTTTAAAATCGTCGAAAATATACACTTAACCCCTGTTTTCTGGCTGCCATATGCCACTTGAGATCGATGTCATAGCTTAGAAGTCGAAATATTTTTAAAAAAACTTCGATGATCCCGTTTTCGGCTCGGTCGCCGGATCTAGGATTTCTGCCCGACCAAACGACCGAAAAATTGGTTTTTTCAAAATTGTCTAAAATATACACATAATCCCTGTTTTCTGCGTCCCATATTCCACTCGAGAAAGATAGCATAGATTAGAGGTCGAAATTCTCGAAAATAAACTTCCGTGTAACCGTCTTCGGCAGTTTCCGTCCCGCTCGCCGGATCTAGGATTTCTGCTCGACCAAACGACCGAAAAATGGATTTTTTCAGAATCGTCGCAAATATGCACATAACCCCGGTTTTCTGGCTGCCATATGCCACTTGAGAACGATGGCATAGCTTAGAAGTCGAAATTTTCAAAAAAAACTTCGATGATCCCGTTTTCGGCTCGGACGCCGGATCTAGGTTTTCTACTCGTCCAAACAAACGAAAAATTGATTTTTTCAGAATGGTCGAAAATATACATATAACCCTTGCTTTCTGGCTGCCATATATTACTTGAGAACGATAGCATAGCTTAGAAGTCGAAATATTTAAAAAAACTTCCATCATCCCGTTATCGGCTCGCTTGCCGGATCTAGGTGCTCTGCTCGTCCAAACGACCGGGAAATAGGTTTTTCCAAAATCGTCTCAAATATGCACATAACCCCGGTTTTCTGGCTGCAATATGCTACTAAACAACGATGGCATAGATTAGAAGTCGAAATTTTCAAACAAAACTTCGGCGATCCCGTTTTCGGCTCGGTCGCCGGATCTAGGATTTCTGCTCGATCAAACGACCGAAAAATGTTTTTTTTTTTTTTCAAAATCGTCGAAAATATGCACATAATCCCTGTTTTCTGGCTGCCATATGCCACTTGAGAACGATGGCATAGCTTAGAAGTCGAAATTTTCAAAAAAAACTTCGATGATCCCGTTTTCGGCTCGGACGCCGGATCTAGGTTTTCTACTCGTCCAAACAAACGAAAAATTGATTTTTTCAGAATGGTCGAAAATATACATATAACCCTTGCTTTCTGGCTGCCATATATTACTTGAGAACGATAGCATAGCTTAGAAGTCGAAATATTTAAAAAAACTTCCATCATCCCGTTATCGGCTCGCTTGCCGGATCTAGGTGCTCTGCTCGTCCAAACGACCGGGAAATAGGTTTTTCCAAAATCGTCTCAAATATGCACATAACCCCGGTTTTCTGGCTGCAATATGCTACTAAACAACGATGGCATAGATTAGAAGTCGAAATTTTCAAACAAAACTTCGGCGATCCCGTTTTCGGCTCGGTCGCCGGATCTAGGATTTCTGCTCGATCAAACGACCGAAAAATGTTTTTTTTTTTTTTCAAAATCGTCGAAAATATGCACATAATCCCTGTTTTCTGGGTGCAATATGCCACTTGAGAACGATGTCTTAGCTTAGAAGTCGAAATTTCCAAAATAAAATTCGACGATCCGGTTTTCGGCTCGGTCACCGGATCTTGGATTTCTGCTCGATCAAACGACCGAAAAATGGATTTTTTTAGAATCGTCGTAAATATACACATAACCCCTGTTTTCTCGCTGCCATATGCCACTTGAGAACGATGGCATAGCTTAAAAGTCGAAATTTTCAAAAAAAACTTCGATGACCCCGTTTTCGGCTCGGTCGCCAGATCTAGGATTTCTGCTCGATCAAACGACCGGAAAATTTTTTTTTTTTTCAAAATCGTCGAAAATATGCACATAACCCCTGTTTTCTGGGTGCAATATGCCACTTGAGTACGATGGCATAGATTAGAAGTAGAAATTCTCGAAAATAAACTTCCGTGATCCTGTTTTCGGCAGTTTCCGTCTCGCTCGCCGGATCAAGGATTTCTGCTCGACCTAACGACCGAAAAATGGATTTTTTCCGAATCGTCGTAAATATACACATAACCCCTATTTTCTGACTTCCATATGCCACTCGAGAACGATGTCATAGCTTCGAAGTCGAAATTTGAAAAAGAAACTTCGACAATCCCGTTTTCGGCTCGGTCGCCGGATCAATGATTTCTGATCGAACAATCAACCGGAAAATGGATTTTTTCAAAATCGTCGAAAATATACACTTAACATCTGATTTCTGGCTGACATATGCCACTTGAGAACTATGGCATAGCTTAGAAGTCAAAATTCTCGAAAATAAACTTCCGTGATCCCGTTTGCGGTAGTATCCGTCCCACTCCCCGGATCTAGGATTTCTGCTCGACCAAACGACCGAAAAATAGATTTCTTCAGAATCGTCGTAGATATACACATAACCCCTGTTTTCTGGCTGCCATATATCTCTTGAGAACGATGGCATAGCTTAAAAGTCGAAATTTAAAAAGAAAGCTTCGACGATCCCGATTTCGGCTCGGTCGCCGGATCTTGGATTTCTGCTCGACCAAACGACCGAATAATTGATTTTTTCAAAATGGTCGAAAATATACACATAACCCCTGTTTTCTGGCTGCCACATGTCACTTGAGAACGATGGCATAGCTTAGAAGTCGAAATTTTCAAAAAAAACTTCGACGATCCCGATTTCGGCTCGGTCGCCGGATATTGGATTTCTGCTCGACCAAACGACCGAATAATGGATTTTTTCAAAATCGTCGAAAATATACACATAACCCCAGTTTTTTGGCTGCCATAAGCCACTTGAGAACGATGGCATCGCTTAGAAGTCGAAATTTTCAAAAGAACTTCGATGATCCCGTTTTCGGCTCGGTCGCCTGATCTAGGATTTCTGCTCGACCAAACGACCGAAAAATGGATTTTTTCCGAATCGTCGTAAATATACACATAACCCCTGTATTCTGGCTGCCATATGTATACCACTTGAGAAAGATGGCATAGCTTAGAAGTCAAAATTCTCGAAAATAAACTTCCGTGATCCTGTTTTCGGCAGTTTCCGTCCCGCTCGCCGGATCAAGGATTTCTCCTCGACCAAACGACCGAAAAATGGATTTCTTTAAAATCGTCGAAAATATACGCATAACCCCCGATTTCTGGCTGCCATATGCCACTTGAGGACGATGGCATAGCTTCGAAGTCGTAATTTGACACAAAAAACTTCGCCGATCCCGTTTTCGGCTCGGTCGCCGGATCAAGGATTTCTTATCGAACCATTAACCGGAAAACGGATTTTTTCAAAATCGTCGAAAATATACACATAACCTGCGATTTTTGGCTGACATGTGCCACTTGAGAACGATGGCATAGCTTAGAAGTCAAAATTTTCAAGAAAAACTTCGATGATCCCGTTTTCGGCTCGGTCGCCGGATCTAGGATTTCTGCTCGATCAAACGACCGATAAATGTTTTTTTTTTTTTTTTTTCAAAATCGTCGAAAATATGCACATAACCCCTGTTTTCTGGGTGCAATATGCCACTCGAGAACGATGGCATAGCTTCGAAGTCGAAATTAGAAAAACAAACTTCGACAATCCCGTTTGCGGCTCGGTCGCCTGATCTAAGATTTCTGCTCGACCAAACGACCGAAAACTGGATTTTTTCAGAATCGTCGTAAATATACACATAACCCCTGTATTCTGGCAGCGATATGTATACCACTTGAGAACGATGGCATAGCTTAGAAGTCAAAATTCTCGAAAATAAACTTCCGTGATCCTGTTTTCGGCAGTTTCCGTCCCGCTCGCGGAATCAAGGTTTTCTGCTCGACCAAACGACCGAACAATGGATTTTTTCAGAATCGTCGTAAATATACACATAACCCCTGTATTCTGTCTGCCATATGCCACTTTTGAACGATGGCATAGCTTAGAAGTCGAAATTTTAAAAAAAACTTCGACGATCCCGTTTTTGGCTCGCTCGCCGGATCTAGGATATCTGCTCGATCAAACGACCGAAAAATTGATTTTTCCAGAATCGTCGTAAATATACACATAACCCCTATTTTCTGGCTGCCATATGCCAAATGAGAACGATGGCATCGCTTAGAAGTCGAAATTTTCAAAAAAAACGTCGACGATCCTGTTTTCGGCCCGGCCGCCGGATCTAGGATTTCTGCTCGACCAAACGACCGAAAAATGGATTTTTTCAGAATCGTCGTGAATTTACACATAACCCCTGTTTTCTGGCTGCCATATATCTCTTGAGAACGATGGCATAGCTTAGAAGTCAAAATTCTAGGAAATAAACTTCCGTGATCCCGATTTCGGCAGTTTCCGTCCCGCTCGCCGGATCAAGGATTTCTGCTCGACCAAACGACCGAAAAATCGATTTTTTCAGAATCGTCGTAAATATACATAACTACTATTTTCTGGCTGCAATATGCCACTTGAGAACGATGGCATAGCTTAAAAGTCGAAATTTAAAAAAAAAACTTCGACGATATCGATTTCGGCTCGGTCGCCGGATCTTGGATTTCTGCTCGACCAAACGACCGAATAATGGATTTTTTCGAAATCGTCGAAAATATAAATATAACCCCTGTTTTTTGGCTGCCATAAGCAATCTGAGAACGATGGCATCGTTTAGAAGTTGAAATATTCAAATAACTTCGATGATCCCGTTTTCGGCTCGGTCGCCGGATCTAGGAGTTCTGCTCGACCAAACGACCGAAAAATGGATTTTTTCAGAATCGTCGTAAATATACACATAACGCCTGTTTTCTGGCTGCCATATACCACTTGAGAACGATGGCATAGCTTAGAAGTCGAAATTTCAAAAAGAAACTTCGACAATCCCGTTTTCGGCTCGGTCGCCGGATCAATGATTTCTGTTCGAACAATCAACCGGAAAATGGATTTTTTCAAAATCGTCTAAAATATACACAAAATCCCTGTTTTGTGGCTGCAATATGCCACTTGAGAACGATGGCATAGCTTAGAAGTCGAAATTCTCGAAAATAAACCTCCGTGATCCCGTTTTCGGCACTTTCCGGCCTGCTCGCTGGATCTAGGATTTCATCTCGACCAAACGACCGAAAAATGAATTTCTTAAAAATCGTATGAAATATACACTGTGACGTGATTTTTTACAAAATGACGATCACAAGGTCTAATGTTACCGAGTTAGCTATGTCTAGTGATTTCGACGTTCCTCTCCTCGAATTCTACCGTTTGGCTATGGAAAGTTGTTGGCGATTTGTGTTTGTTGTTGGTGTTAAGAGAAGACGGAAATCGGTGCACTCAAATCTGTCGCGAGGACGAGAGCTCAACGGATCGAGCAGCCCGGCAGATAAGAATCACCGATATGAGTTTTTGGCGGTTAGTTGCAGACCGTTGCAAGTCCGGCGCCCTACGGTGACAGTGCATTGCGTTGGAGAACGGGTGGAGTTATGTTAGGTCTGGCGTAGGATGGGGTATCCTAGCGCAATTGTTTTTTTTTTTTTAGTAAAGGTCCGTTTTCACGCAATGAGCTAAGGGAGGCGACCGTACAGATCTCCGCTATGTTACCAGCACAAGTTGCGTTCCCGCTATCGCTACGAACTAATTCGAAGGAGAGGGCAGTCGTTCTCGGGTAAGGGATTTTGAGCTATCGGAATAATGATAATGAATCGTTCTCGATCATTACTTGAAATAATCAGTCTTCCTCGGGACACCGCCGAGGTGCCTCGAGTTTTGTAAACGCTCCCGTGTTGACAGTTTCTCTGTCGCTCGCGCGCGCGACTTCGCGTAGTTCTCGTGCTCCGGCAAACTCCGTATAGTGGATATGTTGAGTGACCGTGTGGTGAGAGTTTTATTCCCCGGAATAAAACTCGAGTTTTCGTTGGTTCTCGAGTGCCGTGGGATAACTGCACTTCGTGCCAGAGCTCTCGTGATCCCTTGATCTCCCTCCACGGGATGGATCGGCTACAGGCAGCTCCAGTGAGTCGTTCCCGTGATTTTAGTCATTAAATTCGGTATTGCACCAGGTTTTCCCGTAGTGACGATGGCGCTCTCGATTGCGCTTCGTCAGTTCTCGCGCGTTCTAAACTGCGAAATCGTTATCGATGCCCGCTCTCGATTTTTGTCCTCGGGACATTAGTTTACGTTGATTTAATTTTGATCATGATTCTTGGCTATTTATTGCAACTTACCGCGACCCTCTCTACCAATCCTAGCAGACTGAGCGGCCGTGCTATTCCGCACCCGTTCCCTCCCGCGAGTGCATCCAGTTGCGTTTGTTGATTTTACACGACCTCAAAAATCAACTAAGCTACCGATTCCTTCGGTTTTGATCCCGATCGCGAGTTTTACCCCAGACTTTCGATTTGGAGTTTGGGGATTGAGCCGCTCACTCGATCCCTCGGACATACCGGTTCGTTAATTCCGGTGAAACAAAAATTAACTGGCGCCCACCGGGTTTGCGGATGCGCGAGCGGGGGTGGGCGGCCGAAGGTGACGGTTCCCGATTTTTTTTTTCTCTTCATGTTTTGTGCTCTCGACCAAAAGATCGATTAATCGGTCAGCTACAGAAAAATACGTCACAACACGTAACTCCTGTTTGCTGGCTGCCATATGCCACTTGAAAACAATGGCATAGCTTCGAAGTCGAAATTTTCAAAAAAAAAACATCGGCGATCCCGTTTTCAGCTCGATCGCCGGATCTCGGATTTCTACTCGACCTAATGACCGAAAAAAGTTTTTTTTCATGATCGTCGAAAATATGCATATAACCTCGGTTTTCTGGGTGCAATATGTCACTTGAGAACGATGGCATAGCTTAGCAGTCGAATTTCCCGAAAGTAAACATCCGTGATCCCATTTTCGGCAATTTCCGTCCCGCTCGCCGGATCTAGGATATCTGCTCGACCAAACGACCAAAAAATGTATTTGTTCAAAATTGTCTAAAATATGCACATAACCCCGGTTTTCTGGCTGCCATAAACCACTTGAAAACGATGGCATAGCTTAGAAGTCGAAATATTTTAAAAAAACTTCGATGATCCCGTTTTCGGCTCGGTCGCCGAATCTTGAATTTTTGCTCCACCAAACGATTGGAAAATTGATTTTTTCAAAATTGTCTAAAATACACACATAATCCCTGTTTTCTGGGTGCCATATGCCACTTGAAAACGACAGCATAGATTAGAGGTCGAAATTCTCGAAAATAAACTTCCGTGTACCCGTTTTCGGCAGTTTCCGTCCCGCTCGCCGGATCTAGGATTTCTGCTCGACCAAACGACCGAAAAATGGATTTTTTCAGAATCGTCGAAACTATACACATAACCCTTGCTTCCTGGCTGCCATATATTACTTGAGAACGATAGCATAGCTAAGAAGTCGGAATATTAAAAAAAACTTCCATCATCACGTTATCGGCTCGGTCGCCGTATCTAGCTGCTCTGCTCGTCCAAACGACCGAGAAATAGGTTTTTTCAAAATCGTCTCAAATATGCACATAACCCCGGTTTTCTGGCTGCAATATGCTACTAAACAACGATGGCATAGCTTAGAAGACGAAATTTTCAAACAAAACTTCGGCGATCCCTTTTTCGGCTCGGTCGCCGGATCTAGGATTTCTGCTCGATCAAGCGACCGAAAAATGTTTTTTTTTCTTCCAAAATTTTCCAAAACATACACTTAATCCCCGTGTTTAGGCTGCCATATGCCACTTGAGAACGATGGCATAGCTTAGAAGTCGAAATTTTCAAAAAAAACCTCGATGATTCCGTATTCGGCTCGGTCGTCGGATCTAGGTTTTCTGCTCGACTAAAGGACCGGAATATGTTTTTTTTTTTTTTCAAAATTGTCGAAAATATACACCTAACCCCCGTTTTTTGGCTGTCATATGCCACTTGAGAACGATCGCATAGCTTAGTAGTCGAAATTTGAAATAAAATTTTCCATGATCCCGTTTTCGGCTTGGTCGCCGAATCTTTGATTTCTGCTCGACCAAACGACCGAAAAATGGATTTTTTCAGAATCGTCGTAAATTTACACATAACCCCTGTTTTCTGGCTGCCATATATCTCTTGAGAACGATGGCATAGCTTAGAAGTCAAAATTCTAGGAAATAAACTTCCGTGATCCCGATTTCGGCAGTTTCCGTCCCGCTCGCCGGATCAAGGATTTCTGCTCGACCAAACGACCGAAAAATAGATTTTTTCAGAATCGTCGTAAATATACATAACCCCTATTTTCTGGCTGCCATATGCCACTTGAGAACGATGGCATAGCTTGAAAGTCGAAATTTAAACAAAAAACTTCGACGATATCGATTTCGGCTCGGTCGCCGGATCTTGGATTTCTGCTCGACCAAACGACCGAATAATGGATTTTTTCGAAATCGTCGAAAATATAAATATAACCCCTGTTTCTTGGCTGCCATAAGCAATCTGAGAACGATGGCATCGTTTAGAAGTCGAAATATTCAAAATAACTTCGATGATCCCGTTTTCGGCTCGGTCGCCGGATCTAGGAGTTCTGCTCGACCAAACGACCGAAAAATGGATTTTTTCAGAATCGTCGTAAATATACACATAACCCCGGTTTTCCGGCTGCCACATGCCACTTGAGAACGATGGCATAGCTTAGAAGTCTAATTTTTCAAAAAAAAATTCGATGATCCCGTTTTTTGCAGTTTCCGTCCCGGTCGCCGGATCAAAGATTTCTGTTCGACCAACCGACCGAAAAATGGATTTCTTCAGAATCGTCTAAAATATACACAAAATCCCTGTTTTGTGGGTGCCATATGCCACTTGAGAACGATGGCATAGCTTAGAAGTCGAAATTCTCGAAAATAAACCTTCGTGATCCCGTTTTCGGCAGTTTCCGTCCTGCTCGCTGGATCTAGGATTTCATCTCGACCAAACGACCGAAAAATGAATTTCTTAAAAATCGTTGGAAATATACACTGTGACGTGATTTTTTACAAAATGACGATCACAAGGTCTAATGTTACCGAGTTAGCTATGTCTAGTGATTTCGACGTTCCTCTCCTCGAATTCTACCGTTTGGCTATGGAAAGTTGTTGGCGATTTGTGTTTGTGCTTGGTGTTAAAAGAAGACGGAAATTAGTGCACTCAAATCTGTCGCGAGGACGAGAGCTCAACGGATCGAGCAGCCCGGCAGATAAGAATCACCGATATGAGTTTTTGGCGGTTAGTTGCAGACCGGTGCAAATCCGGCGCCCTACGGTGACAGTGCATTGCGTTGGAGAACGGGTGGAGTTATGTTAGGTCTGGCGTAGGATGGGGTATCCTAGCGCAATTGTTTTTTTTTTTTTAGTAAATGCCCGTTTTCACGCAATGAGCTAAGGGAGGCGACCGTACAGATCTCCGCTATGTTACCAGCACAAGTTGCGTTCCCGCTATCGCTACGAACTAATTCGAAGGAGAGGGTAGTAGTTCTCGGGTAAGGGATTTTGAGCTATCGGAATAATCATAATGAATCGTTCTCGATGATTACTTGAAATAATCAGTCTTCCTCGGGACACCGCCGAGGTGCCTCGAGTATTGTAAACGCTCCCGTGTTGACAGTTTTTCTGTCGCTCGCGCGCGCGACTTCGCGTAGTTCTCGTGCTCCGGCAAACTCCGTATAGTGGATATGTTGAGTGACCGTGTGGTGAGAGTTTTATTCCACGGAATAAAACTCGAGTTTTCGTTGGTTCTCGAGTGCCGTGGGATAACTGCACTTCGTGCCACAGCTCTCGTGATCCCTTGATCTCCCTCCACGGGATGGATCGGCTACAGGCAGCTCCAGTGAGTCGTTCCCGTGATTTTAGTCATTAAATTCGGTATTGCACCAGGTTTTCCCGTAGTGACGATGGCGCTCTCGATGCGCTTCGTCAGTTCTCGCGCATTCTAAACTGCGAATTCGTTATCGATGCCCGCTCTCGATTTTTGTCCTCGGGACATTAGTTTCCGTTGATTTAATTTTGATCATGATTCTTGGCTATTTATTGCACCTTACCGCGACCCTCTCTACCAAACCTAGCAGACTGAGCGGCCGTGCTATTCCGCTCCCGTTCGCTCCCGCGAGTGCATCCAGTTGCGTTTGTTGATTTTACACGACCTCAAAAATCAAGTAAGCTACCGATTCCTTCGGTTTTGATCCCGATCGCGAGTTTTACCCCAGACTTTCGATTTGGAGTTTGGAGATTGAGTCGCTCACTCGATCCCTCGGACATACCGGTTCGTTAATTCCGGTGAAACAAAAATTAACTGGCTCCCACCGGGTTTGCGGATGCGCGAGCGGGGGTGGGCGGCCGAAGGTGACGGTTCCCGATTTTTTTTTTCTTTTCATGTTTTGTGCTCTCGACCAAAAGACCGATTAATCGGTCAGCTACAGAAAAATACGTCACAACACGTAACTCCTGTTTGCTGGCTGCCATATGCCACTTGAAAACAATGGCATAGCTTAGAAGTCGGAATTTTCAAAAAAAACATCGGCGATCCCGTTTTCAGCTCGATCGCCGGATCTCGGATTTCTACTCGACCAAATGACCGAAAAAAGTTTTTTTTCATGATCGTCGAAAATATGCATATAACCTCGGATTTCTGGGTGCAATATGTCACTTGAGAACGATGGCATTGCTTAGCAGTCGAAATTCTCGAAAGTAAACTTCCGTGATCCCATTTTCGGCAATTTCCGTCCCGCTCGCCGTATCTGAGATTTCTGCTCGACCAAACGACCAAAAAATGTATTTGTTCAAAATTGTCTAAAATATGCACATAACCCCGGTTTTCTCGCTGCGATATACCACTTGAAAACGATGGCATAGCTTAGAAGTCAAAATATTAAAAAAAAAACTTCGATGATCCCGTTTTCGGCTCGGTCGCCGGATCTTGAATTTTTGCTCCACCAAACGACTGGAAAATTAATTTTTTCAAAATTGTCTAAAATACACACATAATCCCTGTTTTCTGGGTGCCATATGCCACTTGAAAACGACAGCATAGATTAGAGTTCGAAATTCTCGAAAATAAACTTCCGTGTACCCGTTTTCGGCAGTTTCCGTCCCGCTCGCCGGATCTAGGATTTCTGCTCGACCAAACGACCGAAAAATGGATTTTTTTTAGAATCGTCGAAAATATACACATAACCCTTGCTTTCTGGCTGCCATATATTACTTGAGAACGATAGCATAGCTTAGAAGTTGAAATATTTAAAAAAACTTCCATCATCACGTTATCGGCTCGGTCGCCGTATCTAGGTGCTCTGCTCGTCCAAGCGACCGAGAAATAGGTTTTTTTAAAATCGTCTCAAATATGCACATAACCCCGGTTTTCTGGCTGCAATATGCTACTAAACAACGATGGCATAGCTTAGAAGACGAAATTTTCAAACAAAACTTCGGTGATCCCTTTTTCGGCTCGGTCGCCGGATCTAGGATTTCTGCTCGATCAAGCGACCGAAAAATGTATTTTTTTTTTTCCAAAATTTTCCAAAACATACAGTTAATCCCCGTTTTTTGGCTGCCATATGCCACTTGAGAACGATGGCATAGCTTAGAAGTCGAAATTTTCAAAAAAAACCTCGATGATCCCGTATTCGGCTCGGTCGTCGGATCTAGGTTTTCTGCTCGACTAAAGGACCGGAATATGTTTTTTTTTTTCAAAATTGTCGAAAATATACACCTAACCCCCGTTTTTTGGCTGTCATATGCCACTTGAGAACGATCGCATAGCTTAGTAGTCGAAATTTGAAAAAAAATCTTCGACGATCCCGTTTTCGACTCGGTCGGCGGATCTATGATTTCTGCTCGACTGAACGACCGAAAAATGGATTTTTTCCAAATCGTCGAAAATACACACATAATCCCTGTTTTCTGGGAGCCATATGCCACTTGAGAACGATAGCATAGCTTAGAAGTCGAAATTTAAAAATAAACTCCGACGATCCCGTTTTCGGCTCGGTCGCCAGATCTAGGATTTCTGCTCGATCAAACAACCGAAAAATGGAAGTTTTCTAAATCGTCGAAAATATACACATAACCCCAGTTTTCTGGCTGCCATATGCCACTTGAGAACGATGGCATAGCTTAGAAGTCGAAATTTCCAAAAAAAACTTCGATGATCCCGTTTTCGGCTCGGTCGCCGGATCTAGGTTTTCTGCTCCTCCAAACGACCGAAAAATAGATTTTTTCAGCATCGTCGAAAATATACACATAACCCTTGATTTCTGGCTGCCATATATTACTTGAGAACGATGGCATAGCTTAGAAGTCGAAATTTTCAAACAAAACTTCGGCGATCCTGTTTTCGGCTCGGTCGCCCGTAATCCCCGTTTTTTGGCTGCCATATGCCACTTGAGAACGATGCAATAGCTTAGAAGTCGAAATTTTCAAAAAAAACCTCGATGATCCCGTATTCGGCTCGGTCGTCGGATCTAGGTTTTCTGCTCTAAGAAAGAACCGAAATATGTTTTTTTTTTTTTTTTTTTTTTTTCAAAATTGTCGAAAATATACACCTACCCCCCGTTTTTTGGCTGTCATATGCCACTTGAGAACGATCGCATAGCTTATTAGTCGAGAATTGAAAAAAAATCTTCGACGATCCCGTTTGCGGCTCGGTCGGCGGATCTATGATTTCTGCTCGACCAAACGGCCGAAAAATGGATTTTTTCAGAATCGTCGAAAATATACACATAACGCCCTGTTTTCTGACTGCCATGTGCCAATTGAGAACGATGGCTTAGCTTAGAAGTCGAAATATTTTTAAAAAACTTCGATAATCCCGTTTTCGGCTCGGTCGCCGGTTCTAGGATTTCTGCTCGACCAAACGCCCGAAAAATGGAATTTTTCAAAATCGTCGTAAATACACACATAACCCCCGTTTTCCGGCTGATATATGCAACTTGAAAACGATGGCATAGCTAAGAAGTTGAAATTTTCAAAAAAAACTTCGACGATCCCGTTTTCGGCTCGGTCGCCGGATCTAGGATTTCTGCTCGACTAAACGACTGAAAAATTGATTTTTTCAAAATTGTCTAAAATATACACATAATCCCTGTTTTCTGGGTGCCATATGCCACTTGAGAACGAGGGCATAGCTTAGAAGTCGAAATATTTAAAAAAAACTTCGATGATCCCGTTTTCGGCTCGGTCGCCGGATCTAGGATTTCTGCTCGACCAAACGACCGAAAAATTGATTTTTTCAAAATTCTATAAAATATACACATAATCCCCGTTTTCTGGGTGGCATATTCCACTTGAGAACGATAGCATAGATTAGAGGTCAAATTTCTCGATAATAAACTTCCGTGTACCCGGTTTCGGCAGTTTCCGTCCCGCTCGCCGGATCTAGGATTTCTGCTCGACCAAACGACCGAAAAATGGATTTTTTCAGAATCGTCGAAAATTTACACATAACCCTTGCTTTCTGGCATCCATATATTACTTGAGAACGATAGCATAGCTTAGATGTCGAAATATAATAAAAAACGTCCATCATCCGGTTATCGGCTCGGTCGCCGGATCTAGGTGCTCTGCTCGTCCAAACGACCGAGAAATAGGTTTTTCCACAATCGTCTAAAATATGCACATAACCCCGGTTTTCTGGCTGCAATATGCTACTAAACAACGATGGCATAGGTTAGAAGTCGAAATTTTCAAACAAAACTTCGGTGATCCCGTTTTCGGCTCGGTCGCCGGATCTAGGATTTCTGCTCGATCGAACGACCGAAAAATGTTTTTTTTTTCCAAAATTTTCGAAAACATACACTTAATCCCCGTTTTTTGGCTGCCATATGCCACTTGAGAACGATGCAATAGCTTAGAATTCGAAATTTTCAAAAAAAACCTCGATGATCCCGTATTCGGCTCGGTCGTCGGATCTAAGTTTTCTGCTCTAAGAAAGGACCGAAATATGTTTTTTTTTCAAAATTGTCGAAAATATACACCTAACCCCCGTTTTTTGGCTGTCATATGCCACTTGAGAACGATCGCATAGCTTATTAGTCGAGAATTGAAAGAAAATCTTCGACGATCCCGTTTTCGGCTCGGTCGGCGGATCTAGGATTTCTGCTCGACCAAACGACCGAAAAATGGATTTTTTTCAAATCGTCGTAAATATGCACATAACCACTGTTTTCGGGCTGCCATATGCCACTTCAGAATGATGGCATCGCTTAGAAGTCGAAATTTTCAAAAAATTTTCGATGATCCCGTTTTCGGCTCGGTCCCCGGATCTATGATTTCTGCTCGACCAAACGACCGAAAAATGGATTTTTTTTTTTTTTTCAAAATCGTCGAAAATATGCACATAATCCCTGTTTTCTGGGTGCAATATGCCTCTTGAGAACGATGGCTTAGCTTCGAAGTCGAAATTTCCAAAATAAAATTCAACGATCCGGTTTTCGGCTCGGTCACCGGATCTTGGATTTCTGCTCGACCAAACGACCGAAAAATGGATTTTTTCAGAATCGTCGTAAATATACACATAACCCCTGTTTTCTCGCTGCCATATGCCACTTGAGAACGATGGCATAGCTTAAAAGTCGAAATTTTCAAAAAAAACTTCGATGATCCCGTTTTCGGCTCGGTCGCCGGATCTAGGATTTCTGCTCGATCAAACGACCGAAAAATGTTTTTTTTTTTTTAAATCGTCGAAAATATGCACATAACCCCTGTTTTCTGGCTGCCACATGTCACTTGAGAACGATGGCATAGCTTAGAAGTCGAAATTTTCAAATAATTTTCGATGATCCCGTTTTCGGCTCGGTTGCCGGATCTTTGATTTCTGCTCGACCAAACGACCGAAAAATGGATTTTTTCAGAATCGTCGTAAATATGCACATAACAACTGTTTTCGGGCTGCCATATGCCACTTCAGAATGATGGCATCGCTTAGAAGTCGAAATTTTCAAAAAATTTTCGGTGATCCCGTTTTCGGCTCGGTCCCCGGATCTATGATTTCTGCTCGACCAAACGACCGAAAAATGCATTTTTTCAGAATCGTCGTAAATATACACTGTGACGTGCCCCTCGTGCAAGTACTTCGGACCACTCTCACGGGGAGCCACGACCAAATATAATGACGCCCACAGATTTATCAATTTAACTGCTTCCACGATTTCCTCCCGTGTTTACCTGTTCTTTTACTAATTGCTCGGTGCCGGGCTATCTACTTTTGACCCGACAGCCAGGGGCACTTGCTACGATCCAAGGTCAATACTGTTTCGTTTCCGGCTAGCGGGAAGGGGTGCAGTTCGGGGACTTGTTGCGAAAATAACTATTCGAAAGCGTGTTCTTTTCCGCGTCCAAAAATACTAACAATAATTCATTACAGCCAACTGCTGCTTCTCTCGCAAATACAAAAAGTTAACAACACGACTCGAGTCCGACAATTCACGCGGTCCTATTCCGATTCGCTCTCGATTTATTACGGAGGCGGCCGGAGAAGCCGGTCGCGACGGAGGACAACTCTGAGCTACACGAGATATGAAATATTGGTTCACGTCGTGCGCCAACCTTTTCCGTGCGGTCTGTCTCAGTACGCAATGCTGCCTTCTCCTGTTCCTGTCTCGCTTTCCTTGGCTGGCGAATTCTTCCTCCACGGCGGGTACACGCACGCACGGGTCTATCGGAATCAATTCTCACGAGACTCTCGTGGTAAACGGTTCGCGCGCGGCGAGTTGTTCGATGTCTAACTTACACGACAGAATACTCGGCTTTAGGTCGAACTCTCTAACCAGCTACTGAATTCAACTCTCAATACAATACTCAAATCTCTAATCAATACATGGGCCGCAATTCGACTCTCTCATTCGGGGACCGGAATTAGAATAATCGATCTCGCACGCTCGGCCGGGTTACGCGGGCCTCGGACGTCCGGTGTGGGGGTCATGTCCTGACATCGATCGACTTCGTCGATCGTCGCGTTCTTCCGCCTTCCTTCTCTCCGTCCATCCTCGCGCGTCTTCCCGGCCTGTCGCTCTAATTCCTTGAATCCTGTGGAACAATACTCACGGCAGTCAAACGTTCATATTGGGAGTTTAACGCCGAGGAGCGATTGTGTTGCCACGCGGTTCGGGCTCTCGGTGCACGAGCACTCGGGGCCTAGCTCGTTGCTGCGAGCGCGCACTAGCGCCTCGTCACAACACATAAACCCAGTTTTCTGGCTGCCATATGCCACTTGAGAACGATGGCATAGCTTAGAAGTCAAAATTCTAGAAAATAAACTTCCGTGATCCCGTTTTCGGCAGATTCCGTCCCGCTCGCCGGATCAAGGATTTCTGCTCGACCAAACGACTGAAAAATAGATTTTTTCAGAATCGTCGTGAATATACACATAACCCCTATTTTCTGGCTGCCATATGCCACTTGAGAACGATGGCATTGCTTAAAAGTCGAAACTTTCAAAAAAACTTAGACGATCCCGATTTCGGCTCAGTCGCCGGATCTTGGATTTTTGCTCGACCAAACGACCGAATAGTGGATTTTTTCAAAATCGTCGAAAATATACACATAACTCCTGATTTTTGGCTGCACATAAGCCACTTGAGAACGATGGCATCGCTTCGAAGTCGAAATTTGAAAAAGAAACTTCGACAATCCCGTTTTCGGCTCGGTCGCCGGATCAAGGATTTCTGATCGAACAATCAACCGGAAAATGGATTTTTTCAAAGTCGTCGAGAATATACCCATAACCCCCGATTTCTGGCTGTTATATTCCACTTGAGAACGATGGCATAGCTTAGAAGTCAGAATTCTCGAAATTAAACTTCCGTGATCCCGTTTTCGCCAGATTCCGTGCCGCTCGCCGGATCAAGGATTTCTGCTCGGCCAAACGACCGAAAAATGGATTTTTTCAAAATCGTCGAAAATATACACATAACCCCCGATTTCTGGCTGCCATATGCCACTTGAGAACGATGGCATCGCTGAGAAGTCGAAATTTTCAAAAAAACTTCGACTATCCCGTTTTCGGCTCGGACGCCGGATCTCGGAATTATGCTCGACCAAACGACCGAATAATCGAATTTTTCAAAATCGTCGAAAATATACACATAACCCCTGTTTTCTGGCTGCCATATTCCACTTGAGAACGATGGCATAGCTTAGAAGTCAAGATTCTCGAAAATAAACTTCCGTGATCCTGTTTTAAGCAGTTTCCGTCCCGCTCGCCGAATCAAGGTTTTCTGCTCGACCAAACGACCGAACAATGGATTTTTTCAGAATCGTCGTAAATATACACATAACCCCTGTATTCGGGCTGCCATATGCCACATGAGAACGATGGCATAGCTTAGAATTCGAAATTAAAAAAAAAAACTTCGACGGTCCCGTTTTCGGCTCGCTCGCCGGATCAAGGATTTCTGGTCGACCAAATGACCGAATAATGGATATTTTCAAAATCGTCTAGAATATAAACATAACCCCTGTTTTCTGGCTGCCATAAGCCACTTGAGAACGATGGCATCGCTTAGAAGTCGAAATTCTCGAAAATAAACTTCTGTGATCCCGTTTTCAGCAGTTTCCGTCCCGCTCGCCGGATCAAGGATTTCTCCTCGACCAAACGACCGAAAAATGGATTTCTTCAAAATCGTCGAAAATATACACATAACCCCCGATTTCTGGCTGCCATGTGCCACTTGAGAACGATGGCATAGCTTCGCAGTCGAAATTTGACAAAAAAAACTTCGACGATCCCGTATTCGGCTCGGTCGCCGGATCAAGAATTTCTGATCGAACAATCAACCGGAAAACGGATTTTTTCAAAATCGTCGGAAATATACACATAACTTCCGATTTTTGGCTGACATGTGCCACCTGACAACGATGGCATAGCTTAGAAGTCAAAATTCTCGAAAATAAACTTCCGTGATCCCGTTTACGGCAGTTTCCGTAACACTCGCCGGATCAAGGATTTCCGCTCGACCAAACGACCGAAAAATGGATTTTTTCAGAATCGTCGTAAATATACACATAACCCCTGTTTTCTGGCTGCCATATGTCACTTGAGAACGATGGCATAGCTTAGCAGTCGAAATTTTCGAAAAAAACTTCGACGATCCCGTTTTCGGCTCGGTCGCCGGATCGAGGATTCTTGCTCGACCAAACGACCGGAAAATAGATTTTTTTAAAATCGTCGAAAATATACACATAACCCCAGTTTTCTGGCTGCCATATACCACTTGAGAACGATGGCATAGCATAGAAGTCAAAATTCAGGAAAATAAACTTCCGTGATCCTTTTTTCGGCAGTTTCCGTCCCGCCCGCCGGATTAAAGATTTCTCCTCGACCAAACGACCGAAAAATGGATTTCTTCAAAATCGTCGAAAATATACACATAACCCCCGATTTCTGGCTGCCATGTGCCACTTGAGAACGATGGCATAGCTTCGAAGTCGAAATTTGACAAAAAAAAACTTCGACGATCTCGATTTCGGCTCGGTCGCCGGATCTTGGATTTCTGCTCTACCAAACGACCGAATAATTGATTTTTTCAAAATCGTCGAAAGTATACACATAACCCCTGTTTTCTGGCTGCCACATGTCACTTGAGAACGATGGCATAGCTTAGAAGTCGAAATTTAAAAAAAAAACTTCGACGATCCTGTTTTCGGCTCGGTCGCCGGATCTAGGATTTCTGCTCGACCAAACGACCGAAAAATGGATTTTTTTCAAATCGTCGGAAATATACACATAACCCCAGTTTTCTGGCTGCCATATGCCACTTGAGAACGATGGCATCGCTTAGAAGTCGAAATTTTCAAGAAAATTTCGATGATCCCGTTTTCGGCTCGGTTGCCGGGACTTTGATTTTTGCTCGACCAAACGACCGAAAAATGGATTTTTTCAGAATCGTCGTAAATATGCACATAACCACTGTTTTCGGGCTGTTATATGCCACTTCAGAATGATGGCATCGCTTAGAAGTCGAAATTTTCAAAAAAATTTCGATGATCCCGTTTTCGGCTCGGTCCCCGGATCTATGATTTCTGCTCGACCAAACGATCGAAAAATGGATTTTATCAAAATCGTCGAAAATATACACATAACCCTCGTTTTCTGGCTGCCATATGCCCCTGTTACGTAGTAGCCTTACACGCACTTGTTTTTAAAGCCTAACGCCCGCACTAGACACAACGCCTTATCTAAAGCGCACGAGCGCCGCATCACGACCGTTGACCCTAATGCTTTTCCGAACCCAAGTGGACCCCCGCTAGTTTATGACACAAGGCACCGGACAACGGACGTGCCATGAATCCTCAGTTCATATCTCCCAAGAATGTGAGATATAAAATCGAATACCATAATTGATAAACCCTTTTCGAGCTACCGGATAATTACATGAGCCTCAAACAGTCCCATAAATAGTTTACTTATATTCATTGTTTACGATCTTCTATCAAATTTATGATTCCCTTACGCTCGAATGAACCTACCCGAATTAGTATATGAGAGAGGGATTTAGTTAGTTAAGTTAGTTAGTCTTAAATCTACGACCTACGTATTAACTTCGACGGAGCGCGCAAAGCTCCATACTATATATTCGGCCCTGCGTGGTCAATTAATACAGTTATCTAAATACTAGAAGTGTACCAGCAGAAATTCTAACGAATAAATTGTGAGTATTTACAAATTCGCGAATCACTATTATTTGCATGCTGGATCCCTGTACCACAACTCGATCATGCAGTCACTGGCTCCATTTGGTTTAAATTCTTACATAATTGGAGAAGCGAAAGGCGAGATGTCCGTCCCCGTTGTAAAGTGCTAACGCTTTGACCCAAAAGAGAGATCGCCGTTACGATCTCTTCAGTGCAACTCATAAGAGTTGACCGGGACGTAAAACCACTTAAGAACGATATCATAGCTTAGAAGTCGAAATATTCAAAAATAACTTCGACGATCCCGTTTTCGGCTCGGTCGCCGGAACTAGGATTGCTGCTCGACCAAACGACCGAAAAATGGATTTTTTTCAAGGCGTCGAAAATATAGACATAACCCCTGTTTTCTGGCTGCCATATGCCACTTGAGAACGATGGCATCGCTTAGAAGTCGAAATTCTCGAAAATAAACTTCTGTGATCCCGTTTTCGGCAGTTTCCGTCCCGCTCGCCGGATCAAGGATTTCTCCTCGACCAAACGACCGAAAAATGGATTTCTTCAAAATCGTCGAAAATATACACATAACCCCCGATTTCTGGCTGCCATGTGCCACTTGAGAACGATGGCATAGCTTCGAAGTCGAAATTTGACAAAAAAAACTTCGACGATCCCGTTTTCGGCTCGGTCGCCGGATCAAGAATTTCTGATCGAACAATCAACCGGAAAACGGATTCTTTCAAAATCGTCGGAAATATACACATAACCTCCGATTTTTAGCTGACATGTGCCACCTGAAAACGATGGCATAGCTTAGAAGTCAAAATTCTCGAAAATAATTTTCCGTGATCCTGTTTTCGGCAGTTTCCGTCCCGCCCGGCGGATCAAGCATTTCTCCTCGACCAAACGACCGAAAAATGGATTTCTTCAAAATCGTCGAAAATATACACATAACCCCCGATTTCTGGCTGTTATGTGCCACTTGAGAACGATGGCATAGCTTCGAAGTCGAAATTTGACAAAAAAAACTTCGACGATCTCGATTTCGGCTCGGTCGCCGGATCCTCGATTTCTGCTCGACCAAACGACCGAATAATTGATATTTTCAAAATCGTCGAAAATATACACATAACCGCTGTTTTCTGGCTGCCTCATGTCACTTGAGAACGATGGCATAGCTTAGAAGTCGAAATTTTCAAAAAAAACTTCGACGATCCCGTTTTCGGCTCGGTCGCCGGATCTAGGATTTCTGCTCGACCAAACGACCGAAAAATGGATTTTTTTCAAATCATCGGAAATATACACATAACCCCAGTTTTCTGGCTGCCATATGCCACTTGAGAACGATGGCATCGTTTAGAAGTCGAAATTTTCAAAAAATTTTCGATGATCCCGTTTTCGGCTCGGTTGCCGGATCTTTGATTTCTGCTCGACCAAACGACCGAAAAATGGATTTTTTCGGAATCGTCGTAAATATGCAGATAACCACTGTTTTCGGGCTGCCATATGCCACTTCAGAATGATGGCATCGCTTAGAAGTCGAAATTTTCAAAAAATTTTCGACGATCCCGTTTTCGGCTCGGTCCCCGGATCTATGATTTCTGCTCGACCAAACGATCGAAAAATGGATTTTATCAAAATCGTCGAAAATATACACATAACCCTCGTTTTCTGGCTGCCATATGCCCCTGTTACGTAGTAGCCTTACACGCACTTGTTTTTAAAGCCTAATGCCCGCACTAGACACAACGCCTTATCTAAAGCGCACGAGCGCCGCATCACGACCGTTGACCCTAATGCTTTTTCGAACCCAAGTGGACCCCCGCTAGTTTATGTCACAAGGCACCGGACGACGGGCGTGCCATAAATCCTCAGTTCATTTCTCCCAAGAATGTGAGATATAAAATCGAATACCATAATTGATAAACCCTTTTCGAGCTACCGGATAATTACATGAGCCTCAAACAGTCCCATAAATAGTTTACGTATATTCATTGTTTACGATCATCTATCAAATTTATGATTCCCTTTCGCTCGAATGAACCTACCCGAATTAGTATATGAGAGAGGGATTTAGTTAGTTAAGTTAGTTAGTCTTAAATCTACGACCAACGTATTAACTTCGACGGAGCGCGCAAAGTTCCATACTACATATTCGGCCCTGCGTGGTCAATAAATACAGTTATCTAAATACTAGAAGTGTACCAGCAGAAATTCTAACGAATAAATTGTGAGTATTTACAAATTGGCGAATCACTATTATTTGCATGCTGGATCCCTGTACCACAACTCGATCATGCAGTCACTGGCTCCATTTGATTTAAATTCTTACATCATTGGAGAAGCGAAAGGCGAGATGTCCGTCCCCGTTGTAAAGAGCTAACGCTTTGACCCAAAAGTGAGATCGCCGTTACGATCTCCCCAGTGCAACTCATCAGAATTGACCGGGACGTAAAACCACTTAAGAACGATATCATAGCTTAGAAGTCGAAATATTTAAAAATAACTTCGACGATCCCGTTTTCGGCTCGGTCGCCGGATCTAGGATTGCTGCTCGACCAAACAACCGAAAAATGGATTTTTTTCAAGTCGTCGAAAATATACACATAACCCCTGTTTTCTGGCTGCCATATGCCATTTGAAAACGATGGCATAGCTTAGAAGTCGAAATATTCAAAAGAAACTTCGACGATCCCGTTTTCGGCTCGGTCGCAGGATATAAGATTTCAACTCGACCAAACGACCGAAAAATGGATTTTTTCAAATTCGTCGAAAATATGCAATCCAACACGGTGCATCTTTCGGATGCACGGAGCTCGACTGAAGGCCGCTACTCACGTACGTACCCATAATAGTAATTATTATTGTAGCCTTGAGCATTTCTACGTCCCCCTTGTCCCTTTCTTTTTGTTTGTTCCGCCCTCGAATGCAAGTATGAATGGATGAATGAATGGAGCAAGGTTGAATGTGGCGCCGGCCGGGAGATGAACCCGGCGCACCTCGGCCCTTGCTGCCGGGGTTGAAGCCCGTGGGCAACAGCGTAGGCAGAGGGGACTCGCACGACTAGCGCGTCCCTGCCCCGCCGCCGACGCCTGCTACGCTTGACCCACCAGCCGATCTCCAGGCGCGCGGTCTTCCATTCGCCGAGCCCGCTAGGGACCTCCGCGGGAGCCAATCAACTGCGACGGGAGGCTCCAATGAAAAAGACGCCGGCCGGCCTGTCAGTTCAGCTGAGCTATGTGCAAAGAACGACGCCATTGAATTCAGTATCGAGCATTTTGTGAGTGTTCAAGAGTTAAAGATATATTTGCAACGTGTGGAATTGTGAAAAAGGTGAGTAGTTGAGTACTTCCTTCACCTAGTGCCAGTTAGTGTGTGATAAGCCCTCTATATTACGAACCCCGTGATATTTCACTCCCGCGTTTTCTCCCCACGTGCCCGCCGCCATCACAGGTGTCGTGCACACCTTATGCGTCATCAGTGAGTGGTGGTTTTCTTGTGCGGAATTATTGTTAAGTTCCGAGATCGTTCCGTTGTTGAATTTTTCCGAATCGTGCAATTATTACGAGCCCCCCCCCCCCCCCCTCCCGACTTCTGAAATGAAAGCCCTATTATCCGTAATTACGGTTCCGATCTAGACTCCCCATACTTCACCCGCCCCCCTTTTTCTCTACTTTTCTCTTCCGCCCGAAAATTCGTCTTATTGTCGCCCGTTTTTTTTCTTGTAACGACCGAGGTAATAAATAAAAAGCCGACGAGTTCGGAAATTCACCCCTGAGACCCCTCGTCCCTCTGTCCCTAGACACGTTTCCCTATTATTATGATTTATTGTTTTCTTTTATTTTTTTTTGTGATATTACCGGGCCAAGTGACCGGTAATATTCCGTTTGCTACACGATACGTAGCTGGCGCCCAGAGGAACCCCTTATATATATTTTCTTCAATAAATCATTGATACTGCTAGTATTTTTTTGCCATAAATCCTCAGTTCATATCTCCCAAGAATGTGAGATATAAAATGAAATACCATAATTGATAAACCCTTTTCGAGCTACCGGATAATTACATGAGCCTCAAACAGTCCCATAAATAGTTTACTTCTATTCATTGTTTACGATCTTCTATCAAATTTATGATTCCCCCACGCTCGAATCAACCTACCCGAATTAGTATATAAGAGAGGAATTTAGTTAGTTAAGTTAGTTAGTCTTAAATCTGCGACCAACGTATTAACTTCGACGGAGCGCGCGAAGCTCCATACTACATATTCGGCCCTGCGTGGTCAATTAATACAGTTATCTAAATACTAGAAGTGTAGCAGCAGAAATTCTAACGAATAAATTGTGAGTATTTACAAATTGGCGAATCACCATTAGTAGTATAGGACAGTTATCGCGAGACAGGGCGTGGCCTAGCGTGGCGCCAGTAGGCCACGCCCACATGTCTCGCGATAACCGTCCTCGAGCTCTGATTGGCTATCACCCACTCCCCACCCCTTTTCGCGGTACCCGTCCTCGAGCTCTGATTGGCTATCACCCACCCCCACCCCTTTTAGCGATACCTGTCCTCGAGCTCTGATTGGCTATCACTCACCCCCACCCCTTTTAGCGATACCCGTCCTCGAGGTCTGATTGGCTATCACCCATCCCCACCTCTTTTAGCGATACCCGTCCTCGAGGTCTGATTGGCTATCACCCACATCCACCCCTTTTAGCGATACCCGTCCTCGAGGTCTGATTGAGTATCACCCACCCCCACCCCTTTTCGCGATACCCGTCCTCGAGGTCGGATTGGGTATCATACCCACCCTCTCCCCCTTTCGCGGGCCCGTCTACCCCACCACCACCACCACCACCACCACCACTAGCACACCTGCGTTGCCGGGGGGACCCATCTGCCACCCATCCCCGCTCCTGGGGGTGTCCGCCCGTCTGCAGCCACTGACCCCCGCACCGCTAGTGGGGCCCGTTCCCACACAAGTCCAGCACACGACTGACGCCGCATGCGTGCCCCACCGCGCCTCTCCCACGCAGGTTGCGGTTGCGCGCGCAACCACGTGCCCTCTCCCCTTTCTTGCGATAACTGTCCCTAGGCGCGAGCTTTGCTTCCAGACTCCCCCACCCTTTTTCGCGAGCTTAGAGTTGAGTACGTTGTCGTCGTCGTCGTTCCTCCTTCACTAGACTCATGATGCGCGCGCAGCGGGTGGTTTAGCATGGACGCGTGCCAAGGTTGGGCGCGTGGTCACAGGTAGCTACCGTCGCCGCCACCGCAACTTTTCCTACCTGCCTTACAGGTGGTTCTACTGATAACCCTTTTCCTACCTGCCTTCCAGGTAGTTCTACTGATGACCTATTATGCCCTAAAATTTCCCATTTTCCGCTCACGCCAGCAATACTTCAATGTGTTAAAGTTTTAACCTACAGCCTTCCCGCCTCTACATATTATTTTATATTTTTATTATTACACAAAAAATATACTATTCTCTACGAATGGTATTAATAATGTTTTTCAATAGTTCTATACAGTGAAGGTAAGTAAAGAACAATTATTTATCAAATTGTTATTGTACGTTCATTTATTATAAATAAATTTGTTAATTAAGCCGTACAGTTTCATTCTGTTCCGAATTCGTTTCTTGTGCTGCAACGATGCATGCTGAGCATAAGCGACGTGCTGGTGGCGGTCCGTCAATGTGATCCCTCATGGATGGTGTATTGTAGTGCAGCTAGCACTTCAGGTACGAGTTGACCTCGGCATCACGCTTCAGGTAGTCGGGTAGTTTCGGCCACAGAATATCTATACATCCACCCCAATATTCGAGTATCAGAGGTTTCGGAATATGCTCGAGATCTTTCCTAGTGAGGTCCCACGCATTCTTGTTGGAATGAATAATTATTACATCACTAGCAAACTCCATTATGTGTCGGTGAGAACGATAGCGGTAGGGTTGTCGCCACCAAGGTTTATTATCAACTGATCTGTCTCAACAGTTGTCTCTTAATTATATACATATATAGCCGTCAGGTGTGTGTCATAGTGTAGGACAAAGAGGAGGAAGCGTTTTCTTCATTATATATGCAGTCTACAGGTGTTTTATTGGAAGTGGTTGGAAAAGGTTTTATAAATGATAACAAAGAAAATTGAAATATTTTTTGTTTATTCACAAATAGCAGCCGAAACGTGAAGTACAAGTTTGAACACATGTGTTGTTATTATATCCTCTACCCTCGATACAATAGTCTTTTCGATTCTTATTTTTCCAATTTTTATGTTTCACTCGTTGGTAATATCGTGCTGCGATGCGATCATTTTTCAGTCTATTGGATGAAAAATTTTGTATAAAAGCACACAGACCACGACCACGACCCATAAAATCAAGAAACATAACGCAGTACTGGCCGCATACTTTAGATTTGAGTGATTGTAGTTGTCGAGTGTTCCATTCATAGGTGACGGTGTTGCTGCGTAAACGGTTATGGTGTTGACTGACAAGCGGGGGCAATCCATAACTATCGAAAAAGATGCCGTGTCCATTTTTGTCCACGTAGATGGCAACCCAATGTTTTCCAGGTTTATTATGGTCGTCTGTGTTGAGTATCAATGCGGTTGGTCTAGACCAGCGACTCGGGATGCGATCGGCCGGATAGACTCCTTTCGTCTGAGCAGATATTCGTTGTAGAGCTTCTAGTAACTCTAGACTGTTCATTTTGTGGTGATAGCTGCCTCTGTGATTGGTCGTGTTTCTGCTGTTGATTGTCAACTCGTGCTGGTGTTGGCTGTCGCGAGTGTTGTCGTGGAGGGGGTGGTGGTGGTGATGGTAGGGGCTCGATCTCTATATTTCGAAAACGTGCAACGACTTCTTCGTTAGCCGACTCAGTCCCCGTATCGTTGTTTGGCTCGTCAATGCTGCACCACGTTGTATTTTCTTTGTATATATTCTCTTTGTTGGATCGATAAGAATTTTTTGGAGAATTTTTCCTCTATTTATTTTTATTAACAGCCACGCCACCAGATGGTTTCTTATCGACTGGTGTTGATGTAGTCAGTGGTTGTGCATAAATAGGACTCGTGGATTTGCGATCATGCATGTTCAGCCATGTACGTATTTTTGATACATTGTTTAAAGCACACTTTGCGGCATCTTCTCGGAATACACCGTGATGAAGGCAGTAAACGTTGCTACTTGGCATGTCTTTGAACGATGGGGTCTCGTACTCTTCAAGATTAATAATTTCACGTCCCAAGACACCACGCAAAAGTTCAGCTTTTTGTACACCACGCGTATAAATATGTAGAGTGTAACGACACATAATTCGTAGATTTGTATACGCTTTTTGTAAAGGTGTATCACCATCGGTCCACTCAATCCCGTGATGAAAACAAGTTAGAGAATTATTGCTTGTACGTATTGATTTAGGCAGTTCACTAAAGTCGTAGGGTGCTTCGATAAGCCAGTGACCAAAATGTCCTCCGTCTAGAGTAGTCACAGCAATCTCTTTTGGTAGAAATTGTCCGGATACTCCGTAGAGTGCTTGAATATCTACTACAACGTCCATTATGAGAGTTTGAGTCAGACTGATGTAGCATGTGTAGCTGTTCTCGTGTTTAAATACCCACTCGAGTGGTGGTGGTGGTGGTGGTGGTGTATCGTGACTCCCCCCTCTCACGCACTGAAATCGGTGATGACTTGTCGTGTAGAATCTATTTCGATAACATTATCATACTCGGCGTAAATAACACAATTCAACGTCTTCGTTAGTGGTTTAGCAAAGCGTACTTCTACCCTCACACTACCGTGTCTCACTAAATTCCAGTGGCTGAAACAGCTTGCAGACAAGTCAGGAGTCAGGTCAAATGCAAATAGACAGTAACCCATGGAGTATTCATGGCGGTCGATATTTATTCCCTCATTCTGGAAGTGGGTACCGGTGCCACTAAAAAGAGTTTGATAACTCTGAGCCCATGTGCCACTGTCAAAATTTGGTTGAAGTGGCTTGCTGGGTATTTGTTGACCATCTACGTATAGAGATAGGAAATTAATGTTTTGATGATGAAAATAAAAGGGGTTTAGCGTTTTACTGCCATTGAACGCTCTGTTGAACACAAAACCGTGAATAACACGTTTTGGTAATTGACCGAGAATAACATTGTCCAATGTATCTCCAATTATTCCACTATGCATTGTAAACGCTTTAACTTCTACACGTGTTATTGGATATTTTGCGGTTGTCTTTGCAAGCATTTTAGCATGAGCAATTAATACACCTGGAGAAATTTTTGCACGACGTACAAGTAAAGTCGCTTCGTTTATTTGTATGTTGTGTGTAACGCCAGAAACAGCAGTTTCCATCAAACAAAAGTCATCTTTTGAGCGTACGAGCCGTAAGCGTACTTCCACTCCGTTTAGTAGAAATTTATCTTGATTAAAAACATCGCAATGTAAATGTCCAATCATATCTATGGTCCGTCCATTCAATGCAACGGCTTCACGAATATCTTGACCTATATTCGTGCCTGTCTTTCCTTCTGGGAGCATGTTAAATGTGCCAGGTGAATCAGCATACCAAAGAGCGGTTGTTAGATGAGATTTCTGCGCTGCCGGTCCATAATTAAGTAAAGTCTCGATATACGCTCGGTAGGGATATGCATTGTTTGGTGGCGCGACAAGTTCCTGGTTAAAATATACATCTATCTGGTTAAACATGCTATGCAAAAAGTTATTAACAGGTGCGACGCTAGTAACAGGTTCTCCTATTATTTTTATTTTCACAGCAAGCATTGTGTGAGCGAGATCTAAATATTCTTCACCATGACCAGGTACGACAAATTCGAGTGGGCCATGGTCCGAGAGAGATGAGACGGGTTTGTAGTGAACCCATTGTGACCCTTCTATGGCTGTTTGAGTTGGTGGAATAGTAAACAAGTCTAGTTCAGACTTCATACATTCACAAGAGTGTGTATGTAAGAAAGACATTGTTACTCGCTTCCGAAAATGTCAGTTATTTTACGTTTTTTTCCTCGTTTTACACTTGTCCGCTTTTTCTTCTTTTTTATAGTCTTCTTTTTTTTGGTTACCGATCTCTTTTTTCTTCTCTTTGCAATACCGTGTGATTTCTTCGAAATAGCACTGCGACGTTTTCTTCTTCGCGTGCGTGTACGTGCACGACCAGTTAGTGACTGCATCAATCTGCTAGTGTTCCTCGCGTTATATCCTGACCCGTTCATGAGAAGAGCAATTTTTTCATTCGCCTTCCGTTGTAAATTTTCACCCGATTCTTTCATTCGTCGACGTAGCGACTCTTTGAAGGGTTGTTGATGACCGCTTACATCTTCTATGATGTGCAACCCTGTGCGTAAAGCCTCTTTCCCAATTGCCTTTGCGCCCTTTTTCAACAGCGGTAATATACTTCTAAAGAGACCGCCGAGAAAGCTACCGATCCCGTGCCCACGTTGATGAGGGGCGCCAACAAAGACGTTGTGTATCCTTCCACCGCCTCCAATTTGGTTTTCGTTATAATTATTGTAATGGTTCATACCGTAATACTCACTTCATAATGAAGCGTCAATGTCAACGGTTCGTATACGAATGCATGATGTACACAATGTGGCAGTTTTTATATCAATTTATTCGATCATCCAGAATGTCTTGGAAAATCATTATTCAGAATCGATCCACGATTTACACAATATTTTAATGTTGCACTTTCTTGAAATGAAGCGTCAGGGTTAATGTACCGTACTCGAATGGAATACTTCCTCCTAGATGGTCTCGTATGTCAATCTCAATGGAGCGGAAACAGTTGTTGTTGAGTGGCATATAGTATGGTGGTGAAAAATATTTCACCTGTGTCTCACCATATCTATACTTTGCTGTATTCAAATTAACTATCCGGAGTAGTGTTGTTTGTGTGTCGCCTACTGTATGGGGCACACAAATGTCGGTGTAGACAAAGAGTTGGTCGGGTAGGGCCCGGTTTATACAGGCTGGTACGTCGCCTGGTCTCTCTTCACCTCGAATAAAGCGCAGGTAAACACCTTGAGCGGTTTACCAGTCAGGTTGCGGTACTAAGCGTTTTTCAAATGCTAGAACTTTTTGCACTTTATGACTCATTCGTAATATATTTTTCGGTAGTATATTTGCCTGACAGTTATCTTTTTTTTGCGCATAAATTGATACGTAGTCTTTTGCATTTTTTGCTTCATCGAGTTGAATACGAGCCTCGTCTATACCAGGTAAACGGTTTATTTCATCTAGCAAATCCATATGATTGTTATATAGCCCATGTGGTATTTTTTTAATTACAGATTTCACAGAATCGCAATGTATCCACTCAAATTCTGTATCCGTTTCTTGCAAATGAGTGATTGTGCAGGGTATAT
This sequence comes from Clistopyga incitator, assembly GCA_947507545.1. Lineage (NCBI taxonomy): Eukaryota > Metazoa > Arthropoda > Insecta > Hymenoptera > Ichneumonidae > Clistopyga > Clistopyga incitator. Next base: position 7,517,857 of record OX382190.1, on the reverse strand, counting down.
GAATTTCCGCCAATCCCACGGTCCATTCTCCTTTGAGAGATATTTCACGTTGAAGTTGAGTGGTAAAACAAGTCGTTGTATTTCCCGGAAAATATTTCATGCTGCTGTTGCTCGGTAGTACGAGATAAAAATTTTCTTGGTCGTGCATTTTGATATAGTTAGGTGAGTTTGCGTAGATTAGATGCAGGTATCCAGGAATTAAATTTCGCAGGGTACCCTATCCAACTAACGAAAAATTGTTTTTTGCCACCGCGACCTCTAATTTGCAGTATTTTATTAATTTTAAATTCTTGATCGTTTTTAACACGCGACTTATGAACATGCGTCAATTCTTCGGGATAGAAAAAACGCTCATTTGGGTCATTTTCTAGATCACTCAACGCATAAATATACAATCCTTGACGTTTTATTACTTTTGTCACACAAAATATTTCTTCACTCCAATTTTTTTCGTAACCCTTCTCAAAGGTGCTTTTTGTTCGACTAATTCTCACGTAATCACCGCGTTTATATTTATACGTAGTAAAACGTCTCCTATCACGTCGTTTTAGAGCCGCGTGGACCACATTTTGCATAGCAATATCAGCATTGTATAATGTTACGGCAGCAGGTTGCATTTTAATCGTTGAATGAGTGGCGTGATTGTATGCGTAAACAAATTGTTGTAGTACGTCAATGTAGCGATGAGTGTTTTTATGTGTAAAGTAGCGCCACATGCGCTCCTTGAGCGTACGGTTAAAACGTTCAACAATTGATGCTTTAATGTCGGGGTTGCGAGCTACACGAAAACGAATATCATTTTCTTTGAGAAATTTTTGGAACTCGCTACCGAGAAATTCTTTACCTCGATCGGTTTGCAGGTAGACAGGTTGACGACCGTCACTTCGCTCCAAAATTCGTTTCAAGGCCTTTGTTACTTCGCGCGCGGTCTTGTCTCGCAAGGGCTCGACCCAAGCGTACTTGCTGAGAACGTCGATAACCATTAGCAGGTAGGAAATGTCGTCGTTGTAATTTTTCAGTGAACGAAGGTCTACGAGATCGGCCTCCCAGACATCATCTATATTACTGATATTGTAGTGTAAACGAGGAAAACGATGTCGCACGGGTCTATGAATGGTATAGGTATCCTGTTGAGTAAGCCAGTCGTACACAGAATCTGCTTTATTGTTTCCATTAATTAATCGCCTCGCACCCGCATAACCTGCAGGGTTTGAGGGATTGTAGTACACTTTTTCGTCAGACATTATATGTAATTTTTAAACAGAAATCCATTTGGTGAATCCAGCGGTGGGTTTTTTCTTGGTTATTCTCCGGATCCTTTTTATTTTTCCAAAATGAGGTTTATCCTCGTTGTCCGATGTATTTTCATTTTTGATTTCGTCAGTATCACTTGCATGTGGCCGTTTTTTAGCGGAACACGGTTTTCCCAATCGCCACAAAGTATCGTTTCCAATAAATTCACGAGGTATACCACTAGTTCGAAGACTTGTGATGAACTGTAGACGCCCAGTTGCTGCCACTCCTTTTCTAGATCGTACAGCGTCATTGATAAGGTCAATGATATTAGAATCTTTCAATAAAGTTCCGTTTATTATCACACAACCTTTTTCATCCCAATGCACGTTTTTCTTAACCTCCTCGGAATTATGTAAATATCTCAAGAGTGATGATGCAACACGTCTATACGTTGCTGGGACGCTACTAATTATTACATCATCCGGTACTGTTGTTGTTGTTGTTGTTGATGGAGGCACTGGTGTCGTTTCCGCCACTGATGATTCGATCGTTGATGAATCTTCAGATTTATATTGCGTTCCATTGAGAAACAAATAGTGTTGCAACACTTGCATGTAGTCGTTCCATTTACGTGAATCGTCTTCACCATATTTTTTTGATTTTAAAATTTTATAAAGTTCGGTATCGAGTCGCGAGAGTCTGTCACCAGGTGTCTGCACTGTTTTCTTTTTTATCGATGTATCTATGGCATTATCGACGTCACCACCACCGCCGCCGCCGCCGCCGATCATCGATTCTCGACACTCGCTGTTATTGTCGTCATCGTTGGTAATCGGTACTAGAGCCATTTTCTTCGCGTATTCCATATTTTTCAGGTAGTTGCTTCACCACCACCGGCAAACAAACGACTAACCAGTGTCGAGATTATTGGAGCTAATATAAGAGGAATAAACATACCACCTCCTTGTTGGATGATTAAACGTTTTTTAGCTTTCCAATTGAATCTGCGTCCACCACCACCACCATGCTGTTTTGTAGCGCACGAGGCGGCAATTCGACGAAGCACGTTTTTGTATTTTTTTAAACGCTTTTTTACACTATTTTTCAATGAGACAGTTCCATGCAAAATATTTAGAACACATTCACAAATACATTTTATTAGAGTTTTATCGGCACACCGTAGCAAAGTCTTGCGTTGTTCTTTATTTCCATGGTATAGAGCATTTAGTAATGCCGCACAATTTTTATTGAATGGAATTTTTGTCGATCGATTGGTTTCTTTATTGCGTTTCATTGTAGTCATGTGGTGAGACTTTGTATATTACGTCGAGAGATGTGGACGCAAAACACGCACATTATTCACTGGTGATTATCTATTTGTGCGTTACGTTTATATATGTTGACGGGTGTTTTTCGGTACGTAAACTTGGATACGTTTGTCATCGGGAAATATGGTTGTTCGACATCTGCAATTATCTGGTGTCGACTGTTTTAAATCTAGTAGAAGATATCCGTGTGGTTTAGCTGTTGCATCGTGATATGCCTCCGTTAAAAACTTTGGGATTTCCGGATAAACCTGACGTGCCAGATGACGTATTTGTGCTCGATCACGCGGATTTTTAAAAATTACTATATAATTAGCATTTAAAGAAATATCTCGTTGTCCGTGGCCTTGGTGAAAAATATTTTGTGTAATAAAGATTACGCTTATATTCTTATGATGGCTGCCTTTTGTGAAAAGATCGACAATTGTTGCCGTAGAGGATTCACGCATCAAATCATCGATAATTATTAATTTCTTTAATTTATTATCGCTCGAATAATCCGACGGTTGCGGCAAACCCTCGTTGAATTCGATTTTCGGTGATTCATAATTTCCCATTGGATTTATTTCAAGAGCGCGTATACTCGGATCAAGTGTATCACCGTAATAAAAAATTATTCGATCAAATTTTACGTCACTCATAGAGTGTAGGAATTTCAAGAACTTGTGAACAAAAACCGTTTTTCCACATCCAGTAGGTCCGCATATTAAAGATGTCCAGGGATGCTTCCATCGTGGATCCATTATTTGAAAAGATTACACGCGGGCGGCGGCGGCGGCGGCGGCGGACTCGGACGTCGTCGTAAGCTTATTCGACGTCCGCGCGCGACCGCGGATCAGCTTATACAGACGCGCACACACTCGTTGATGAGCTTATTAATGAGTGTGTGTTTTATACGCTGATTCGCGGATGTTCCCACAACTTACCTTTTCGCGGATACTCTAACTTATTTTTCGCAAAAAAAAGTAAATAAAAACAAATTGTGGAAAATCATTAGGGAGGTTGTGAAGGGTGAGAAACAGCAACAACATAGTTACAAAAATATTTTGGCATTTATTAATAAATATTGAAAAATGTTTAAAAATATACATTTATATAAAAAATGTTTTTAATTTACAAATTTTCTTACTTGACTAAATATCATACAATCACACTCACCATTTATACATTCATACATACATTAAAATTACAGGAACATTGTCACAAAAAATATTTATTTACAAATTATCCTACTTGACTAGACATTTTTATATATACATATTAAATATTTTATACATTATAACTTACGAGTAATAAAACAATTTTTTACAAAAACTTAAAATTACGCATCTCATTCCTCGTAATTATTTTGATAGCCAAACGGTAGCGACAGGGTATGACTAACGTGGCGGCGTTTACGACATACAACACGACATGTTTTGTACATGGTACGGGTGATAACATTGTGAAGAGGCGTTTTTTGGATACTAGAAAATTTAAGTTTGACTGATTCCTTGTTTTCGTGAGCTAACTCAGTCTTTATTAGCTCACTAATACTATTGAAGTTAATTTTTTTGGAGTTTATATAATTTAAACTGAGCCCCTTTACTTTGCAGACAGTTTCGACAATTTTGTCAGGCTCCTCGGTAGTAGTCACCGTATAACCATGAAATTTCGGACCCCCGGAGACAAACGAATTGATATATGCGTTTGGCCCAAACGAGGACAATTCGTTGGTCATGTCGCCGAGAAGACTACCTACCGAGGGTGTCCACTCACCGTCTTCACCCGTACTAACATAAATAACAGAGTCTGTGTCGTAATATAGGACCCGTCTGTTCAAACGCTCGAGATAACTGTACAATTTTAGACGGGCCAGAGCTGTCGTAAACGCCGCTATTACTACACTTGTCACGGGGCTCGGTACTACAGCTTTTTCACGAGATACCCAGGTCAAGTATAGCAAATCTTCGTTGCCCGGCAATAGGCGTTTCACCTCTATGTCATTGTTGTATAAATATGACAATAACTTTTCGCGAGTCTTGACGATTACGGTACGCGTAAGGTTATCCCTCTGACCGAACTTCCCCCAAAACGAGTTTAAACACAGTTTTGCGACAGATCGCAATCCTGGGTTTTTCTCAATTTTAGACGAATCCAGACGAATACCTTCAGCACGCTCGTAATCGTCAATGTACTTTTGACGAGTCGCTTCGTCAATGCACCATGAGGGATAGCCGCTTGCCTCTTGTTTCATCTTTAAAAACGTATTCACATATCCGACAAAGAGACCACCGTCACGTGTATTGGCGTCGTACATTGTCATATCATACGACCAAATAATAAAGATTTTCGTGATTTTGTATCCCACCTCTATGGCTTTACGGACCTCATCGGTCACCCAGGTACCTGTGAAAGCCCGATCCTCGGGATTTTCGTGGTTGCATGAGCCCTGTTCCATTTCCTCTGCGCATTTACGGCACAGAGCAAACAACAGTTTCTCATGCATTCGAACAGGTAAAACTGGGTGAAAGAGTTGGCGTGGCGGAACGACAGTACACTTTGTCATTCCGTTTACCGTAACACCAAGAGCATCGTAGGAATTTGGAAACAACGAATCGCACTCGGAATCAACATATATTCGCGGATGACCTACGGGAAATCGACCTGTCTTACATATATACGGGTATAGTGAACAAATATCGATGTAACTAATTTTTTCACGGGGTATAACATCGTAAGCCGTTACGATATTACCTGTGCGTCCACCGTAAAACCCCTCCCGTGGATTTAAGGTATCGGGAACGCGACGCGGATGATTTCTTAAAAATTCCTTCATAGACGGATCATTTTTTTTGAGTGCGTTGAAGTTGCACTCCCACATCTCAACCAGCTCATAACCATAGCGACGAATTTTTAAACTCGTTGCCATAGTACGTTCGTAACGATAGTCAAGACTATCGTTACCGCTGAGAGATTTTCGTGAACGGTCGTTCGGAAAACACTCGCAACAGCCGTGCCAGTAGCAACCATGGTATTGATATACAATACGACGATTGTCCACCTCTAGGTAGCCATCGATACGCGGTCCTTCGGGTAGCTTGTACTCTCGGCCTCGAGCTGCATGGATAACCTCTTGGCCAATTTCATGCTCGACCCATAGCAGCCAGTCGATGGCCTGTTGCGAGTGGTTTTCCGCCCGCCTATACCCACCAGGAGGTATAAGCCCAATCGTTTGCGGACGAAGAAAGTTACGCCGATACACCTTTGAGCAAGCTGATGCAATAGTAACAGCCTCAGTAAAGGGGCATACATTACCAACAGATAGAAATATCTTTCGAAGTTCGTAACAAGCGCGGCGCAAAATATCTACATCTAGTTTACAATATTTAATAATTTCACTTTGAAAGTTGAAAGTTGAATTTTTCTCAACTTGCTCAGTGTACCATTCATAAAATTCTTCTCGTTCACATTCACCCATGGTATCGAGTGAATAATACTCTGCTGCAGGGATAGGACCGTTATATTCTTGTGTATCCCTGGTGTTGAACAGATGCGGAAAGTAGCCCTTCTCAAATTCATCATCAAACCCAAATGCCTTGGGGAGCGCGCAAAGTCTCATATGGAAATAATTGAGACTGTCTATAAAACTCGTGCGCCCTACACGCATCGAAACGATTGAATTACCCGTCAAAATTAGATCGGGCGTTGGCAAGTCCGTACAACGTTCCACGATATCCCGCAATATAAATTGTGCGTCGAAGCCTTTAGCATTGTGTGCGATGCACACTATATTGCGGAATTTCGTAGAAGGTCGAACAGAGAGATCGACAAACTCTTTGACAGGGTCATTGCTAAACACAAACTCCCGCATTCCACACCAGGGAAACGCGGTCGAAGGCAAACGATCGTACCCCGCAGCTAAGCAAATTTCACACAATTGTTGTGCAACACAATGGGTGACTACATGCTCACGAATATCCTCGCCCGAAGTGGTACCGTTATATTGTTGATCCTGTCTTGTCTCGAATTCGTAAAATATAAAAAGCGTTTCGGGGTTTTCTACCGGGCTATCTTTACGCGGTTTAATTACCTGCATGTAACACTGCTCGTTGTGACCATGAGTGGTACGACACAACCTACAGTATCCAACACCGCATTCGTGAGGCTTGCTTTCTCTGTTTATGAGTTTTGTGCAAGTCTTACAAAAACAGTAGCATTCGCAAACCGACTTTCGCGTGAAATTACCGGTGTTTCTTCTATTTTCGCGTGGTTTTAAGTGATTCGCGAAACACCGAGCGTTATAAAACAAACGATCACAATTATTGCATAGCAAGTTTGAACTCTCATTGTCATCGCTAGTAAAAGACGCTACCTGTTGTACGGTCGATGAAGAGCCAGGGACGGGTTCTCCGTCGACCGTAGAGGTAACATCAGCCACGCACGGAGGTACGCTAAAGCAACGGGGACACTTACTCGTGCACCGATGCTGAGCATCCCAACGGTACGTTTTATTGCAGGGTATACAATAATTGCGACCGCCCGATGCGCCCATGAGATTGTTAATAGGCGAATAGTGCTTTAAATCAGCACAATACGCTATATTAACAACCTCACTTGCCCTCGTATTTTGAAAAGACGACTGTCCATCAAAAATCGGAGGTTCACCTGTACCGAGCGATTCCCAATCGTATACCACAATAGCGACACGAGAAGGTTTGAAATATTCCTGAAAAGCTTGGATCTCAGGTATACCACAGCCTTCCTCAGGGATTTCTATATCTACTCTTTAAATGAGAGCACGAGCTTGTACGCGTTGGTCTCGTGACGCCCCGTGACGCACACGATTCCAAGCAATTGCCGACGCCTTACTACGCTCGCGTTTATGTTTATTATTGGCGAGGGCAACAACAACCGAACGCGGAAAACACAAATTATCGTCGTTACGGATGACGGTTATCGATTTGCTTTTTAACATCGATACACGCAGCCCTTGACCTGTTGGAGTCGTCACATAGGTGACGGTGAACCGCAACGTGTCAGAGGCTGCTAGCACCCGAGAACTTTGGTTCACTGCGCAAATCAAATCCCATAACTGTGCATCACTGAACCGAGATATTGGCCGTAAAGATATCCCGGCGGAACCGTCAACCATTTCGTCAGTGACAAATCCTATCCCTATCAAGTCTGTAGCATCTCGATCTGACACGAAATAGTGATGTATATCACGTATTGCGTTTCGTATCCATGCTACAGGGTTTACACTGGAAGGAGGTGTCACTAACGCAAGATCGAGTTGTCGTGCTAAAACCCCGAAACGCTTTAAATAATGTTCCCGTTCTGAGGATATAATTTTAAATCGATTTCCCGGAGGTAGTATTGAATTTAAATTATCCCCGGTTTCCTCGTTGTTTCCTACATAATCACGAATATCGGACGCGCCTATGACGATGACGATGACGATGACGATGACGATGACGATGACGATGACGATGACGATGACGATGACGATGACGATGACGATGACGATGACGATGACGATGACGATGACGATGACGATGACGATGACGATGACGATGACGATGACGATGACGATGACGATGACGATGACGATGACGATGACGATGACGATGACGATGACGATGACGATGACGATGACGATGACGATGACGATGACGATGACGATGACGATGACGATGACGATGACGATGACGATGACGATGACGATGACGATGACGATGACGATGACGATGACGATGACGATGACGATGACGATGACGATGACGATGACGATGACGATGACGATGACGATGACGATGACGATGACGATGACGATGACGATGACGATGACGATGACGATGACGATGACGATGACGATGACGATGACGATGACGATGACGATGACGATGACGATGACGATGACGATGACGATGACGATGACGATGACGATGACGATGACGATGACGATGACGATGACGATGACGATGACGATGACGATGACGATGACGATGACGATGACGATGACGATGACGATGACGATGACGATGACGATGACGATGACGATGACGATGACGATGACGATGACGATGACGATGACGATGACGATGACGATGACGATGACGATGACGATGACGATGACGATGACGATGACGATGACGATGACGATGACGATGACGATGACGATGACGATGACGATGACGATGACGATGACGATGACGATGACGATGACGATGACGATGACGATGACGATGACGATGACGATGACGATGACGATGACGATGACGATGACGATGACGATGACGATGACGATGACGATGACGATGACGATGACGATGACGATGACGATGACGATGATGTAGTTGACCGGGCGGACGAGATGACGGAGATGCTGGGGGCTGACGATCCTCCAGAGTTGCAACTCACCGACGGGTATGACGCTCTCGATATCGATGAAACCCGCGTCGAACCGGATGAGCTGCTCAATATCGACAGCCCCCGCGAAATTGTTGAATTTCCCGAGCTGGAGGACTTATCGCTCTCGTCCGCCGATGATGCGTCGCTGCTCTGTGTGGTGGTGGTCAGCGGTGATACCAGCGGTGGACATCTCACGGCGAAAAGCAATGCCAGTATTAGTAGCGAAGCATTACTCTTCGCGTTCGCCGAATCCATCGCGTAGATCCCGATAACGATTTATTATCAAATCGTCGTCTTCGTCGAGGAAATCGGATTCGCTGCCGGCACGTCCTTCTGCGTCATAATAAGGGACTATAGTCCCCTCATTTACCCACCCAAAATCGTATGTCCAAAACGAATCCCGAGTGGGTGACTCAGGACGAGCGACTTCGTATTCGATTTCCTCGTCGTCGTCGTCGTCACTCGAAGACGCGATATCGGGATTTGCGACATCGGCACCCACTAAAAAATATTAAAATAGATATATTTTCTAAACAAAAACAAAATTATTATTATTTTGAGACATCTTAATAAATTCTTCATATTACTTACGAGCTTCACGTATCTGACGGCTGTTATACTCCGCATTGAAGTTAGCCATGACGAATCTTGCGTCTGAAGAAATAGAAACATAATTAAATTTATATTTTATTATTTTACGATTTTACTTAAGAGAAATATATTTCAGATACTTACAATTAGTCTGCTGATTAGTTTCGAGGGCCCAGTATTCGCGGGGCCGCGGCACACCAGTTCCCCCAGTTCTTATGTGTAGATCGATGACGTCTGAAAAATTTGTTAAAGTCAATAACAATAGTCAATTTTATATTTTAATAAATTGAGAGAATAAAATTTTACACTTACAATAACCGTAGTGCTCATCCAGCCAACGTTCGATATCCGTGAGCTGAACATATTCCTCATAAGTCATAGGGGGTGGCGTTGGAGACCTCTGTACCGCTGGGCCCTCCGGTCTACCTGCGACCCCTTGATCGTCCGCGGGTGGCGACGCCGGGCCACCAGAGACTCCCTGATAATCAGCGAGGGGTGACTCAGAGCGTTCGAAGATCCCCTGCTCGTGCGGAGGTGGGGACTCCGGACTATCAGGGATCCCCTGATCGATCAAGGGGGGAGACTCGGGACTTTCCAAAATCCCGTAGGTCTCCTGGTAGACCGTACTGCCCTGCTCATGAGAAAGGGGAGACTCTGGACTCTCGGCAATAACATGCCGATTATCCGAGATTAGTAGAGGAGGCCCAAGATCGCGAGGCAGAAGGGGCGTGTCCTCTCCCTCCCTGGAGGGCCCTTCCCCCTCCCTCAAGTACCCTCCTCCCCCGCTCTGATTGGTCCCTATCCTTGTCCACCCCCTCCCTGTACACGTCTTATACCCCCCCCCCTTTCCTCTCGCTCCCACCCACGCTGTGGACCAAGATCGCTGGTCCCACCCTCTGCCCTCCGCCCTCAGAGTACGCTGGTGATTGGTCCCTATCCTTGTCCACCGCCCTCCCTGTACACTTGTTATACGCACTCACCCCCGCCAACCCTTTCCTCTCGTTTCCGCCCACGCTGTGGACCAAGATCGCGAGAGACACCACGTGATAGTGGCGCCGTCGGTAAGTCGCACTGCAGTGTTACCGACCGCGAGGGCGAGGGTGGCGCCACTGGTGAGAGTCGCCGAAACTCCAAGCGGTGGCCCAAGATCGCGAGAGAGAGTGGCAGACCCGCGTGCTCCACGCTAGCCGGCCACCAGTCTAATGTGGCGCCGCGTATGAGTGTGATATCGCATAGCGACCCTGAGACCGCGAGAAGCCTCCCCTTCCGCAACCGCGAACCCCCTCCCGCAGCGCCCCCCCACCATCACCCACCAGCGCGAGATGATCGACGCGTCCGTATATTCACATAGCAGGCCTGAGGCCGCGAGAAGCCCTCCCACCCACAGCCGCGAGCCTCCCCCTCCCACCTTAACCCACCAGCGCGAGATGATCGGCGCGTCCGTATATTCGTTCTGCTCGCGCTTTTATTTCTTGCTTATCCTTATCCTACGTTTTATGCTAAAAGGCTTCTATGAATAAATTAAGACATATATATATTTACAAAATTTGTTTATTTATTTATATATATTGTTTATATTTTTTACAATATTTATCTTAGCGACGTCCTTATCTCGCTGCTATACAGCCATTACATTTTCTGCGTTGTGGAGGTGGCGGGCCATCGACGTACTCTCTCAAGGTTGATGGTTTCTAGTGTAAATACCATGGCAGGTATAAGGCGACCTCGCGGTCAGCTTTAATATTCTCAGGTAGTTTTTCCCACTAAACAGGTATATGTTTGCCCCAATGTTTCAACAGCAGCGGTTTTGGGACGTATTCTAGCTCGGATTTGCTGAGTTCCCATGGATCCTTGGAGCAGTCGATTATCAGTATACCGTCGATGGTGTCCATTGTTACAGGTATCGGTGAGAGAAACAGAGAGAGTGAGAGAGAGAGAGAGAGAGGAGCCCTGTGACAATGCTACAAGGAACGTTTCTTTACGACTAACTCATCTCAACAGCAAGCGTGTGCTTATATACAGACGATTCATATGTCGTTGAGCAATGAGGAGAAGGGGAGGAAGAGGTTTTTTTCGAATCATAACGAATGAATACATTTTTCAGTTTTATTTACATTTACAAGTAACACCCAAATCTCGCAGTACAAGTTTGTATACATGATATTTTTTTTCTTCCGTTACATATACCGCCGCCGCTTATATTATTATTAGGTTTTGTAGTTTTTACAAAATTTTTCTTTTTCCTCATCTTCGCTTGAGTTCAATGCTTTAGTTGTTTGTAGTAACGTGCTACGATACGATCATTCTTCAACTTGTTTGCAGAAAAATTTTTACAAAAACCTTCCAGAGTATAACCCCGAGACATATAATCGAGAAACATAAGGCAGTATTCACCACACACTCGAGACTTGAGGGCTTGCAACGGCGTTGTGCTCCATTCGTAGGTTCGAGTGTTTCCGCGTAGGCGATTATGGTGTTGGTTGACGAGCGGGGGTAGTCCATAACTATCGAAAAAAATGCCGTGGCCATTTTCGTCAACGTATGTTGCAACCCAATGTCTACCAGGTTGGTTATGGTCGTCTGTGTTTAGCACCAATGCTGCGGGTCTAGACCAGCGACTCGGGATGCGGTCTGCAGGGAAGACTCCTTTCGTCTGAGCCGATATTAGTTGTAGTGTCTCTGATATTTGTAGACTGTTCATGATTTTTCTGTTGCTGTTGTCGGTGTCTAGACTGTGATTCGTATCGTCTCTGCTGAGGCTTATTGTTACGTGGTGGAGGTGTCACTCTGATCGGTGTGTAGCGTCTTGGTGGTGGAGAGAATCGTGTTTCTTTTGTTCGGAATAGAGCAACGATCTCGTCGTCGTTAACTAGCTCTGTCCCTGCGCAAGTAGTGTTTGTCTCTTGACTGGCGTACGATAGTGTGACATCCTTGAATATATACTCGTTACTACAGTGTATATTTGTAGGGATATTTTTATGTTCCACTTTAATCTCGTTGCTCTCAATGGCGGTGCCCGTATCTATCGTTGTTACTTTTTCTTTCTTTTTTGGTGTAGATGCGGCGAAAGGTTCCGAATAAATTGGGTTCACGACGTCGAGTTCTTGAAAGTTCAACCAAGAGCGTATTTTTGCTGCATTGTTTAGAGCACACGTTGTAGAATCTTCTTTCAAAACACCATGATGAATGCAATATGTTTTATTGATTGGCACTTTTTTGAAACACGGTCCATTAAACTCTTCCAGATTTATAATTTCACGTCCCAGCACATCGCGTAACAGTTCGGCTTTTTGTGAGCCGCGGGTGTAAATCCGTAGAGCATTTCGACACATATTTCGTAGTTTAGCGTAGACTTTTTTCAATGGTGTATCACCGTCGCCCCACTCCAATCCATGATGGTAACACGTGAGATTATTGTTGGTCGTTTGAATCTCTTTAGGTAGTTCCCCAAAGTCGTAGGGCTGTTCGATAAGCCAGTGTCCGTAGTGTTCGTTGTGGGTCGAAGTAATGGCTACTTCCTTAGGTAGAAATTCACCAGATATACCGTAGAGATCTTGAATATCTATTATCATAGCCATGGTGATGAGAGTTTTTCGAAGACTGATTCTGAGACTGTCTCAGCGAGTCGCTTAAATACCGGTTCGGCTACCACCACCACCACCACTACCGGCGCCACCGTTATCACCACCAGAACTATGGTGTCGGGGTGGTAGTTAGGGTGGTTGTTGTACGGCTGAGGCCCTCTCTCTCTCTCTCTCTCTCACGCACTAAAATCCGTAATAACTTGACGCGCCGAATCTATTTCAATAACATTGTCATACTCTGCGTACACAAGACAATTTAATGTCGATGACAGTGGTTCTTCAAAACGTACTTCGACACGTACACTGCCGTGTCTTATGAGATTCCAGTGACTAAAGCAGCCGGCCGACAAGTCGGGTGTCAAATCAAAGGCGTACAGACAGTAGCCGTTAGGGTAGTCATCTCTATGTCGAGGCCTTCGTTTTGAAAATGTATTTCGGTACCGCTGTATAGAGTTTGGTAGCTGCGAACCCAAGAGTTGTTACCTCCAAACTCGGGTTGAAGAGGCTTACTGGGTACCGGCTTTCCGTCGACGTAGAGAGAGAGAAAATTTATTGAATTATGATGGAAGTTAAACGGATTTAACAGCCTATTACCGTTGAATGCACGATTGTTCACAAATCCAATGATAATTCGTTTGGGTAATTGACCAAGAATAATATTGTCCAGATTATCTCCGATAATACCGCTGTGCATGGTAAAAGCTTTAACCTTCACTCTCGTTATAGGGTATTTTGCCGTGGCTTTCGCGAGCATTTTAGCATGAGCGATCAGTACGCCTGGAGCAATTTTTGCTCGTCGCACTAGTAGCGTTGCTTCGTTTATTTGTATACTATGCGTCACTCCTTGCACAGGCAGTTCCATGAGGCAAAAGTCGTCTTTTGAGCGTACGAGTCGTAATCGTACTTCGGCACCGTTTATCAAAAATTTATCTTGATTAAAAATATCGCAGTGCAAATGTCCAATCATATCAACATTTTTACCATTTTTTATATAGTTTTCGCGCGCTTTCATACCATAATTCCGACCGCCTGATTGACCAGGTAGTTCTTCAAAGCAGCCCGCGTTGTCGGCGTACCATAGAGCCGTTGTAAGGTGTGAATTCTTTGCCGCTGGTCCATAATTCAGCAGAGTTTCAATGTTCGCTCTGTAGGGATACGCGTTGTTGGGTGGTGCGATAAGTTTCTGATTGAAATATATATCGACTTGATTAAAAAGACTATGCAGAAAATTATTAATGGGTGCTACTTGATACTCTGATTTCGCTGAAGCGTTGACTTTTACATTCAGTGCAATCATTGTATGAGCCAGATCCAGGTATTCTTCCCCATGACCGGGAATTACAAATTCCAGTGGACCATCGTCCGAGAGGGATGAGACGGGTTTGTAGTGGACCCATTGCGAGCCTTCTATAGCTGTTTGTGTTGGTGGTATAGTAAACAAGTCAAGTTCTGACTTCATACACTCGCAAGAGTGCGTGTGCAAGAAAGACATTGTTAAACTTAACCAAAGATATCTCTCGATTTCCTTTTCTTTCTTCTCTTCACCACCCGTTTGACGGTCTTCCCGCTTTTCCTTTTTTTCCTCTTCACAATTGTTTTTCTGCTACCCCCTCTCCTCTTCTTCTTCGTTATAGTTCGTGATTTCTTCGAAATGGAGCCGCGGCTTTTCCTCTTTTTCATGCGTGTTCCTACGCGTTCCGTTAACGACTGCATCATTCTCCTCGCGTCTGTAGTATTATATCCCGAACCGTTCATGAGAAGAGAAATCTTTTCTTCAGCTTTTCTCTGTAAATTATCAGCTGATTCAACAACACGTCGCTGCAAGGACTCTCTAAAAGGTTTCTTGTGACCGCTCACGTCCTCAAGCACATGCAGACCGGTGCGAAGAACCTCTTTTCCTATAGCTTTAGCCCCCTTCTTCAACAGTGGGAGTACACTCCTGAAGAGTCCGCCGGGGAAGCTACCGATCCCGTGACCGCGTTGATGAGGGGATCCAACATACACATTATGTATGCGCCCACCAGCACCACCACCAATTTGATTCTCGTAGTAAGCCGTATAATGAGCCACCATAGCTACACTATATCTGTTAAACACGTTTTTTTCCCCCAGAGAACTGTAGTGTTTAACGTTCCGCTCGCGAATGTGTGCTGTTTTGTCTGAATCAGCTCTTATATTTCTGGAGTCTTGAACGGTCATAGTAATGTTTTTTCATTTATCACACTCTCTTAAAGTGAAGTGTGATCGTC
This sequence comes from Clistopyga incitator, assembly GCA_947507545.1. Taxonomy (NCBI): domain Eukaryota; kingdom Metazoa; phylum Arthropoda; class Insecta; order Hymenoptera; family Ichneumonidae; genus Clistopyga; species Clistopyga incitator. The sequence continues at coordinate 7,502,479 of OX382190.1, read as the reverse complement.
AGTGGCCCGTATTCGAATGCTATAGGTTTACCCAGATCATCTCTTATATCTATCTCAATAGAGTGAAAGCAGTTGTTTATTAGAGGTATGTAATTCGGTGGTGAAAAATATTTCACCTGCGTCGTGCCGTATGTGTATCTCTCTGTATCCAAATTAACTATACGAAGTAGAGTTGTTTGCGTGTCTCCCACGGTATAGGGTGCACAAATATCTGTGTATACAAAAAGTTGATGAGGTAGCGCTCGGTTTATACAAGCAGGTACGCCAGCCCGGCGCGCTACACCACGTTCCAGGTATAGATGAATGCCTTCAGGAGTTTCTCGATCGGCCACTGGTAGCAAACGTTTCTCGAAACCCAATATTCGTTGTGCTTTGCGGCTCATTTGTAGCACATTACCGGCACACGTGCTTTTCTTCATTACATCGATAGACACTGTCACACGGCGCATCCTCGCGATGCACACAGCTCGGCTGAGGGCCGCCACTCACGTACGTACCCCTTATTATTTTATTATTAATTGTATTATTTTTGTAGCCCCGATTTTTGTTACGCGATATTTTATTTTCTTTGCCCCTTTTTTCTTTTTCGCCCCCCCCCCCCCCCCCCCCCCCCCCCGAATGGAAGTATGAATGCAGCGAGTTTGAATGTGGCGCCGGCCGGGAGAAGAGCTCAGGGCACCACGGCCGTTGCTGCCGGGGTTGAAGCCGTGTGGAAAAGCGTAAGCAGAGGGGACCCGCACGCCTGGCGCGTCCCTGCCTCCTCGCCGCCAATGACCACTGCCGCTTCCTGCTACGCTTGACCCACTGGCCAATCCCCAGGCGCGCGGTCCTCCGATTCGTCGAGCCTGATCGGGACCGCCGCGGGAGCCAATCACTCGCGACACCGACCGGGAGAGAAGCCTAGGGCCCCACGGCCGTTGCTGCCGGGGTTGAGGGCCGTGAGGACAACCGTAAGCAGAGGGGACCCGCAATACTAGCGCGTCCCTGCCTCCTCGCCGCCAATCACCACCGCCGCTGCCTGCTACGCTTGTCTCACCGGCCAATCCCCAGGCGCGCGGCCCTCCGATTCGCCGAGCCCGATCGGGACCGCCGCGGGAGCCAATCACCGACGACACGAAGCTACGGAGAAGAAGACGCCGGCCGGCATGTTACTTCAGCTGAGCTTTATGCAGTGAGAGGACGCCATTATTTGAGTAAAAGAGATAATTGCGATTGAGAGATTGTGTGTGTGATTGGAAGCCGAAAAAAGTGAGTACTTGAGTACTTTCCCTCTATTACACCCCGCGATTCCAAGATTTCCCCCCCTTTAGTTCGAGTATTTTTCATATTTATTTCCCCCGTGTTTTCGACCGCGTGCGTACCGCCATCACGGGTGCCATTACACCTGTTGCGTTCATCGGTGAGTGGTGGTTCTTCTGCGTAATTAGCGATCGCCCCGAAATACCCCGCCTAAATTGAGTCCCCTGAATTTTGCAATTGATATCCCCCTTTCTTTTGTGACCCATAACCAATAGCCCAAAATCCTTTAAAATCACAGTATTAATCCCACCCCGCCCCCCTTACGTCACCCCCCCCCCCCCGTCTCGACCGAGGTAATTATTAAGTAGCCGACGAGTTCGGGAATTCACCCCTGAGGCCCCTCATCCCTCTGCCCCCCCTCTAGCCGCGTATAAATTTTATCCGATCTTTTGTTTCTTTTTTTTATGATCAACAATTGTTAAATTACCGAGTCATTTGACCGGTAACGTTACGGATGCTACACGTAACGTAGCTGGCGCCCAAACCCACCCCCATTTTCTTTTATTATTGTAATTATTTCTCTTTTATTGTTATTATTATATTTACTTTATTATTTAAATTCTTTTTGTTTCATTTATCTTTAATTTCTTTCTCACTGACCCCTTCCCCGTTCCTTAATTACCGGGAAGCCGGTCATAAATTGGCGCCCAACGTGGGGCCCGAAAAACAACTTATTCTTTTTTTTTAGGCAGTGCTCACCTCGGTATACCCCCCCCCCCCTTTTTCGTCCAACCTCAGTGAGACCTCTACATTCGATTCTTCTTGTTTATTTTATTTTATTTTCTTTTTTTTCCTGCCCTCCTTCCCTGCTTATTATAATTTATTTTTATTTTTATTTCATTTTTCCCTTTTTCTCCCCCCTCTCTTTCCGTCTCACGACTAAGCCCTGGAGTGCGCGTGAACCACCACCACTGAAGCCCCCCCCCCCCCCGTATTTCGCTTTTCGTTTTTTTTTTGTGTGTTTAATTAAATTAGCCGCCCCCTTTACTTCATAATGGACCCCGTTGCGGTCGGAAGCGTTACTACCGCCACCACCACGAGCGTTACCACGACCAGTCCGAGCAGCGGTCCCTCCGCCCCCACTGCCCCTCTCCCCCTCGTCGGTCCTCCAGCGCCGGTGGCGTCGCCGGCCACGCAAGCCCACATTTTTCGGATTAAGGAGGATTTAGACACTATCCGCGACATCCGGGACATCCTCCGGCTCTGCGATCACGCAGAGCTGAGTACTGCGGGTACCTCCGAAGAATTGCGTGATCGGTATTGGCGCCGCGAAATACGTCGTCTTCACCCCGAAGTCGAGACTGCCTGGGACCCGACGGTGGACGAGCGGGGACTGCACCTCGCAATCACATTTACAGCTGCGGTGCTCGAGCCTTGCTTCGAGGACTCCCGGCGTACTAATCCTCCCCTCGCCCCGGATCTAACCTCCGACCCACTCCCCATCAACCACAGCGGAGCCTTAGCCACCGGCCAGTCCCATGGGCCATTTCGCGACCCCATAACCCTCAGCGGCGCCGGAGATCTGATGAGCTTCGACGACGTAACCCCACCGTCGTGCCACTCCCCTCTCGCCAGGAACACTGTCCCTGTTGTCACTTTCGCCCCTAACCCAATATCAGCCCCGCCGGTCCAACCGGCCCCACGGCCGTACACTCCCCACCAAGCCCCCTTACTCTCTCTGCCCCCTGCCCCCGCACCCCTGCGTCACCCTGCCTCATCACCCCATCCCCCCACCGACCCATGGGGACACCACGCTACCTTCGAGCTGCCACAAGAGCGCGCCCGACCCCAGTACAATAGTACAGGGTACCGTGTTCCCCCGTTAACCCACACCCCCCTTCGCCATCCCCATTCCCTCGCACCCTGCCCCGAACCCCTCTCTCGTATGGGCAGTATCTGGACCCGCGACACCCACCAGATAGACCACTTCCGACGGTTCGGTCCCAAATTCGCAGGGCGTCGTGGAGATGACGGGGAGGAGTATCTCCTCCGCCTCTACGAATACTGCGACAGCCGAGGGTTCTCCGAAGAGGATCTGTTGCGCGTCCTACCCGAATCCTTCACACATGACGCGCTCATGTGGTACCGGGTGGAACGCAACAACTGGTCCTCCTATGAGGAGTTTATTTTTCGATTCCGCGCTTGGTTCGGTCACAGTGACCTCCAGGAGCGCCTGCGACGGGAACTAGAGTTGCGAACCCAAGGCCCCGGTGAGCCCAGTGGCGAGTTCATTACGAAGATGAGGACCATCTTCAACCTCCTGAACCCCCCCCTTTCCCTCGAGATGCAGCTTGACATCTGCGTCAATAACCTCCACCCCGAAGTGGGACAGCGCATCTATCGGGAAGACGTGACCAGCTTCCTGGATTTGCAGTTGAAGTGTCGCCGGGAGGAAGATGCGCGAGAACGCGCACGCACTTACCGCCCCCCGCCCACGGCGGCTCACGCTGTCTTGCCCTCCACCGCTTACGTGCCCCCGACCCGAGCCCGAGAAAGGGCTGCCGCCGGGGGACCATCGCCTCATACGCCCCTGCCCGGCCAGCCTATTACCGCCCCCGTCACGTCCCCCTTACGGCCGCCAAGCGCGGTCGCCAGCTTGAGTACGACCCCCAGTACACCACCTCCCTCAGCCCCTGCCCCCCTACCCCCTGCACGACCATCAGCCCAACCTCCCCAACCTCCGCCCTTAATGGCCCACCCCGTTTCATCCCCACGAGGATGGTCGCCTCAATCCCGGCCCCAATCCACCACAGTCCGCTGTTATAACTGCCGACAAGCAGGACACATTTTCGCCGAGTGCCCCCAGCCCTTGGGGTCTTTCTGCCGCGCGTGCGGGCTGGCGGGATACGATCTCAACTCGTGCCCACGGTGCCGCCGGGCGCGTGAGGGAAACTCCAGAGGGGGGGGGGGGGGGGGGGGGCAATAACTCCGTCTCCCCCCCTCCCCCCCGTTCAAGTGCCGAATCCAGGGATAGCGGACCTGGCTGCCCTGGACTCCTTCGTCCCACCCCTGCCCCGCCCCCGAGTTTTGCCCGTGATTGACGCCGTTGAGACCCAGGAGGAAGACGAGCGCCACTTTGTGATGCTGAACCTCCTGGGTCGTCATGTGCTCGCCCTGATTGACCCGGGAGCCACGCGCTCTTATCTGGGAGTAGCAGAGGCCCGTGCGCTGGGCACGGAGCTCCGGCCGGCTACTGGTGGAGTGCGGGTTGCCAATAACACCGTGGTTCCTCTCCTCGGAGTCATGCCCATACAGTTCGAGTTAGGATCCAGCATCAAGACCATCGAGATGAGAGTGGCTCCCTTGGGGTACGAGAGCATCCTGGGGATCGATTTTTGCAAGATCTTCGGCCTGAAAATCGATTACGGCGAGGATACCTGGCAAATCCCCGGCGGTTCCCCCCCGAAGTTCACCACCGATGAGCGCATCCCCATCGTCGTGCCGGCCTTTCCAGAATGCGCCGGACTCGCTGACGCCCCCCTCGCCGTCGAAGACCGCCTCAGCCCCCTCCTAGATCGGCTGGTGAAGCCCAACACCACCGGCACACTAAGCGTCACCACCCTGGTCGAGCATGCTATCGACGTGCAAGGCCACCCTCCCATTCGCCAGCGGCCCCGTACCATCTCCCCTTACCTGCTCGCCACCGCCCACGCGGAGGTCGACAAGATGCTCCGCGAGGGGGTGATCGAGAGGTCGAACAGCCCCTGGTTAAGTAACCCCGTGATTGTCCCCAAGCCCAATGGTAAGTCCCGGTTTTGCATCGACTTCCGCGATGTTAACAAAGTCACGAAAAAAGACGCCTACCCCCTCCCCAACCTAGACCGGATCTTGGATGGATTACGGCGAGCCCGTCACATCTCCAAGTTAGACCTCAGCCAGGCCTATTTTCAAATCCCCGTACACCCCGCTAGTCGCCCCATAACTGCCTTTGCTGTCCCGGGCCGAGGTCTATGCCAGTTCACCCGTATGCCCTTCGGACTGACGAACGCTCCCGCGACTTTCCAAAGACTGATGGACCGACTGATCCCGACAGAGTGGGAGCCCCATGTCTTCGCCTACCTCGACGACATAATAATTGCGACGGAGACTGAGGAGGACCACTACCGATACCTCGAGCTGGCCCTCAAGGCGCTAAAAGAAGCCGGTCTGGAGATCAACCGTGAGAAGAGTGAGTTCTTCTGCCCCGAGATGAAATACCTGGGGTATGTCGTCACGAAAGACGGACTGAAGACGGACCCCGAAAAGATTGTCCCCATCCTAAACTACCCTGCCCCTACCAACATTAAGCAGCTGCGGAGGTTTCTCGGCATGATGGGCTGGTATGCCCGCTTCATGGGAGATATCTCCGAGCTGAAGGTCACCCTTGTGCGACTCCTCGAAAAAGGACAGGAGTGGCAGTGGAACACCGAACAGCAAGAAGCCTTCGACGCGCTCCGCTACGCCCTCACCCGGACCCCTGTGTTAGCCCGCCCTGACTTTAGCAAACCCTTTGCCATTCACACCGATGCCAGTGACTACGCCGTCGGCGCCGTGCTGGTGCAGGAGGTGGATGGAGAGGAGCACCCCATTATTTTCTGTAGTCGAGTCATGTCCCGAGCCGAGCGCAAGTACAGCGTTACCGAGAAGGAGTGCCTTGCGGTGTTGTGGGCAACCAAGAAATTGCGACCATACATCGAGGGAACGTCCTTCACGGTGATCACAGACCACAGTAGCTTGCGCTGGCTCCGTAATCTACGAGACCCTTCCGGTCGACTGGCCCGATGGGCATTATCAATGCAGGACCTTGATATGGAAATAGTTCACCGCAAAGGATCCCTAAATGTAGTCCCTGATGCCCTTTCCAGAATGTTCGAGGGGACCATCGAAGCCCTGGCTGCCGTGGGTGAGACCATGGATCCCTGGTACCTCGAACAGATGCACAACGTCCATAGTTTCCCGCACAAGTACCCGGATTGGAAAATCGAGGACCACCAACTGTTCCACCACCGCCCTCACCCCCTTATAGAGCCAGCCCTAACCGACCTCGATGCCTGGAAACTTGTCCTCCCTAGCGATGCCCGATCGCGAGCCCTCCGAAACGCCCACGAACACCCCCAGTCTGGCCACCTCGGAGTCGACAAGACTTACTCCCGCCTAACCCAGGACTTCTCTTGGCCCGGGGTCTTCCAGGATGTGGCACAGTTTGTCAAGCGTTGCCCGGTGTGTCAGCTCCATAAAACCTCCCAGGGACCGCCTGGAGGAATAATGCGGGAGCGAACTACCGAGGGGCCTTGGACCGTGGTAGCTGCCGACGTCATGGTCCCATTCCCCCCCAGTAAAAGTCGAAACCGATACATCGTTGTATTCCAGGACCTCTTTACCAAGTTCGTGGAAGCTAAGGCCCTTGGGGCAGCCACCGGGCCCTCCATCGTGAAGGCCCTCGAGACCCTAGTCCTCAACCGTTGGGGCTGCCCCCAGTTCCTGCTGACTGACAATGGCACCGAATTTTTTAACAAACACATGACCCGTCACCTCAGTCAGTACGGAGTACGTCAAACCACCATACCCCCCTACCATGCCCAAGCCAACCCTGTGGAAAGAGTGAACAGGACCCTCAAGACCATGATTGTCTCATACGTCGGAGACGATCACCAAAACTGGGACCTCCACCTCCCGGAGCTTTGTTTCGCCCTCAATACCTCCGTACACTCCTCTACTAGCCTTACCCCCGCGTTTCTGAACTTCGGCCGAAACCCACGGCCCGCCAAGAGCATCCGCAACAACCTTCCGCCCCCAGCCCTGGTCAACAGAGCAGACCCCGCCGTATGGAATGACCGAATGCACTGACTCCCCCTCCTTTACGACATGGTCCATCGAAACCTTTCCCAGGCCGCGAAGAGATAGGCCCACTATTACAACCGAGGGAGGGAGGACCGGGAATTCCAGGTCGGGGATGTAGTCCTGCGACGGAACCGTGTCCTCTCGTCGGCCGCACACAACTTCACAGCCAAGCTAGCCCCTAAATACCACGGACCCTACACGATTTCCAAGAAACTTTCCCCCGTGGTCTACGAACTACATCTGCCACTGAAGAAAAAGTGGGTTAAAGCCCACATTAAAGACCTGAAGCCCTATCAAACCCCGATCGCTCAGGATGAGACCCCAGACGCCCCGACTCCGACCGCAACAGCTCCCGAGAAAGTAACGCCCCCCGAGATAAAAGCGGCCCCAACACCCGACGCCGAAGACCCCGACATAACTTGCAACCCCTCGTTCTTACAGGATGTCGGGAACCATGAATTGGAGAGGAACACGGGGGGTCAAGTCAGTCAGGGGGAACTTGATGAGGAGGACCAGATAGGAGAGCATCGGCTACCAGCTGAGTGCGACCCTCTTCCCCCTCCCACTACACCCGGCCCCGGAATTAACCCACCGGACCGACGGCCCCGCGGTCGGCCACGAGGAAGCCGATCAAAACCAGCCGCGCCAAGAGAACCCGCCCGGACGTATGCCCTCCGGGAGCGTGCCCGCAATTGACCCCCGCCCCCTCGCGACTCCCCGAATCTCTCCCCTCGCCGAGCTACCCCTTTCGACCCCCACTCCACCCACGACCCCTCGCCCTAAGATTACCCTAATCCGGACCCGAATTCAACCCCCAGCCCCTAAGAGAGACTCCCTAGTCACCCACGCGTCCGCCCCCTGGAGCCGTCAACCCCCCACCCCGATCAAACCAAGGCCCATACCCCCTCCCCCAGTTACCCTCCCCCTGAAGAAGACCCGATCCTCCCGGCAGCAACGTCCCTTACCCCGGGCCCCAGAAATAATGGCCCTCATGGAGATCCGGGTCCCCCGCCCAGAAGACGCAACACCCCCCACATCCTTGCCTTCAGCCCCTTCTCTACCGTCATTGATGTCCCTGACCATCCCCCGCCCCACGAATGCCCTTCTTCCCCCCGTACCCACTCCACCAACCCCGCGAATACCACCCCTAATGTCTCTGACCATTCCTCCCCCCCCTAAGAACGATCCCCCCTCCATACCCACCCCCCCCCCAACCTCCCGAATACCACCTCTGATGGTTAACATCCTCCCCCGCCCCGATTGTCTGACCCCTGAACCCCGCGCGCACGTCTCCCGGGAGCATTACGAGGAGCCCGCGGAGCAGCTGAGTGTAGAGGCCCCTCACTTCCAGTGCTGGAACTGCGGCACCCCCAACGAGCTTATCACTCGCCACCCCCGCTAATAGACGTTAGCCACCGACCCCCGTAACTAACCCTCCATAGGGAATAGGTAGGAGAGACTGAGCTGTGATAGCAATAAGTCTTTTAGTTTTTTTTATGAGCTCTCCTACCTACGTTTTCTTTGTATTTTCTCTTTTTGTTATCTTTCTTTTTTTTGTTACTCTGTAGTATAATAAAATTCCCTTTGTGAACCGAAAATCGTGAAATAGTTACCTACCCGTTATTCTCAATCGAAGACCCTATCGCCCTTTACTTTCCCCAGAAACCGCCTCCCAATATATCTCCATCCCTAGTCCGCCCTCAGCCTCATCCATCCCCTCGGCTCAAGTACTCGAGTCGTACTTTCGTTTCAGCAGGGGGGAGTTTGTAACACGGCGCATCCTCGCGATGCACACAGCTCGGCTGAGGGCCGCCACTCACGTACGTACCCCTTATTATTTTATTATTAATTGTATTATTTTTGTAGCCCCGATTTTTGTTACGCGATATTTTATTTTCTTTGCCCCTTTTTTCTTTTTCGCCCCCCCCCCCGAATGGAAGTATGAATGCAGCGAGTTTGAATGTGGCGCCGGCCGGGAGCAGAGCTCAGGGCACCACGGCCGTTGCTGCCGGGGTTGAGGCCCGTGAGGACAACCGTAAGCAGAGGGGACCCGCAATACTAGCGCGTCCCTGCCTCCTCGCCGCCAATCACCACCGCCGCTGCCTGCTACGCTTGTCTCACCGGCCAATCCCCAGGCGCGCGGCCCTCCGATTCGCCAAGCCCGATCGGGACCGCCGCGGGAGCCAATCACCGACGACACGAAGCTACGGAGAAGAAGACGCCGGCCGGCATGTTACTTCAGCTGAGCTTTATGCAGTGAGAGGACGCCATTATTTGAGTAAAAGAGATAATTGCGATTGAGAGATTGTGTGTGTGATTGGAAGCCGAAAAAAGTGAGTACTTGAGTACTTTCCCTCTATTACACCCCGCGATTCCAAGATTTCCCCCCCCTTTAGTTCGAGTATTTTTCATATTTATTTCCCCCGTGTTTTCCGACCGCGTGCGTACCGCCATCACGGGTGCCGTTACACCTGTTGCGTTCATCGGTGAGTGGTGGTTCTTCTGCGTAATTAGCGATCGCCCCGAAATACCCCGCCTAAATTGAGTCCCCTGAATTTTGCAATTGATATCCCCCTTTCTTTTGTGGCCCATAACCAATAGCCCAAAATCCTTTAAAATCACAGTATTAATCCCACCCCTCCCCCTTACGTCACCCCCCCCCGTCTCGACCGAGGTAATTATTACGTAGCCGACGAGTTCGGGAATTCACCCCTGAGGCCCCTCATCCCTCTGCCCCCCCTCTAGCCGCGTATAAATTTTATTCGATCTTTTGTTTCTTTTTTTTATGATCAACAATTGTTAAATTACCGAGTCATTTGACCGGTAACGTTACGGATGCTACACGTAACGTAGCTGGCGCCCAAACCCACCCCCATTTTCTTTTATTATTGTAATTATTTTTCTTTTATTGTTATTATTATATTTACTTTATTATTCAAATTCTTTTTGTTTCATTTATCTTTAATTTCTTTCTCACTGACCCCTTCCCCGTTCCTTAGTTACCGGGAAGCCGGTCATAACACATAACCGTTTGCATTTTTTTCATTTACAATCTGTATGCCCGCTTCACGTAGACCTTTTAATCGGTTTATGTGAAACACGAGCTAATCGTGATTTTTGTACAACCCGTATGGCACACGTTCCGTAATCGGTATTTCACTGTCGCAAAGAGTCCACTTCATCTCAGTCTCGGTTTCCTGGAGATGAGTCATCGTGCAGGGTATATGAATTTCTGACAAACCCACGCACCATTGACCTTTCATCGAAATTTCCCTCTTGAGTTGAGTGGTAAAGCGTGTTGTTGTATTGTCCGGGAAATATTTCATACTGCTGTTACTGGGTAGTACGAGGAAAAAATTATCCACGTCTTGCATTGTATTCACGCGATGTTCTGAACGTTTAACGCTGGTATCCACGAGTTGAATTTTGACGGGTATCCCACCCAACTCACGAAAATTTGTTTTTTAGCACCGCGGCCTTTTGTCCACAGCACTTGATCGATTTTAAATTCTCGATCTTTGTTCACACGATTTTCGTGAACACGGGTCAATTCTTCGGGATAAAAGAAGCCGTCGATAGTCTCGCCTTCGAGATCGTTTAGCTCGTAAACACGCAGCCCTTGGCGTTCAATAATTCTCTTGACACAAAAAATTTCGTCACTCCAATTTTTCTCGTAACCCTTCTCGAACGTACCTTTTGTTCTACTAATACGAACACTATCACCGACTTTGTATTTATATGTCGTGAAGCGCCTTTTTTCGCGTCTTTTCACAGCAGCGCGCATAATATTATGTGACGCGATGCCGGCATTGTGTAATGTTACAGCTGCAGGCTGCATTTTAATTGTCGAATGTACCGCGTGATTGTAAGCATACACAAATTGCTCCAACACGTCGATATAGCGATGTGTGTTTTTATGTGTAAAGTAACGCCACATGCGTTCCTTCAGTGTGCGGTTAAAACGTTCGACAATGGATGCTTTTATATCGGGATTACGAGCAACCCGAAATCGGATGTCATATTCTTTGAGAAAATTTTGCACCTCATTACCGAGAAACTCCTTGCCTCGGTCCGTCTGCAGGTATACAGGTTTACGACCCTCGCTTCGTTCGAAAATCCGTTTAAACGCTTTTGTCACTTCACGAGCCGTTTTGCCTTGCAGGGGTTCGACCCACGCGTACTTACTAAGTACGTCAATAACCATTAGCAGGTAGGAGACATTATCGTTGTAGCTCTTCAATGAGCGTAGATCCACGAGATCGGCCTCCCAAACATCGTCGATATTACCAACATTGTAGTAGAGTCGTGGAAAGAGACGTCGCTCTGGTCTGTGCATAGTGTATGCGTCCTGTTGTGTAAGCCATTCATACACATCGCTCGCTTTATTTTTCCCGCTGATCAGTCGTCTAGCTCCAGCATAACCGGCTGGATTTGAAGTATTGTAATATACTTTTGCGAACGTCATGTTTGCCACGGTTGTATTTTAAAGTTTAATCCAACGACCAAATCCGTAACCGGTGGGTTTGCTTTTCCGTCGTTTTGAAGGAGGCTCTTGATTTCTCACAATATCATCGGAACTTTCAAGTGTGTATTCGATATTTTCACTGGCGTTATCGTCGTTTGCGTTATACGTGGTATTGGTCTCGGGATTTCTATGATTATTTCGCGTACGTTTAACCGCTTTAGTTTGAGCCATCTGCCATAAAGTTTCGTTCCCGATAAATTCACGCGGTACACCGCCAGCTCGAAGACACGAGATGAACTGTAAACGCCCAGGAGGTTTTACCCCTTTTCTAGATCTCACAGCATCATTCACGAGATCGACAATATTGGAATTTGGAAGGTGTATATCATTTATCGCGACGAAACCTTTGCTATCCCAACTCACGTTATTATTCCGAGTCGCGGTGGTACGAAGGTATTCAACAAGCGACGTTGCTTTACGCCTATACGTTTTTGGTACGCTATTTATGATTACGTCATCCGTTAGAGACGGTTTATGGATTTCTTTGTGTTCTGGCGTTTCAGTTTTCACACCACTGAGAAATGGAAATCGTTGTAAGACCTGCATATAGTCTTTCCATTTACGTGAGTCATCATCTCCATACTTTTTCGATTTTAAAATCCTAAAGAGTTCGGCGTCCTCGCGCGAAAGCGCGTCGCCGGGTGTCTGCACAGTTTTCTTCGCGTTTAGCAGATCTTCAATTTTACCGTCATGACCGAAACCGGTCATGGGTTCCTGTTCGTCGGTATTACTGCAGCAGTGCTCGTCTTTAGCATCGGTAATCGGTACTGAGGCCATTTTCTTTGCGTGCTCCATAGCTTCTCATGAACTTCCTCCCTCACCGCCGGCAAATAATCTACTGAATAGCGTTGAGATAATCGGCGCTAATAATAGTGGTAAAAACGCACCGCCACCTTTTTGAATTATTATACGTTTTTTTGTCTTCCAATTGTAGCGTTTACGACGACGACGACGACGACAACGACCACTAGCAGCGGCACTCGGGTTCATCATGCCACAAGCGGCGATTTCTCGAAGCACGTTCTTATATTTTTTCAACCGATTTTTGATGCTACTCTTAATATCGATCGATCCGTGTAAAATATTTACAGCACACTCACAGATACATTTAATAAGCGATTCATCAGCTGTTCGTAGTAGAGCTTTGCGCTGCTCCTTATTAGAATGATAAAGCGCATTCAGCATAGCGCTACAACGTTTATTAAAAGGTGTTTTACTTCCTTGTATCCTCCCCGTACTATCTTGTTTTTGAATGTTTTTCACCATAGCTGTATACGTGCTGCGGTAATGTTCTCTTCTCACGATGTGCTGCGACCTTTTGCGCCCTGTTGACTGATATTCTCGTGTACATGTGCTCGTCTTTTACATGCGTTGTCTCGAGTTCTTTGGGACGTAAACCTGCATAAGTTTATCATCGGGAAAAATTGTCGTACGGCATCGGCAATTATCGGGTGTGGATTGTTTTAGATCCAAGAGAAGATATCCGTGAGGTTGTGCTGTTGCATCGTGATACGCCTTAGTTAAGAAATGCGGATTTTTCGGATAAACCTGACGTGCTAGATGACGAATTTGAGCTCGATCGCGAGGATTTTTGAGAATCACTATATAGTTTGTGTTTAACGAAATATCTCTTTGACCATGACCCTGGTGAAAAATATTTTGCGTAATGAATATAACACTGATATTCTTATGGTGGCTTCCTTTAGTAAAAAGATCTACAATGGTGCCATTCGATGATTCACGCATTAAATCATCGATAATAATAAGCTTTTTTAGAGTATTATCGCTCGAATAATCAGACGGTTGCGGTATTCCTTCGATAAACTCTATTGTCTGTTCTTTTTTGTAATTCGTGCTATTATCACGAGTAGAGTATGATGCTTGAGATGACGATGATGATGATGATGATGATGATGATGATGATGAGGAGTTAACACGGATCGCGCGTATATTTGAATCCAAAGTATCACCGTAGTAGAATAGGATTCTATCAAATACAACGTCACACATTGAATTCAAATTTTCAAGAATTTTTCTTACAAACACTGTTTATCCACATCCTGTGGGTCCGCATATAAGCGATGTCTATGGATGTTTCCATCTTACATCCATATTTTTTAAGATTAATTTTATCGCAAAACGGTGTTTTAAATATTTGTAATAAGCTTTTCACGCGGCGGCGCCGGCGGCGGACCCCCCCACACGTCGTTATTAGCTTATTCGACGAGTACGCGTGCGCCCGCGGTTCAGCTTAAACAGACACACGCTCGTGCGGTCATAAGCTTATAAACGAGCGTGTGTGTGTGTGTGCGGAGAAGCTTATAGCGTCACATGCGCGCGCATGAGCTAATATAAGCGCATGTGAAAGTTAGCCTAGATGGATAGGATAGAAATCGTAACACGACATAATAATGATAATTTAATTTTTATTGAAACTTATTTTTTTAAATATATTAAATTCAAATTTTATTATACAACTATACAATGGGATAAAAACAGTACATACAATATATATCCATATAAAATTTAATATCTTTTTATTAAAATATGAAATTATAACAATATAATACACACATACATACACACTCATACAGTTTTTTATTTACATTTAACAGTTATACCTACATACAAACACGTTTATTTACAAATTTTTTTTACAAATATATATGTATATATACAACATAAATATAACAATATAATACACACACATACATACACACACACACACACACTCATACAGTTTGTATTTACATTTAAGTCATACCTACATACAAACACGTTTATTTACAAATTTTTTTTTACAAATATATATGTATATATAACATTGTGTGTGTGTGTGTGTGTGTGTGTGTGCGGTTCTTAAAACTAGCTTGACTTTTTAAACCCGAACGGCAGTGACATGTCGTGTCGTATGTGTCGTCGTTTGCGGCACACAACACGACATGTCTTCAGCACGTTGCGGGTGACCACGTTGTGCATTGCTGTTCGCTGGATTGCGGGGAAACCGAGGGAAATCGACTTAGTGTTGCTGCATGGTAGATCGCTTAAAATAAGCTCTCTAATAGACTCAAAATTTAACAAACGGGAATTGGCATAGTTTAGGCTGAGCCCCTTCACCTTGCAGACGGTTTTCACAACTTTTTGCGGCTCGTCGCTTGTGACCACCGTATAGCCATAAAATTTCGGGCCTCCCGAAACGAATGAGTTTATATAGGCGTTCTCACCGTCGCCTGACAGCTCGTTTGTCATATCGCCGAGAAGATCGCCTAATGGTGGTACCCATTCGTCGGGTTGACCCGAGCTCTTGTAGATAACCGAGTCTGTATCGTAATACAGGACTCGGCGATCCAAGCGCTCAAGATAGCTATACAGCTTGAGACGAGCCAGAGCTGTTGTGAACGCCGCTATAACTACATTGATGAGTGGGTTAGCTACAACTGCCTCGGCACGCGATTGCCAATTAACGTATATGACATTATCGTACACTGTAAGTAGTCTATTTACCTTCTTTTCGTTGTCATAGAGTAGGGCCAGTAATTTCTCCCGGTCTGTCACGATTTCCGTACGTGTCAGATTATCTCGTTGGCCAAACTTTCCCCAAAACGAGTTGAGGCAAAGTTTAGCCACCGAGCGCAGACCGGGATTTTTCCGTAGTTTAGCCATATCTAAAACGATACCCTCGGCTTGAGCATAGTTCCTAATATATGCTTCGCATGACGCCTTATCTACACAATGTTGAGGTGGTCCGCTAGCCTCCTGCTTAATTTTTGAAAACGTATCTACATATGCTGAGAAGAGGCCACCTTCGCGCGTCTCGGGATTGTATTGCGTCGTTTCGTAAGCCCAGATGTTATCGATTTTGATTATCACGTAGCCGACTTCTAACGCTTTACGCACCTCGTCTGTCACCCACGTCCCGGTCAAGCAACGATCGTTCGCGTCATCGTGCGGACAATCCTCCTGCACCTCGAGCTCCGTGCATTTGCGACAAAGAGCAAATAGCAATTTTCCACGGGCTCGTACAGGCAGTACGGGATGGAACAAGTCACGTGGTGGAAGGATCGTACATTTGATCATGCCATTGATGGTTCTACCTAACGCATCGTACGAGTCGTTAAATAGAGCCTCACACTCTGACCCTACGTATATTGTCGGATGACCCACGGGGAATCTTCCTGTTTTCGAAATATACGGGTAGAGCGAGCAAATATCAATGTACGATATTTTCTCACCGGGTGAAACATCGTAGGCCGTCACCGTATTACCTGTACGCCCACCATAAAAACCGTCGCGAGGATTTAAGCATGCGGTCGGGCGTCGCGGGTGGCTATTCAAAAAAGCATCGATGCCCGGATCGTTTTTACGCATCTCTGCGAATTTACACTCCCACATTTCTACCAACTCGTAGCCGTGAGAGCGTATCTTCGCGCTCGTTGCTACTGTCCGCTCGAACCGAGCATCGAAACTTTTGTTGTCCGCTAGTGAACCGCGTGCTCGATCATTCGGAAAACAGGATACGCACCCGTGCCAATAACAACCATGATATTGGTACACTACACGCCGATCATCGAATTCAAGATACCCGTCGACACGCGGTCCTTCGGGTAAACGGTACTCGTGGTCGCGTGCCGGTTGAATCACATCACGACCTACCTCTCGTTCAACCCAAAGAAGCCAGTCAACGGCTTGCTGTGAATGCGCTCCCGAGCGTCGATACCCACCGGCGGGTATAACTCCTATTGTTTTAGGATTTAGAAAATTGCGTCGATACACTAATGAGCAGGCGGAAGCTATCGTTACAGCCTCGGTGAAGGGGCAGACATTACCCGTCTCGAGAAAGATTTTACGAAATTCGCGGCAAGCTCGACGGAGAATCTCCACATTCATTTTACAATATTTCACGATTTCCTCGTGAAAATTGAATGTGCGATTTTCCCGAAGTTGCTCCGCATACCAAACGTAAAATTTTTCGCGTTCAGCCGTGCTCATTGTGTCGGGTGAGTAGTATTTAGCTGCGGGTAGAACGCCGTTGGTGTGAGCATCCATGTTTTTGGTGTTGAAAAGATGGGGAAAGTAACCTTTCCCAATTTTTTCATCGAACCCGAATGCCTTTGGTAAATCAGCCAAACGCATATGAAAATAATTTAAACTGTCGATAAAAACAGTGCGTCCAATACGCAATGAGATTATCGAATTTCCAGTTAAAATTATGCTCGGCTTAGACATATTTGTGTGGCGATTTACGATATTTCTCAATATGAATTGTGCATCAAACGACTTTGCGTTGTGAGCGATACACACGATATTGCGAAATTTCGTCTCTTGCCGCACGGAAAGATCAACCAGCTCGGACACGGGGTCTTTCACGAACACATGTTCACATACGCCACACCAACGGCAAACTCCCGCGGGTTTTGCATCGCCCAACTCCAGACAAATGGTGCAAAGTTGTTGCGCTACACCAAGCGTCACAACATGCTCACGCACCACGTCTGTGTTTGAGCTACCCTCGCTAAAACTATCATCCTGACGCGTTTCAAAATCGTAAAAAATAAATAACGTATCCGTATGCGTTTGTTCCCCGATTTCCGATTTCTTCTTCACGATACGCGGTTTAGCCACCTGCATATAACAATGCTCATTAGAGCCGTGTAGACTTTTGCATGTGTTGCAATATACTACACCGCACTTGTGAGTTATAACCGGCTTCTCTTTAATTAAATGAAGGGGAAGGGGTTAGTGAAAAATAATAATAATTGCCAAAAATGAGAATGGCAATAACAAAAGTTTATTACAGAAAATAAATAAATAATAATGCGGGGTTTGGGCGCCAGCTACGTCAGGTGTAGCAACCGTAATATTACTGGTCACTTGACCCGGTAATATCGTAACAAAAATAATACAAAGGAAAACAATAATCGCAAAAATGGGGGCGCGGCTAGAGGGTAGGGGGTCGAGGGGTCTCAGGGGGTGAATTCCCGAACTCGTTGGCTACTTAATTATTACCCCGGTCAGGTAAACCAAAACGATGGGGGGGGGGGGGGGTGAAGCACGGGAATATTCGATAATGGGGGGGGGGGGTAAAAATGGGAAATAGCGCAAAGGGAAATAAAATACTAAATGTACGAGCAATAGTCGCGATAAACCATCACACTACCTCGCACGCAAGAACAATAATAATTATAAAAACAATTATGCACCGATCTCCACGCGGTGGCAGCCGGCCCTCTCGATACAGAATATTACAAATGGCTGCAATCAGAGGCGCCGGACTCCACGTGGTGGCAGCCGGTCTTCTCGATACAAAAAGATATAGAAAAGAAAAATAATAACTCGAAAGATACGGGGCTGGGGGGGGGGAAGCAAAACGGAAACTAAAAAAATATTATAAAAATTACTCACAATCTCTCACTCAATCACTCAAAAGCAGCACCGGGGACAATACCCCCGGTCACTCTTTATCACACACTCTTTGTTACGCTAACGGGTCGCGACGACAGCGGGGCTCGAAGTGAGGAAGATGTCCTCCGTCTTCTTCTCCGAGCTCTTCGGTCCTGCTCGCAGATCCTCGGGATTCCTCGGGCATCCTCGGAAGTTGTCGGCTCGAGAACACTACGCGCTTCGGCATTGATCGATGGATCGAGTGCGGCTGGTTAGTGGCGCTCGGGCGGTGCTGCGGCGGAACGGTGTAACGCAGTTGGGCAGTGCGGTCGCCGCGGGCTGTTTGGATTGCCGCTGACGATCGTTAGAGCGAATACACGCACGTAGTTGGGCGGCTAACTCCAACCTTTGTCCCCACGAGTGGAGGCTCCTCGTGTGTCGCGGCGTGTACTCCTCAGCTGGTTGGCGTGGCAGATCTTCTGTCTCTTTCCAGCCCACACTCTCACCACGTCACTTTGCCTAGGCTGCCGTAGTGTCTCTCGTTGGTCCTTGATGCCTCGGCGATGTTGCAATCCCAAGTGGCAATCTAATACGCATTCATACCAGGAGGGGGGCGGTGGGCAAAAAAAGGGGGGAATTCCTACACAAAATATCGCTTCCATTGATTATAAAAATAACGTTTAAAAGTAATACCAAGCGGTGTGTGATGGCCTTCGAGCCGGCCGAGGGGGGAAAATATTGTACCGCTCCACCGTGTTACAGAGTATTATTAAGCCCGCGGATTGTTTGCCCACAAATCCTACACACGCGTAAAGTCTCGCAGACGGATGCTCGCGCACGCGTATCGCTCTCTCGACGGTTTGATCGCGGCTTCAAATGATTTTCAAAACAGACTGTGTTATAAAACACCCTACCGCATTCATCACACGCTCATTGCTCATCGTTGTTATCGTTGATAACACGCTGTTCCGCAGATATTGTACCGCCGATGATAGAATCATTCACCGCGGCGTGGTCAGTATCTGCGACACAGGGTGGCACGCTATGACACCGGGGGCAGCTACTCGAGCATTTATGCTGACCCTCGCGGCGGAAGGATTTATTGCAGGGTATACAATAATTCCGGCCGCCTGCAGCACCGAGCAAATTGGTAATGGGTGAGTAGTGCTTTAAAACACTACAATACGCTATATTAACAATTTCTACGCGTGCTGCATCGTCGAAACACGAGCGTCCATCAAAGATCGGCGCTGCACCCCGACCTAGCGTTTCCCAATCGTAAAAAACGATAGCCACGCGCAACGAAGTGTAATAATTTTGGAAAGCGCGTATTTCGGGAATACCGCAGCCTTCTTCGGGTACTATAACGCGAGCCTTTTTGACGAGCCTGTGCGCTTCTTGCCGTTGAGCGGGCGAAGACACGTGGCGGAAACGGTTCCACGCGGCCAATTGCTCTTTGCACCGATTGGCTTTTAATTTATTATTTTCCCGAGCAACCACCAGTGAACGCGGAAAACATAAATTGCCATCCTGGCTGACGTGGACGAGCGATTTACTTTTTAACATAGGGACGCGAATCCCACCACCACCATTAGGGGCCTCCACATATGTGACGGTGAAGCGGAGGGTATCGAGAGCCGAGAGCACTCGCGAACTCTGATTAACATTGGACATCAAGTCCCAAAGCTGATCAGGGTCGAAGCGCGCGATCGGTCTCATCGATATACCCGCTGCACCGTCAGCCATATCAGCCGTCTGAAAGCCAATACCAATCAAATCAGATTGGTCGTGGTCTTTCACAAAATGATGGTGGATGTCGCGAACCGCGCTATGCACCCAAGCGATGGGGTTTACAGAGTCGGACGGCGGTACTAGCGTTAGATCCGTCTGACGCGATAAAACTTTGAAACGACGCGAATATACATCCCGGACATTACCCACAATAACGAATCTTTCCCCCGCGGGTTTTCGCATCTCGAGATCATCTAATAAGGCGTTTTCGGGATTCAATCGCGACTCTACGTTAATACTACTACTGTCGCTATTGCGCGCACTGCCTCTATGCTCAGTGTCAAGGGTATCGCTTTGAACTCTACTACTACCACAACCTAGCTGAACAACAGATGCACAAACCTTTGGTGTTGTCGATGTTGATGATGATAATGCTGCCGATGACGATGATGATGATGCTGCCGATGTCGATGATGGTAATGGTAATGACGATGATGGTGATGGTGATGATGATGGTGATGATGGTGATGATGATGGTGATGATGATGATGATGATGGTGATGATGATGATGATGATGATGATGTTGACGATGACGACGACGACGATGAGGAGGACGACAACGAGAGCGTCAACGGCGTTGGCGGTATAGGCGACAGCATCGCCGGTGGAGGGGGCACTTTGACTGAAAAATAATAATTATTCAGCAAGCGCCGATGGTTTTTTTACTCCTCCCCCACCCCGTCAGTCGCACCGAGGATTCTTAGAAATATTAAATCCTCATCGTCGTCATAGTCATCGGACTCCTCACCGATAACCCCGTCGGCGTCAAAGTACGCGGGTACATATTCGGTGGCCGTTCTTTGGAGATAGGCCACTCTTTCCCTCAGAGCCTCCATGCGGTCTATTACCGCTCCTCTATCCTCAGCTGGTGGAGACTCGGGGCTTTCGGGTATGTCGGGCATCATTTGCATGTAATCATGCCCGCTATACGCCTCAGCCTGAGGGAAGAGTGCCCTTGCCACGGACGGTATGTCCAACGCACCCTGACGCCGATTGTCGAGAGCTACCTCGGCAAGGAACCCTTTATCCGATAAAGTAATAACATTATTATTAATTCTATTGATAAATAGAATGTTATTACTATTAATAAAATAATACTTACAATCATCATGGTTGTCAATTTCTAATAATACGGTGGAGGCCTCTCGAATGTTGAAAGCCTCCTCACCGTATACGGTGTCCTCCTCTTCCTCCCCCGGTTGCTGACGCTCCATGATATCCTCCTCCTCCTCTTCCTCCACCTCGACGACGACTTCCTCGGGAGGATAAGCAGCATCGTCCGACGAATCGCGAGTAATGACGTCTTCCCGATCGTCACAGCTGTCCACGCTGGAGACGTTTCCCATCGAATCGTCCTCCTCCTCTTCCTCCGAACTGCTTGACACGGAGGCGTTATCCACCTCCATGCGTGGATCGTCGTCGTCGTCGTCATTGTCGTTGTCGTTGTCGTTGTCGTCGTTGTCGTTGTCGTTGTCGTCGTCGTCGTCGTCGTCGATGACCCGGATGCTGGAGCCGGAACCTGAACTCGAGCTTGAGTTGTCGTCGTCGTCGTCGTCGTCGTCGTCGTGCGTCGTAACGTCGAGCGCGCTCGACGACGTTGACGCGCTCGGTTCCGACTCTATCTCGTCGTCGTTCGCGCCTCCGTCGCGAGCGATGAGCCCTACAATAGAAATAAAAATACAAAATTGACAAAATTTTATTACTATAGCGGATTTGACATTAATAATACCAAAATACGGATTTTAGTATAAATCCGTACCAACTATATATTTATTTATAATCAACTTACCGTTCACTACGTCGATCCCACGAACGAGGCGCCGCAGCGGTCTGTGGAGAAGACCACCGAACAGCGCGAGGTGATCCCAGACGCATCGCTGGGCCACGAACGATGCGTCGAAAGCTCCGCTCTGGTATGCAGCGGTTATTAAATCGCGATTCCCGCGGCGGAACAGAGTCGCGAACTCGGCCCGTAATTGAGCGGTGGTTAAATTCGCAATATTTGCAAACCACCGCTCGTGCAGGTATCGCGACATCCGCGAGTCACACCTTACAAACACTCTCGCAGTGCGTCGTAGAGCTTCCACGAGCGCCCTTTGAGACGTGTTGGAAGGCATTTTCAAACTGACCGGCGAAAACACAAAAAACAACAAAAACACAAAAACGAACGGATTGACGGGGACGCTAAACGAGGAGAGTAGACGCGATAAAGAATTAAACAATTTTTAAAAATTCACGTACGAAAATAGAAAAACACAACAAAAACACAAAAACAAATGGTTTGACGCACGATGAACACGGGCAGAGACGAGAAAAGTCGACACGCACAGTTATACGTCTCAAAACGGAATTGGAGGAAAATCTCTGTTTCTGGCAGTTTTATACTTTCGAACCAAATACAATCCCCTCCCACCTACGCATTTCGTTAAACTTTCCGCGAAAAGTATGTGAAAAAAAAGGGACTGCCCGCAATCGAAGTCGCTGTAACGATATCTTAAGGGTCGCCACGGTAACGGTCACTCATCGATAGTAGACTTTCGTTTTCAGGATGCTGCGCTTAACCCCCACCTTTTTTTTATAAGTCCATTAACGAACCTACCTGGAGTCTTAGTATTCTGACAAGCGTCGCAGGTGCACTCAGCTTATCACAGAACGTAGTGATATAATTACTTCCTGTAGGTTAGAGTATATCTGAAAATGTATTTCTGACTTCTTCAAGAGGCTCACCCATGCATTTAAGCGGACTAAAACTATTCATCCCCTTGATACCTTTTAGATGGACACGGTTCAAATTATTGCTCATAAAATACTCAAGTCGTAAGTGCACTCATCTTTTCTTGGAACCTAACGATATAAGGGTCTGTCGGCGATTGAAGTCGCTGTAACGATATCTTAAGGGTCGCTACGGTAACGGGCACTCATCGATAGTAGACTTTCGTTTACAGGATGCTGCGCTTAACCTTTTTTTATAAGTCCATCAACGAACCTACCTGGAGTCGTAGTATTCTGACAAGCGTCGCAGGTGCACTCACCTTATCGCAGAACGGAGTGACATAATTGCTTCCTGTAGGTTAGAGTATATCTGAAAATGTATCACTTTAAGTGGTCTAAAACTATTCATCCCCTTTCATACCTTTTAGACGGTCGCGGTCCAAATTATCACTCAGAAAATACATTGGTCTTAAGTGCACTCAACTTTTCTTGGAACCTAACGATATAAACTATTTCCCGGAGATTAGAGTGTACCTAAGTGTGGGAAAGGTATGCACTTAGTTTTTGGAACCTGGTGATCCAACGAACGCCAATAGATAAAAGCATTTCTCAAAGGTATAACACTACAGCAGAGACGATATATATATACATATATATGTAAACTGTTTCCCCCTCCACCTCAAAACTATTTGTAACGTTTGGTAGAGGGGGTATGTACCAGTCGTATATATAAAAAGACTGATGAGGGAGTGACTACCAGATACAAAGACGTGTGGTTGGCTACTACATCCAACATAAATATAGCTACGTCGTGCATCAATAAGTAGTGCGTGGTGCTCTCAGACACACACAATCCGTTCAAGCTGAATCACATTTTCAACATGAGTACTTCAGATTTGAGTGTGAACACCATGTACCGTATTTTGTCTGCTGAAGAGAAGAAAAAATTAGAATCACCACTACTTCTGGGGGCTACATATAATCTCAACACTTCGGAGACCAAAAAAATAAGTGTTGGTCTTCAACCGCGAGCAAGTGGAGAAGTTGTACCTATTATCAAACTACAAAATAATAACTCGTCAGGTGGGATAGTACTTGAATCTTCGGCATGGAGTAAACTACAAGACTGCTATGAAGATATAGGTACATATTTCACGAATTATAAAAATCATGGATGGAAGTGCACTCGTACCAACTCGCCTCCGCTGAAAATTGAGGATTTGGAGATTTTCTTCACCACGGCGTTTGGATCTAAGGCCATCGTATTCGACCGTCGAAGTGAAGAGTCAATCACCGAGGAAACCGATGACACAAACGAGGAATCTCAGCTAGACCCTCCAGCTCCGAAGAAAAAAAAGCGTAACTATTCACCAGCAGTCGTTATGCAAAAAACATCGTTTGACGGACTGTGCAACGTAACGGTCTGTGTGGAGGAACGCTTCAGACGACTTCAACGATTTGCCTCCAGTGTGAAGATCTGTATTGATACTTTGTGCGCAGAATTGATTCTTCATATCCCCGCTAATGAATCAGTAGAAAATGTAAATGAAGCACGAGTGAAAGAACTTTTTACACAAAACACTAAGTCGTTGCATGACGCTGTACAACACAGAATGGACCCCTCTTTCTACGGTCATTTATTCGATGTGGTGTTTGTGGAATTGAAAGTATTCTGTATTCCATATATCACGAACGAAGTAAAAAAGATGCTGAAAGCCAACCAAAAGAATTTTACTACATTCGAATGAAGTAAAACTTGATAGCGCGAATAGCTTGTACTCTGTATTATGGAATTCTCTAAAGAACAGAATTTTTGTTTTAATAATTTTGTTTTCTGTGTTTGAGGCTACGCGAGTGTATATATCTATACACACGAATAGCGACCATATCTTGGAATCATCTTACAAAACAGTGTTTCTAGTTTTTAATCGTTTGTTTTCTATGTTTGTGGGTGCTTGGGTTATATATATATATACATATAGAAATTGTAACCGTAATATCTTTAGTACATTGTGGGTTGCGTGGGTTTATGTATAGAAATTATAACCATAATATCACCGGTAAAATGAAATAAACTATTATATATATATATATAAATAAACAAATTTTGTAAATATATATATGTCTTAATTTATTCATAGAAGCCTTTTAGCATAAAACGTAGGATAAGGATAAGCAAGAAATAAAAGCGCGAGCAGAACGAATATACGGACGCGCCGATCATCTCGCGCTGGTGGGTTAAGGTGGGAGGGGGAGGCTCGCGGCTGTGGGTGGGAGGGCTTCTCGCGGCCTCAGGCCCGCTATGTGAATAGACGGACGCGTCGATCATCTCGCGCTGGTGGGCGATGGTGGGGGGGCGCTGCGGGAGGGGGTTCGCGGTTGCGGAAGGGGAGGCTTCTCGCGGTCTCAGGGTCGCTATGCGATATCACACTCATACGCGGCGCCACAGTAGACTGATTGCCGGCTAGCGTGGAGCACGCGGGTCTCCCACTCTCTCTCGCGATCTTGGGCCACCGCTTGGAGTTTCGGCGACTCTCACCAGTGGCGCCACCCTCGCCCTCGCGGTCGGTAACACTGCAGTGCGACTTACCGACGGCGCCACTACCACGTGGTGTCTCTCGCGATCTTGGTCCACAGCGTGGGCGGAAACGAGAGGAAAGGGTTGGCAGGGGTGAGTGCGTATAACAAGTGTACAGGGAGGGCGGTGGACAAGGATAGGGACCAATCACCAGCGTACTCGGAGGGGGGAGGGCAGAGGGTGGGACCAGCGATCTTGGTCCACAGCGAGGGTGGGAGCGAGAGGAAAGGGCGGGGGGGGGGGGGGGGGGGGGGCGTATAAGACGTGTACAGGGAGGGGGTGGACAAGGATAGGGACCAATCAGAGCGGGGGAGGAGGGTACTTGAGGGAGGGGGGAAGGGCCCTCCAGGGAGGGAGAGGACACGCCCCTTCTGTCTCGCGATCTTGGGCCTCCTCTACTGAGATTCGCTCCAACTCAGAGCCAGCATCTATAAAAATAATAATATTAAATTAATAAATAATTCTTAATGAATGATATCTACGGAAAAATTATTATTGTTAATTTTACTCACCAGAGTCACTGCCCGTTGTGGCGTCACCCACGTTGTGTGGGCGCTGACTTAAATAACTCGCCTCACCCCCAAAATCGAGCATGTCGACTCCGGGCGACGAAGCGAGATTATTCTCCCGCACGTCAGCGACCTCATCACCGTTGGCATCTCTAGCCCCTTCGTCGTCGGCATCCATCTCCTCGTCGTCGTCCGATATGGTTATGGTTGAAATTGACAACTCAGAATCTGAGTCGTCAACATCCATATCGAACATCGAGTCAGAAATCGGCGAAGGGTCACGGTCACTATTGCTGCTACGGCGTAATGAGCGCCGAGCTAAATAAAAATTATGAATTTGGTATTAAAATAATATTAAAAAATATCTATTTCTTTATTTATGCATTTAAGGAGCTTACCATTGACGTTTGCAATCGTCATCAGGATGTTGGTCAGACCGCGACCAGAGAGACGCCCATTCGCTGCCAAAAATTCGATCACCTGTTGTTGCGCCTCGAGCGAATAACGGAACACCCCGCGCAAATAAGCGTCCGCGATCGAAAGGGTGCGTCCGCTTTCGAGCACTGCTTCGAAAACGGACACCAATCGACGGTACGAATAGTTACCGATGCTGGCAAACCAGCGCTCAGTAAAAATTCCTTGCAACCGTCGATCACCCCGGATAAACACTCGAGCCGTCTCACGCACAGCACTCAAAAAACGGACACGCTTATTTTCCATTTTTAATCGAATTCAGCGAATACACGAAAAAGTTTAAAAATCGGTTTTTTATCGAATTTAACAAACACAAAAACAGTTTAAAAATCGGTTAACTATCGTCTTAAACGTTGAAAAACCGATTTAACCAACACACAAAAAAGTTTAAAAATCGGTTTTTAATCGAATTTTACAAACACACGCACAAAAAAGTATAAAAATCGGTTTTTAATCGAAATTAACAAACACACACACACACAACACAAAAAACGGTCTTAACCGTTGAAAAAAACGAGAAACTTTTTTCTCACGCTTCGAAGTTTCTTGACAGAATTAGAGAAGAATTTTCGTGAGATGCACATTTATAGTTTTGCCAAACCTCCCTCTACATCCTTGACTCGCTCACCATAAAATTTAGTGAAAATGAGCCCAGAGTGAGATGAAAACATAACGGAAAATAGAGCGACAGACAGAGGTAGAAATTGCAAGAGAGAAGAAAATATAAGTCACCAAAACGATAGAGCACGAGAGCGGTCGGAGGGCTTCAAATGTAAATCCGAACTATCACCTAAACTCGTCTCCAGAGGCAGGTAAATTTTTCCACCCGTTTTCACTGATGCAATTGTCAAACAGTAGACCGTAATTTAAAAGTCTGTGTATACAAATATTTACATATATTTGAATACAGTGCACGATCTACTCTTCCTGCCGTGTAAACAGTGGTAACGGGATACAGTTTAACAACGCTAGAATTTTGGGGAAAATTCTGGAAAACGAAAGTTCGTAATAATTTATGACTAGTCATAATTTAAATACAAACCCTCAACCTGTTTATACTCTGTTGCAAACGAAAGATAGTCGGTTGGATGTTTGTTGGAAAAGCAACCAAACTTTCTACAACCACTTGTAGTAAAATACTGTATATATTCATTTAAAAATTTTAATTATGAAGGTGTTCTTATAAGAAAATTTCTTATTTTCTCGGAGACTCCTATGTAAACAACTACCGACCGTGTATCGTATTAATTCTATAGATAACACCGTGCCAGACATCCGGGTAAAATATATATACCGGAAATCAATTAACATATCTAGAAAAAATAGTTTGAAGATGAGTCATAACAGCTCTTGTCCACCCAATACTCCCCCTCTCACTTATCATACGTAATATAGGGTTGTAACAGTATATATAGAGAGTATATAAAACATGAAGCGGAAGAATTTATTCGGCAGTCAGGTCCGTGACAAGATAGAAGCAATATCAATATTGAGTAGACACGGTCATCTTATTATTTAGATATTTCATGGGCCATGAGTCAAGCTGATTTAAATACTGCAACCATTTATGGTCTCTTGTCAAACGATGAAAAGAAAAAATTGGAGGCTCCGCTGCTACTGGGAACAACATATCCACTGAACTATTCAGGGACCAAAAAAATAAGCACGGGGCTTCAACCGCGAGCGAATGGTGATATCGTTCCCGTAGTTGTGCTGCAAAATAATAATTCATCAGGTGGAATCGTCTTCGAGTCAGCAGCATGGACTAAATTGCAGGATCGTTTGGAGGACATAGCCAGCTATTTCACGGGAGGTCCCGTAAGTAGCGCGTGGAGAGCGGGTTCACTCGCGTATACCTCAATGAAAATTGAAGACTTTGAGGTATTCTTTTCAACGGCGATTGGGTCAATATCCATTGTGTTCGACCGTGCTGTAGCCGAGTCGACGCCTGACACCCCTGACCATACTGATGCAGGAAACGGTGCGCAAACACCGTTGGAGCCACCGCAGAAGAAGAAAAAGCAAAACTATTCACCGGCCGTAGTAATGCAAAAACCGACATTTGACGGTTTGTGTAACGTCTCGGTGTGTGAGGATGAGCGCTTCAGAAAACTTCAGCGTTATGTTACGCATGTACAGAAGTATGCTGACGCGCTATGTGCAGCATTACTCATGCATATACCGCCTGGTGAACAAGCGAAAAATATCGATGAAGCACGTGTTAAAGAACTTTTAATTCGAAATAAAAGTGCTCTGTGTGATAGTCTACGCTGTCACCTAGACTCAGCCTTCCTTGAACATTACGATATAATGTTCCTGGAATTGAACGCATTTTGTGTACCGTTCATAACTAACGAATTGAAAAAGATGCTTCAAGACACTCAAAACGTGGCAACTCAATTTATGTAATTTTCGATGAGTGTTTTCTTTTCTGTGTGTGTGTATTAAAATAACATTAATTAAACATAAACGATTTTCATAATACTCCAGAAAACTGTAACGTAGAATAAGTATTATTAAAAATAGATTTCTCGACTCCATCGGCGACCTGCGTTCAACATTCATTTGTCCTATAATAAATAATATGTATGCTAATGTGTATCGTAAATAAATATGCTTATAATAAATAACTGTTCTTTACTTACCTTCACTATATAGAACTATTGAAAAACATTATTAATACCATTCGTAGAGAATAGTATATTTTTTGTGTGATAATAGAAATATAAAATAATATGTAGAGGCGTGAAGGCTGTAGATTAAAACTTTAGCACATTGAAGTATTGCTGGCGTGAGCGGAAAATGGAAAATTTTAGGGCATAATAGGTCATCAGTAGAACCGGTTGTAAAGCAGGTAGGAAAAGTTGCGGTGGCGGCCACGGTAGCTACCTGTGACCGCGCGCCCAACCATGGCACGCGTCCACGCTAACCACCCGCTGCGCGCGCATCATGAGTCTAGTGAAGGAGGAACGACGACGACGACAACGTACCCAACTCTAAGCTCGCGAAAGAGGGTGGGGGAGTCTGGAAGCCAAGCTCGCGCCTAGGGACAGTTATCGCAAGAAAGGGGAGAGGGCACGTGGTTGCGCGCGCAACCGCACCCTGCGTGGGAGAGGCGCGGTGGGGCACGCATGCGGCGTCAGTCGTGTGCTGGACTTGTGTGGGAACGGGCCCCACTAGCGGTGCGAGGGGTCAGTGCCTGCAGACGGGCGGACACCCCCAGGAGCGGGGGTGGGTGGCATATGGGTCCCCCCGGCAACGCAGGTGTGCTAGTGGTGGTGGTGGTGGTGATGGTGGTGGTGGTGGTGGTGGTGTTGGGGTAGACGGGCCCGCGAAAAGGGGAGAGGGTGGCTATGATACCCAATCAGACCTCGAGGACGGGTATCGCGAAAAGGGGTGGGGGTGGGTGATACCCAATCAGCCCTCGAGGACGGGTATCGCGAAAAGGGGTGGGGGTGGGTGATACCCAATCAGCCCTCGAGGACGGGTATCGCGAAAAGGGGTGGGCGTGGGTGATACTCAATCAGACCTCGAGGACGGGTATCGCTAAAAGGGGTGGGGGTGGGTGATAGCCAATCAGAGCTCGAGGACGGGTATCGCGAAAAGGGGTGAGGGGTGGGTGATAGCCATTCAGAGCTCGAGGACGGTTATCGCGAGACATGTGGGCGTTGCCGACAGGCGCCACGCTAGGCCACGCCCTGTCTCGCGATAACTGTCCTATACTACTACCATTATTTGCATGCTGGATCCCTGTACCACAACTCGATCATGCAGTCACTGGCTCCATTTGATTTAAATTCTTACATCATTGGAGAAGCGAGAGGCAAGATGTCCGTCCCCATTGTAAAGAGCTAACGCTTTGACCCGAAAGTGAGATAGCCGTTATATTCAAAACCAACTTCGATGATCCCGTTTTCGGCTCGGTCGCCGGATCTAAAATTTCTGCTCGACCAAACGACCGAAAAATGGATTTTTTCAGAATCGTCGTAAATATTAACATAACCCCTGTTTTCTGGTTGCCATATACCACTTGAGAACGATGGCATAGCTTAGAAGTCAGAATTCTCGAAATTAAATTTCCGTGATCCCGTTTTCGCCAGATTCCGTGCCGCTCGCCGGATCAAGGATTTCTGCTCGACCAAACGACCGAAAAATGGATTTTTTCAGAATCGTCGTAAATATACACATAACCCCTAGTTTCTGACTGCCATATGCCGCTTGAGAACGATGGCATAGCTTAAAAGTCGAAATTTTGAAAAGAACTTCGACGATCCCGTTTTCGGCTCGCTCGCCGGATCAAGGATTTCTGGTCGACCAAACAATCGAAAAATGGATTTTTTTCAAATCGTCGAAAATATACCCATAACCCTTGTTTTCTGGCTGCCATATGCCACTTGAGAACGATGGCTTAGCTTAGAAGTCGAAATTTTCAAAATAAAATTCGACGATCCGGTTTTCGGCTCGGTCACCGGATCTTGGATTTTTGGTCGACCAAACGACCGAAAAATGGATTTTTTCAGAATCGTCGTATATATACACTGTGACGAGGCGCTAGTGCGCGCTCGCAGCAACGAGCTAGGCCCCGAGTGCTCGTGCACCGAGAGCCCGAGCCGCGTGGCAACAGAATCACTCCTCGGAGTCAAACTCCCAATATGAACGTTTGACTGTCGTGAGTATTGTTCCACAGGATTCAAGGAATTAGAGCGACAGCCCGGGAAGACGCGCGAGGATGGACGGAGAGAAGGAAGGCGGAAGAACGCGTCAATCGACGAAGTCGATCGATGTCAGGCCGTGACCCCCACCCCGGACGTCCGAGGCCCGCGTAACCCGGCCGAGCGTGCGAGATCGATTATTCTAATTCCGGACCCCGAGTTGATTTGTCAGATTTGAGTTGTATTTCTGGAAGAAAAGAGATTGTATTGAGAGTTGAATTCAGTAGCTTGTTAGGGAGTTCGACCTAAAGCCGAGTATTCTGACGAATAAATCAGACGTCGAACAGCTCGCCGCGCGCGAACCGTTTGCCACGAGAGTCTCGTGAGAATTAATTCCGATAGACCCGTGCGTGCGTGTACCCGCCGTGGAGGAAGAATTCGCCATCCAAGGAAAGCGAAGGCAGCATTGCGTACCGAGACAGACCGCACGGAGAAAAAGGTAGGCGCACGTGGTGGACCAATATTTCATATCTCGTGTAGCTCAGAGTAGTCCTCCGTCGCGACCGGCTTCTCCGGCCGCCTCCGTAATAATTCGAGAGCGAATCGGATTAGGACCGCGTGAATTGTCGGACTCGAGTCGTGTTGTTAACTTTTTGTATTTGCGAGAGAAGCAGCAATTGGCTGTAATAAATCATTTTTAGTCTTTTTGAACTTGGAAAAGAACCCGCTTTCGGATAATTATTTTCGCAACAAGTCCCCGAACTGCACCCCTTCCAGCTAGCCGGACCCATAACAGTATTGACCTTGGATCGTAGCGAGTGACCCTGGCTATCGGGTCAAAAATTAGATAACCTGGCGCCAAGCAATTAGTAAAACGAACAGGTAAGCGGGAGGAATCGTGGAAGCAGTTAAATTGATAAATCTGTGGGCGTCATTATATTTGGTCGTGGCTCCCCGTGAGAGTGGTCCGAAGTACTTGCACGAGGGGCTCGTCACAATTTTTGGAGCCCAACGTGGGGCAGTGGCTAAAATTTCGGACCTTTGCGGGCGAAATTAATATTCGAAAACGCGAAAGTGTAGCGCAAATTCCTTTGTCTCGAGATACCGAGAAATTATATTCGTGCGCGAAGAATCTCGACGAGTCGAGCTAGAGCCACTTGAGTGCCCGCGCGTCAACAAGTAGCGAGAGAAAAAAATGTAAACACCGCGCGTCGACACTCAGAGAGCCCGTTCGAAGTGCGTGAACGAGAAACCGTACGAAAAAAATATTTCGTGGTGAATATTTCTCGGTTTTCGTCGAGCGAAGACGAGATTGAACGCGACTGTTCTCGAGAAGTAAGTGCGCGAGCCTAGATCGACCGCGTGTAAACAAACGGACAGAAAAGAACGTAAACATCACGCGATAACGATCGGCCGAGCCAACTCGAGTCCCGAGAATAACAAGAAGTAGTGAGACAAATATTTTCGGGAACAATATTTAGGATTATGTACTGTGAAATTGACTAGAGACAATGGCTGCAGGTTTTCAAAATAAGTCAACCCCAAATCCGAGTGAATCCGAGAGTGAGGAGAGGATCAGTGTTGACGTGCGCGAACGTAGTCAAAAAGTGTTCGATCGTGCGCCGTGGATCGACACCCTCCCCAGACGTCACATGAGGCGATTGCTGAAGCAATCCCACGTGAGTGCCGAGGGGGATGATGACACAATCCGCGATCGAATACGAAGATTAGAACTCCGCGAATGTGGAATACCGGGTGTAGAGTGGAGTAAAGGGGACGAAACACCTGAAATGGACGAACCCACCAAAACCGAACTCTCCATAGTGGAGGAAATGGACGAGAACAAAGTGCGTGAGACCCTCCGTGCATTATTATTAAATCCATCGGGAGTGTCAGCTGTCGCGAGGAATCGCCTGAGGCAGTTCGTAAGTACCGCGCTGCGGGACCCGGGCAGCTCACGGCCAGAGAGTCCAGTCGAACCACCACGAGGCGCGCTCACGAGGAAGCGCGTGGGGATACGCGACATTCGGCCCAGCGGCAGGACACCCCCTCCCCCTCCACAACCGAGAAGAGTAATACCGGCTGACTGGGATGGCACAGACGACCTGAGTGAGGAGCGCTTTAAATGCAGCAGCGCTAATGTGACCCTGCGCCGTGGCGAGACCTCGCGAAGAGTCCGAAAGGACATGCCAGAGGAGACGCAAATCGGTGCGGAGGTTCACACGAGACTAGGTCATCCGAAGTGCCGAGACGCTGGAACTAAAACAGACAGCGAACCCGAAATTCGGCCGAGGAACAAGCACAACAGATCGGAACCATGTGAGTCGACGAGACGCTCGAGCAACCGCCGCAGAGCAAGAAGAAATCGTCGAACGCAAGAGAAGTCCGAAGAGTCCATGAGTGCGTCGACCATGACAGATGACAGCACGACTTCGTCATGCTCATCCTCCGGTAGTGAGACGGAGACGGACGAGAGCACGTGGCGAGTGGTGGAGCCCCGTAACGCGCGTCGTAGGAGACAGCGCTCGGAGCGACCGATGACGCAATCAACTCATCGACACCGCAGACTCCGCCGAGAACGTGACATCGGCGACATCGCAAGAAAATGGCGAGTGACATTCACGGGAGAAGATGACTTTGGATGCGAGGAATTCCTAGAGCAAATTCGAGAAAAAATTGCCGCCTCCGACATCCAGTACGACGATCGACTGCAGGTGCTCCCTGAGGTATTGAAAGGTCGAGCTATTCAATGGTACCGCGCGGACAAGAAATACTGGCAGTCATGGAGGAACTTCGTCCGCGAATTTCGGGCATGGTTCAGTACGGATCGAGACCAACAATGCCTGAAAGAAGACATAAGGAAAAGGACGCAGGGAGCCGAAGAGCCTGCAACAGATTATTTAATCAGCATTCAAGGACTATACAATCGGCTGAGGCGACACAAGAGCGTACGGCACCAATTGGATCAAGCCTACGCCGGCCTCCGTCCTGAGTACTGGGACCGGATTGACCGAAGAGATTTCCGCTCGTACGCTGAACTAGTGCAGCAGACTTCGCGGGTAGAGCAGCGGTGGGCGAGAGGACTGGCTCGACGTCCTCCACCGAGCCGCAACGAGTCACCTGCCAAGGAGTTCGCATGAGTTGGAAAATCGGCAGCACCGAAAAAGACTGATTATCCACCGAGACCGACGACGCGCACCCCATATGGAGCGCCGGCGCCAAGGGTAAACGCCGTGGAGAGCGAGTCTGCTGACGCAGGAGAGCCAGCAGCGCCGAAGCGCCGTCGACGAGCGAAGCGTAAGAGCGGGGGTAGGGAGGCAGCCGAAGTCGAGGCAGCTGCCCCACCACTCACGTACCCTCGAGCCGCCGCGCAGCAGGCACCGCGAGCCGCCGCGCCGCAGCCAGCGCGTAGAACCGAGCAGCAGCAGCAACCAGCTAGACCGCCGCCGAGTGGGGGAGCCCCCAACAACGGACGCGTACAAGCGGGCCGTGTGGAAAGGGCCGGAGAGAGCCGACCGAGTTCCCCTCGGGGCCAACAGAGCTTCCATAGAAGACCCCCACCGTTCTGCATGAACTACGGTGAAGCGGGCCACTTCGGGCGAGATTGCGAAAATCCCCGAGTGCTCCTGTGCACAGCGTGCGGCCGCCGAGATGTCAATCGTACGACATGCGGCTGTGCGTTGTCAAAAAACGCCAATCGGAACTGGCAGCCGCGGGACAGCCAGCGCACCGAGTAAATCGAGACCCGCCAGACAGTAGAGAGACAACCAGCGAAGTCCGGTCCCAATTCGACCCACTCCCTCATTCCTTCCAGGGTGCAGTTCGCGTAGAAACCTCGAGCGTGAATAATAGCGTCAATGTAAGAGCAAATACTTCGAGCGTTCCGTGTACTTGTCTTTCAGCACAGGTAGAGGAAGTCGAAACAGGTGAGTCCCCCTACAGGTCGACTGGCATTTGGACGCTGGATCAGCTCAGTTCCGATGAAACTGAGACTGAAGCAGATAATGAAATTGAAAGTTATGACATAAATCTCGCGATCAATGACGCGTTAGAGACCGGTAGAGAGGTTGCCGCGACTCACGCGAACGACGAACGCGGCGCGATAAAAGACAATGAAAATTCGGTAGAGCAACGCACGAGCGAGATCGGTCCCGAGACGAGTCTGCCCGAGCGCGCGGAGATCCTCGAGTCGTTTCCCCCACCACCACTAGAGTGGCAGCGCGAGAGGGGACGCGTTTCGTAGAGCTGCTTATCGGGGATAGAGTACTCGAGGCACTGATCGACACCGGTGCGACAATTTCGGTTTTCGGTCGCGTGGGGGGAGAAATCGTGAGAGATTTAGCGTTGCCTCACCGAAATTATCCCGCGAGTAGAAATGACTTTGTAACAATGGCTAACGGTACGCCGGAACGTGTTCTCGGGGAAGCATTATTCCCGATCGAGCTAGACGGTGTACAAAAATGGTTTCCGTCGATCATTGTCCGACAATTGAAATCGAATTGTTTATTGGGAATGGACTTCATCGAATCATTTGGGGTTAACGTGTACGGCAAGCGCGGCACGTGGTCGTTGGAAGAGGTAGGGGTAGAACATCCGATCGTGCGCTCGAGCGATGAACTCGCGACACTTGGCGTCTGTTTTGGCCTACAGGGACCCGTAGCCAGCGAGACGGCACGTTTAGAAGAATTAAAGACGCGAATATTCCCGACAATGCCACAAGACGTTAATATTGCGGTGACTCTCACGCAACATAGGATCGACGCGCCGAACGATAAAGCAGTGAAACAGCGGATGTACCGGCGCTCTCCCATAGTCGTTAAGAAATTGCATGCGGAAGAAGATCGAATGCTCGTCGCTAATATTATCGAAAATTCGCAGAGTGACTGGGCAAGTCCTCCAGTGATGGTGGCAAAACCAAACAATAAATGGAGGTTTTGTGTAGATTATCGGGAATTAAATAAAGTCACTCGGAAAGACGCGTATCCTCTTCCGCGCATGGATACAATATTAAGTAAATTGCAAGAGGCCGTGTACATAACGACATTGGACATGAGCGCTGCGTACCACCAAATTCTAATGGAAGAGAACAGCCGCCATTTCACTGCCTTTATCGTCGAAGGAAAGGGAATGTTCCAATTTCGAAGGATGCCCTACGGTTTATGCAACGCGCCCGCGACGTTCCAGAGGTTAATGGATCGACTCATCGGTCCCGAACTTGAGCCGCACGCGTTCGCGTACCTCGACGACATTATTATCGTTAATCGTACGTTCGAAGATCACCTGGAGTGGATTGAGAAAATCCTAGGGATCATTCGTGAGGCCGGACTGATATTGAATTTCGAGAAAAGCGAGTTTTGCCGAAGCGAAGTACGGTACCTCGGATTTTTAGTGAACCGAGACGGATTACGGCCGGATCCCGAAAAGATTAGACCGATTATCGAGTATCCGCGACCGCGAAACGCCACCGAGATGCGACGATTTAACGGCATGGTCAATTGGTATCATCGCCATTTGAAAAATATTTTGCGCGTTGCAGGTCCACTTAACCGTCTGACCGGCAAGACAGTACCGTGGCTATGGACCGAAACAGAAGAAGCCGCGTTTCGCGCAGTAAAGAATGAAATAGTAAACGCCGCGATACTCACTTTCCCCAATTTTGATATTCCCTTCATTATGTACACCGACGCGAGCGACAAAGGTATCGGCGCCGTCTTAACGCAGCAGGGAGAGGAGGGGGAAAAGTTGATAGAATGCGCGAGCCGCGCGATAACGGGACCCGAGACTCGATACACCGTGACTGAGAAAGAATGCCTCGCCGTGTTGTGGTCAGTTCGTAAATTTCGTCCGTATTTAGAGGGTTACGAATTTACGGTAGTAACAGATCATAGTAGCCTACGATGGCTACATAATTTAGTCGACCCGATAGGACGACTGGCGAGATGGGCGTTTGAACTCTCCGGGTACCGAATGAAAATTGAATATCGTAAGGGTACGGAAAACGAAGCCGCCGACGCGTTATCTAGGATGTTCGAAAATGCAGAACCGGACTGGGACGCGAAGGTAGATTCTTTGGGAGACGCGTTCGAGATAGACTGGTATCGAGAAAGGTTCGAAGCCATCCGTCGCCATCCGCGCACTTTTCCAGAATGGTTGATCGACGGAAAAGCGATGTATTTTTACCGGCCCGACGCGATGAAAGAGACAATCGGAAACGATCTTGACGCATGGAAACTCGTAGTATCGTCGGAGGAATGCGAAAATATGCTAATGCAGGCGCACGATAGCGAGCAAGCAGGACATCCCGGAGTAGAGCGGACGTACCGACGTCTCGCGACCAATTATTACTGGCCAGGGATGTATCGCGATGTTAAACGCTACGTAGGAAAATGCGTCACGTGTGCGCTGCATAAAGCTGATCAGGCACGACCGATGGGAATCATGGGACCGCGAATAGTCGCACAACCTTGGGATATCGTAGCATCGGACGTTATGGGCCCGTATCCGAGATCGAAACTCGGAAATAAATATCTAATCGTGTTCGAGGATTTATTCACGCGATGGATCGAATGTGTACCGGCGCCAGCCGCCACCGGAAAAACCATTGTCGAAGCATTCCGCGCGCGCGTATTATGCCGATGGGGCACCCCGCGGGTGTTATTAACGGACAATGGGACTGAGTACGTGAACCAGACGGTCAAGCGACTGACGGACGAGTACGGAATCGAACGAAGGACGACCCCGCCGTACCACGCGCAGGCGAACCCCGTGGAACGCGTGAACCGAAATTTAAAAACCATGATATCGAGCTATGTTTCCGACGATCATGGCGAATGGGATTTGCACGTCGCGGAATTTCAGTCCGCGTACAACACTGCGGTTCACTCATCGCTTGGAGTGAGCCCGGCATTTTTAAATTGGGAACGGGAACCAAAAGCCGCGAAGCACTGGAAAAAGATGATAGTCGAGCAAATCGCGCCGAACGCGCCCGACAAGGAAAAGTGGATCGCGCGAATGAGCAGACTCGTCGAGATGCGCGATCTCGTGACAAATTAAATTCGCGAAGCATCACTGAAGCAGGCCGCGTATTATAATCGACGCAGGCGAGAGGTGCCGTTGCACGTCGGAGACCGAGTATACCGGAAATACCGCGTGTTGTCGAAAGCCGCGAATAATATGACATCTAAGTTCGCGAAGAAATACGCCGGACCGTTCGAAGTCGTAAGAGTCGTGTCACCAAGCGTGGTTGAATTGACTAACCCCGACGGTCGACCTGCAGGGAGATGGCACGTTAAAGACCTGAAACTGTTGAGTAATTCACAGATCGCGGAACGCTCGACTGCTCAACCGTAAAATCATAAAATCAAGAACGTAATATTGTATCGTAGCGAACTTCTAATAATAACAAATAATTCACAGACAGTCATTGAATCATGTCGGCTCGACGCCAAGCAGGAATAGTCAGCGGATTGGAGGAGCAGCTAGATGCCATCCGGCTCGAAGCGCATCGCCGATACCGCGGTGCCGAACCCGAGACGCCGCCCGCACCGCCAGCTCTGACGCCCATGGAGCAGCTCGCAGCTGTGCGAGAGGAAGCGCGGCGACGCTACCAGGAAGCGACTACACCGGCGTCCGTAGCGCTGACCCCGGCGGAGCAATTGGCGCAAGTGCGCCAGGAAGCGCAAAGACGTTATGAGGCGACGCGAGGGGAAGGTGCGAGCGGGGCCCGACAGGAGAGAGAGGGAGAGAGCAACCAGCAGCCGCCGCGTGCGCTGGTGCGCCCGAGCGCCAGCGGGACACGCCGACGTGAAGTGGCCGTCACCGAGGTGCTCACGCGACGTTGGCTGGCTTAGGAAGAAGAAAGCGTGGAGTTGTCAGGCCAACCGACGCAGGCCGCGCCAGCGCGACGAGCAGCCCCAGCCGTGCCGGGACATACCCGGGCGCCGCCAGGATGCCTGAACTGCAGGCAAGTGGGGCACTCATGGAAGAAGTGTCTACGTCCACTACGGGTAGATTTCTGTCGCCGGTGCCATCGTGACGGAGTCAGGACGGCCGATTGTCCAGGACCACACGGGATGGCACGAGCGATCGCCCAAGGGAGAGGCGATATAGTCCACCAGATACGGCAACGAGACCGAGCTCGCACAGCAGACGTGGAGATGTGCTGCCCACGCTGTTTCGAGTGGGGACACAGTCCGCGTGACTGCCCCGTGCCGTGGACTCCGGATAGCCCGCCGTACTGCACCGAGTGCTATCGGCTAAACTACACCCGCTCGACGTGCCCGGACTGCAACCGACGCCGCCGCTAGACCGAATGACCAAGTTACCGAGATGCTGGCTCAAAAGAGACTCATTGGTGTGAATTCTTACCAGCGTTAGTGATAAGAAAAGTTTGCTAGTGATAGGAAAATTTATTTTTTGATAAAATGTAGTGACGAGATTTTTGTTAATTTTGTACTGCGAAAAGCGCAAATTTATTTTTTTATACGTCGCGCCGATGGGCGATGTAGTACCCCAGATTTTCCATTTAAAGATCTAAATTATTAAATCGTTGGAACTCATTGCCGTTGCGAAAATGATTCCAACAGCAATCATTTTCGCCACCAGCTTCGAGCATGCGAGCATGTCAATGCACTCGAAGCTGAGTCGACATTCAATTATGCCGACCCAGCAATCGCGGGTCGAGCGGACTAAATCGGCTATCGATTTAGTCAGTCTTAAGAAAATCACAGTAACGATCGGTTGGGCTCGTTGCCATCGTAATTAGCGTAATTACGACCATAAGAAACCAAATGTATTCTACCTAACCAATAAAACCTTGTATTACTTTCGGGAATCGTGTGGACTCCAGTTCTTTAATCGGACCGATCCCAAATACTATTTATTAAACAGCCGGAAAATAGACGATTTGATCACTCGTCTCAATTTCGGGCACAACAGGCGAAAATAATTTTTATTTTATGTCAGTTTTATTTTTTTTGTATTAAGTCATAGCGCGGAAAAACACCGTCGCGAGTATCTCCGAGATCGAGAGGATTAGTTTTAAGATTTTCGTGAAAAAAAGTTCTTTTGTATGGGAAATACTTGGTGTTGGTATTTGAATCTGAAATAATAACGTTGCGGTGGTGGAAAACCGAAAGATGACGGAGGAGTGATTCTGCAGCATAGCACGTTGCGGTGGTGTATCGGGGTGAGCCTACCTTGCGTTAGAGCGGTAGTCTGGCCTAGTGGGGGGATGTGACGAGGCGCTAGTGTGCGATCGCAGCAACGAGCTAGGCCCCGAGTGCTCGTGCACCGAGAGCCCGAGCCGCGTGGCAACAGAATCGCTCCTCGGCGTCAAACTCCCAATATGAACGTTTGACTGCCATGAGTATTGTTCCACAGGATTCAAGGAATTAGAGCGACAGCCCGGGAAGACGCGCGAGGATGGACGGAGAGAAGGAAGGCGGAAGAACGCGACAATCGACGAAGTCGATCGATGTCAGGCCGTGACCCCCACCCCGGACGTCCGAGGCCCGCGTAACCCGGCCGAGCGTGCGAGATCGATTATTCTAATTCCGGACCCCGAGTTGATTAGTCAGATTTGAGTTGTATTTCTGGAAGAAAAGAGATTGTATTGAGAGTTGAATTCAGTAGCTGGTTAGGGAGTTCGACCTAAAGCCGAGTATTCTGACGAATAAATCAGACATCGAACAGCTCGCCGCGCGCGAACCGTTTGCCACGAGAGTCTCGTGAGAATTAATTCCGATAGACCCGTGCGTGCGTGTACCCGCCGTGGAGGAAGAATTCGCCAGCCAAGGAAAGCGAAGGCAGCATTGCGTACCGAGACAGACTGCACGGAGAAAAAGGTAGGCGCACGTGGTGCACCAATATTTCATATCTCGTGTAGCTCAGAGTAGTCCTCCGTCGCGACCGGCTTCTCCGGCCGCCTCCGTAATAATTCGAGAGCGAATCGGATTAGGACCGCGTGAATTGTCGGACTCGAGTCGTGTTGTTAACTTTTTGTATTTGCGAGACAAGCAGCAATTGGCTGTAATAAATCATTGTTAGTCTTTTTGAACTTGGAAAAAAACCCGCTTTCGGATAATTATTTTCGCAACAAGTCCCCGAACTGCACCCCTTCCAGCTAGCCGGACCCATAACAGTATTGACCTTGGATCGTAGCGAGTGACCCTGGCTGTCGGGTCAAAAATTAGATAGCCTGGCGCCCAGCAATTAGTAAAACGAACAGGTAAGCGGGAGGAATCGTGGAAGCAGTTAAATTGATAAATCTGTGAGCGTCATTATATTTGGTCGTGGCTCCCCGTGAGAGTGGTCCGAAGTACTTGCACGAGGGGCTCGTCACAACACATAACCCCTATTTTCTGGCTGCCATATGCCACTCGAAAACGATGGCATAGCTTCGAAGTCGAAATTTGAAAAAGAAACTTCGACATCCCTGTTCAGGAATTAGCGAATTAAAATCAGCCGTTGCGCGGCCTCGGGTTTGGTTTCGTGCGCGGCCGCTGACGCTGGCGGCGCCACTTTCCGGACACTGCGGTTGCGAGCGCTACGCGCCTGCGCGAGCCGCTTCTTCATCGATTTGCCGTAACGACTCTTCCTTCTCGATCCACAAGCGAAGTGTGCAACACGTGTTTTCGGACTCTTCTCGGCCTTTGTCGAAATTCTCGGGCTACATTACAAATTTCGGGTCGGTTTTTCTCTCCTTCAATTCACGGGATATTCTCGGGTTCGGTATCGGAATCGGGTCAGGGCTTTTCGAACTCCCTGGGTTCACGAGAAAAAACGGGAAATAACGGGAAAATATTCAACGTGTTATCGCTACCACTTCGTCTTTCGGGTCGTGCGGCATTTTCGGGACCAACGGGCGGTAGAACTATTGCGAGCGGGAATTCATTGCATCAATTTCATTAATTATTTCCGGGACAACACTCACTGTACTTAATAACTCTTATTTTTTTGTGTTATTGGTGGAAATAAACTTTTGCTATTTTTTTGTACGTAATTCACGTGCACCCTCTTTGTAAAAACCACCTACACCAGACTCCTTACAAAACATTTTTGGTCCTTCGAGCCGGATCTGGTGGCAAAGTGTCGTGCAGAGGGTGCTTACAGCAGTGAGTGTGCGGGACTGGGACTTCGGGTTAGCGGGTATTCGTGCGGCGGCCATTAGTGAAGCCGGTCGGCTCAGCACGTCACGGGTGATCGAGCGCTCACGCCATCGATCAAGAGCGGAGCTCGCGTCTCGGGCGGACATCTTGGATTCGACCACTTCCACGGCGTCTCTCTCCTGCGCATAACACCACGGCAGAAGATTGGTGAGTCCTTCTCGGGTGATTCTTAGTGGCGCGGGACGGGACCGCTCAAGACCACGCGAGTGCGCATTGGTTGTTGGACATTTATCGGGACTTCCGGAATTTTCGCGGGGACTATTCGGTTACATTCGGTTACATTTCGGTTCTTCCTTACATACACTCGGTGCGGTATTCAGTGACAAGCGGACGTTTTTCTGGAAACTTTCGGACATCTTCGGTCATATTTCGATTTCTTCTTCATACACTCAGTGCGGTTTCGGGAACATTCGGACATTTTCGGGATCACTCGGACATTTTCGGTCACTTTTCTAATTTTTCTCTTCCACTCACGGGTTTCGGGTTTTTCATTATTACATTGAGTGAATATTCAGTGCCGTTGAATATTTTTCGGGCATCTCCGGACTTTTCGGGAATTTTTCGGGACATTTCGAATCTAATTCTAACGGACTTTGCTTTTTTTGAGCCATGGCTGACGACGACACCAAGCCTACACCTATGGAGGGGGAAGGCGACATCAAGGCATTATCTGTGCCTTCTTCCGCTCCTACCTTGGGTGTATCGTCGGGCTCCGGGAAATCACGTTCCATCACCTGCTGCGCCAGCCGCTCACGGGACGGGTTCATTGGCGCTCAAGGTCGTCACTCAAAATTCGCGGGTCAATATTCTTCAGGCACTATACAAGCGGGTTACGGATAGTGGTTCATCAGGATTCTCGAGATCGGAGCTCGACGCCATTCGACTTCAGGCCAACGATCTTTGGGCAAAGTTCGCCGATGTCCATGACGTCATTACTGAAGCCTGCACTTCAGACTTCGTGAACAGCCCATACGTAGTGGAGAACACGTATTCTCGGGCATTCAGTCTTCACTGCGACCTCAACAGCAGGGTAGCGCGGCTCCGGGACAAGATTCAACCTTCACGGGATTCGGCGGAAAATTCAGCAATCACCGACGTGGAGAGGATGCACTATCTTCGAACAGCAACTTCCAGGGAAGCGGCCAACTTAATTGCCAGTTTGGCCATCGAGGCGGACTCGTTCTCAACGGCTTGGGAGACTCTCCTTGAGAGATACGAGAAGAAACGGATCCTTGTATCCTCTCATTTGGAGAGCCTATTCAACACAGCTACCATCGCTCCACGCTCGGCACGGGATCTACATTCTCTACTTCACACCATTACAGAGGCGTGCAATTCATTACGGGCATTGGGTGCACCCATCGATAGCTGGGATTGGGTGCTCGTCTTCGTCATCTCGAGGCGTTTGGATACTCCAACACGGGAAGCTTGGGAGATTAAGGCTGGACAGTCTCGGGAACCTCCAACATTCTCTGAACATCGGGCCTTCCTCGCAAATCGGGCGCGGGCACTAGAGGGCGCTGAGGTGGGCAGAAATAACTCAGCCACGCAATTGGGATCGGGATCGGATCAAGGGGCATCAACTTCGCGGATCACGGGCACACGGGTTCACTCAGTCACTACCGCAACCATTCTGGGGACCTGCGCATACTGCCAGGAAAATCATTACATCGGGACTTGCCCCCGATTTCGGCAGCTATCAAACGAAGCACGTCGGGAGCAAGTCGGGAAACTTCGGCTCTGTTTCAACTGCCTGGGACATCACAACGTCGGGACTTGTCAGGTCACCTCTCGCTGCAAGGAGTGCGACCGCAAGCATCACACAATGATTCACACGGGCTGGTCAAAATACGGGGATAACAACTATTCATCGGGACCGGCGACTCAAGGGACTTCATCGGGGACAACGGGACCATCTTCAACCACTTCATCCGCTCAATGAGATTCGGTGGCATTAACCGGCGCAACTACGGGAGCTAGCAGGCCACTGGTCTTGTTAGCAACGGGGCAGGCTGACATTTCAATACCAAACGGAACATTTCATCGGGTGCGGATGCTGATCGACATGGGGTCCGAGCTGTCCTTCATCTCGGGTTCTCTTGTTCAGCAGCTCAGACTCCGTCGGGAGGCATCCTCAATTCCTATCATCGGGATCGGC
The DNA here is from genome assembly GCA_947507545.1 of Clistopyga incitator. Taxonomy (NCBI): domain Eukaryota; kingdom Metazoa; phylum Arthropoda; class Insecta; order Hymenoptera; family Ichneumonidae; genus Clistopyga; species Clistopyga incitator. Next base: position 7,458,411 of record OX382190.1, on the reverse strand, counting down.
GGGACTTCTTCAGGACATACACGCGGGACAGTCACCTGCACACTTCATTCAATTCATTCCAGTCATTCATTATCAATAAAAACGTTCATTTTGCCTAAGTTAATGCCTATTCTTCCTTCATTTTCCTTTTCACATGCATACTCTGAGTCATCTTCAAGGGCTCAATCTAGCAGATCCTGATTTCACTTCCCCAAGAGCGGTTGACTTCATATTGGGAGCGGATGTTTACGGGCAAATCATTCGATCGGGCATAAAACGGGGGGCGGCGGAAGCTCCTGTTGCACAGGATACCTCGTTCGGGTGGGTCGTCGTCGGGCCGACTTCTGTCAATCTTTCCTCACCAGGACTAGTTCATCACGCCGTCGTTGATCACGGATTTCAGGAGTTGCAGGAACTCTTCAAGAAATTCTGGGTACAAGAGGAGACCCCTTCCGATTCAACAACACCATTGACAGCGGATGAATAGGATTGCGAGTCTCACTTCATTTCCACGCACTCACGCGATTCCACGGGTCGATATATCGTTCGGCTTCCATTCAAAACGGGGTTGGTTCAATTGGGTGGGTCTTATCGTACTGCGGTAGCCTGCCTTCGGCGGCTACAACGAAAATTCACTCGGGATGCGGCATATCAAAAATTGTACACGGGTTTTCTGGACGAATACAAGACTCTTCAACACATGGTTCAAACTTCATCTACTTCAATTCATCGGGATCGAGTCTACTATCTTCCTCACCATGGGGTATTGAAAGAAAACAGTACCACGACTAAATTACGAGTGGTCTTCAACGGGTCGAGTAAAACGGATTCGGGTATTTCTCTCAACGATCTCTTGCACACGGGTGCAAAGCTGCAACGAGATATTTCAGATGTTCTTCTTTGGGTACGGCGGCATCGGTTCATTTTCGCTACGGATATTGCCAAGATGTTTCGGCAAATTCGGGTTCATCGGGCGGATTGGGATCACCAACGGATACTTTGGGTGGACAATCACGGGAATACAGTGCCGTATCAGCTGACCACTGTCACCTACGGTACTCGGCCAGCACCATTCCTCGCTGTACGGGTCCTCCTTCAGCTGGTGAAGGATGAAGGCGAGAGATATCCGAAAGCGGTCCCCCCTTTTACAATGGGGAGATATGTGGACGATATCTACGGGGGTGCTGATGATCCACAGGAACTTACAATTCAACCGGCTTACAATTCCACGGCTCGAGCTTGCAGCAGCGGTACTGTTGGCTAAGCTCACTCGGTACGTTCAAACTACATTGGAACTCGGGAATTCATCGGTCACTCTATGGACAGATTCATCGGTTGCACTTACTTGGGTAACAAATCATCCTCCACGTTGGAAGGAGTTTGTTCGGAATCGGGTTTCATTGATTCACGAGCTCTTACCACAGGCTCAATGGAGATTCATACCGGGACGGGACAATCCAGCAGATTGTGCATCACGGGGGCTAACCATCCTTCAGCTCGAGCGATTTCAACAATGGTGGGACGGGCCTCACTGGTTAGCAAAAAATTCATTCCATTGGCCGATTCATTTTATCGGGACGGCGGATTCAGCGGCGCTCGAAGAGCGACCAGGTCTCACATTCTCGGTCTCAACAAACTCTTCGTCGGTCTTCAATCTCATTCATCGGTATTCGGCATTCACTCGGTTGTTGAGAATTACTTCACTACTTTTCAAGGCGCTTACAAACCTGAAGGGAAAGCGGGACGGGCGGAACGGGGGATTCATCACAGCGGGAGACCTGGAACATTCAAGGCTTTATTGGGTATGAGCCATACAGGGAGCCTACTTTTCATCAGAGATCAAAATACTTTCATCGGGTCAACTACTTCCAAAATCGCATCCTTTCACGCGATTAACGGGGTTCATAGACTTCAACGGGATTCTACGGGTAGGAGGACGACTGAAACACTCAGCCTTACAACCTGAGAGTAAACATTCAGCTATCCTCCCGCGGGTCTCTCCATTAACGGAACTACTCATCGCAGATACTCATCAACGGACACTTCACGGGGGTACACAAATCACCTTAGCACATCTGCGACGACAATACTGGATCATCGGAGGACGGGCTCCGGTGCGGTCTTTCATCCTGCGTTGCGTACGGTGCGCACGCCTACGGGGAATCAAGGCACAACAACTGATGGGACAGTAGCCTCTAAATCGGGTTACACCTTCACGGGCCTTCTTATTCACGGGAGTCGATTATGCCGGGCAAATTTCACTCAAAAGTTGGCGGGGTCGCGGGAATCGAAGCCAAAAGGGGTGGCTCTGCATTTTCGTCTGCTTTTCAACTTCGGCACTTCACATTGAGGCGGTCACTGTCTATACAAAGGAAACCTTCATTGCTGCATTCCGACGTTTCACCGGGAGACGGGGCATCTGCCACACGCTCTACAGCGACTGTGGCACCAATTTTCAAGGCGCGGACGCAGAACTGAAGAAGTTATTCAAAGCCGGGACGCAAGAGTCAAATCAAATTGCCACGTTGCTGGCTAATGACGGGACTTCATGGACCTTCAATCCACCGGGCGCTCCACACATGGGCGGGAAATGGGAAGCAGCGGTCAATTCAGTGAAGCATCACCTCCGACGAACGATCAGCGAGACGAGCCTCACATACGAGGAATTTACGACTCTTCTTATACAAATTGAGGCCGTCCTCAACTCTCGTCCGTTGGAACCTCTGTCGGATGATCCGGATGATCTATCCGTTCTCACACGCGGGCATTTTCTCATCGGGGAGGCACTCACCACGGTTCCAGAACCATCACTTCGGGAAACTAACACTGCCCGCTTATCACGCTGGCAATTCATCCAGGAACGGCTTCAACATTTTTGGGATCATTGGGCTTCAGGATATCTTCAACAGCAGCAAGCGATTTCGAAATGGCATCATCCTTCACACCACATTCGGGTCGGGTCAATGGTCTTGCTGACCAACGAGAATTCGCCTCCTGCAAAATGGGCACTCGCAAGAGTGATTCAACTTCATCCGGGACAGGACGGACTCACACGGGTAGTCACCATCGAAACGGCGACCTCCACCTTCAAACGACCAATTGCAAAGTTGGCGCTTCTTCCGATTCATCACCCGGATTCTTCAATCGCCAGCACTGTTGTCGATGGGGGGCGGAATGTTCAGGAATTAGCGAATTAAAATCAGCCGTTGCGCGGCCTCGGGTTTGGTTTCGTGCGCGGCCGCTGACGCTGGCGGCGCCACTTTCCGGACACTGCGGTTGCGAGCGCTACGCGCCTGCGCGAGCCGCTTCTTCATCGATTTGCCGTAAGGACTCTTCCTTCTCGATCCACAAGCGAAGTGTGCAACACGTGTTTTCGGACTCTTCTCGGCCTTTGTCGAAATTCTCGGGCTACATTACAAATTCCGGGTCGGTTTTTCTCTCCTTCAATTCACGGGATATTCTCGGGTTCGGTATCGGAATCGGGTCAGGGCTTTTCGAACTCCCTGGGTTCACGAGAAAAAACGGGAAATAACGGGAAAATATTCAACGTGTTATCGCTACCACTTCGTCTTTCGGGTCGTGCGGCATTTGCGGGACCAACGGGCGGTAGAACTATTGCGAGCGGGAATTCATTGCATCAATTTCATTAATTATTTCCGGGACAACACTCACTGTACTTAATAACTCTTATTTTTTTGTGTTATTGGTGGAAATAAACATTTGCTATTGCACCCTCTTTGTAAAAACCACCTACACGAGACTCCTTACAAAACAATCCCGTTTTCGGCTCGGTCGCCGGATCTTGAATTTCTGCTCGACCAAACGACCGAAAAATGGATTTCTTCAGAATCGTCGTAAATATACACATAACCCCTGTTTTCTGGCTGCCATATGTCACTTGAGAACGATGGCATAGCATAGAAGTCGAAATATTCAAAAATAAGTTCGTCGATCCCGTTTTCGGCTCGGTCGCCGGATCTATTATTTCTGCTCGACCAAACGACCGAAAAATTGATTTTTTCAGAATCGTCGTAAATATACACATAACCCCTGTTTTCTGGCTGCCATATACGACTTGAGAACGATGGCAAAGCTAAGAAGTCGAAATTTTCAAAAAAAACTTCGACGATCCCGTATTCGGCTCGGTCGCCGGATCTTGGATTTCTGCTCGACCTAACGACCGAATAATGGATTTTTTCAATATCGTCGAAAATATACACATAACCCATGTTTTTTGGCTGCCATAAGCCACTTGAGAACAATGGCATCGTTCAGAAGTCGAAATTTTCAAAATAACTTCGATGATCCCGTTTTCGGCTCGGTCGCCGGATCTAGGATTTCTGCTCGACCAAACGACCGAAAAATGGATTTTTTCCGAAGCGTCGTAAATATACACATAACCCCTGTTTTCTGGCAGCCATATGTATACCACTTGAGAACGATGGCATAGCTTAGAAGTCAAAATTCTCGAAAATAAACTTCCGTGATCATGTTTTCGGCAGTTTCCGTCCCGCTCGCCGGATCAAGGATTTCTAATCGACCCAACGACCGAAAAATGGATTTCTTCGAAATCGTCGAAAATATACACATAACCCCCGATTTCTGGCTGCCATATAACACTTGAGAACGATGGCATAGCTTCGAAGTCGAAATTTGACAAAAAAAACTTCTACGATCCCGTTTTCGGCTCGGTCGCCGGATCAAAGATTTCTGATCGAACAATCAACCGGAAAACGGATTTTTTCAAAATCGTCGAAAATATACACATAACCTCCGATTTTTGGCTGATATGTGCCTCTTGAGAACGATGGCATAGCTTAAAAGTCAAAATTCTCGAAAATAAACTTCCGTGATTCCGTTTCCGGCAGTTTCCGTATCACTCGCTGGATCAAGGATTTCTGCTCGACCTAACGACTGAAAAATGGATTTTTTCAGAATCGTCGTAAATATACACATAACCCCTGTTTTCTGGCTGCCATATGCCATTTGAAAACGATGGCATAGCTTAGAACTCGAAATAATCAAAAATACTTTCGTCGATCCCGTTTTCGTCTTGGTCGCCGGATCTAGGATTGCTGCTCGACCAAACGACCGAAAAATGAATTTTTTCAGAATCGTCGTAAATATACACATAATCCCGGTTTTCTGGCTGTCATATGCCACTTGAGAACGATGGCATAGCTTAGAAGTCAAAATTCTCGAAAATAAACTTCCGTGATTCCGTTTCCGGCAGTTTCCGTATCACTCGCTGGATCAAGGATTTCTGCTCGACCAAACGACTGAAAAATGGATTTTTTCAGAATCGTCGTAAATATACTGAAACAAATTTAGATTCTCTCTATATGATAGGCCACTATCGCATAGATGGGAATATATACTTTGGTGAGGGTATCGTGTACTGGATCCGAAGGAGAAGTTTTTTTGATCGAAGGAATAAACCTCAGATATCCGTTTTAAGCAACAAAGCAGGATATTTACTTCATCATCGGTTTAATGGGCAAGGATGATGATAGATAGTTATGTATGGATTAATCGAGTTATCGGCAATACGCTCTTGAGATTGAGGCGTTCACGATAACAGGAGGTGTATGCAGGAGTCTCCCTGGAATGTAAACAAATGACTCGAATGTTCACGTGAGAGGACTGGTGTCATCACGCGGAGCGTCTACGCTCATATACAAATGAATTTGAAAACGGCGTGCTTGCTCTGAGGGCACACTATTGTTTTGGTTCGTTTGATGCGGATTTATTCCAAAGTAATTAAGGATTGATTCGAAAATTCACGTGAGAGGACTGGCGTCATCACGCGGAGCATCTACGCTCATGCACAAGTGAATTTAGAAAGAATGTACTTGCTCTGTTGGCACACTCGACTTTTCTTTATTGATCGTAGGTGTTTTAAGGGTTCCTCAGAGTAGTATTCTAAGATACGAGATTCATCACAGGAACGTTACTAAGATGTAATTTTATGGCTATCACAATTCTTTATCACTCTTTTTATCCATCAGATAAAAAAAAGGACTATTCCTGGGAGAAAGAGTGGCGGCAAGGATAGGTTATCTATGCAAATCTGGATCTGATAATTCAATATGAGACAGAAAGAAACTAGCATCCACTACGTATTTTACTTGATTCTATTGTGGCAATTATAACCGATATTATAATTGTGCGAGAGAGATAGATAGAGCCTGTGTCTGTGAGTTGTCTTATTGTATTGATAGTCGGTGAGCCGGGCGGCCGCTATACTCTTATACCAGAAAATGCGTGACGCGGGCAAGTGTTGGTGCGATACCAAGGCCTGCGCGCATATACGGGTAAGGAGCAGTGTTTACACTAGTTTTTCTACTGGGCCGGGGCGATGGACTACGGTCTCTGTCCTACAAGTTGAGGGGCATATGGAACACGCATCGACTTCCAAGAAGCGTTACGAGGATGAGGCAAAGGAGAGACGGATATACCAGTGTCGTTGCAATAACGAGGCTGATATTTCAAAATAGTGGAGTTGTCGGGGCGGGTAGGTGTCGTCGCAATAACGAGGCCTACAGGATGCGTGGAAAGATGCGGTTTTTTGTGTTGTAATGTTTAAGGAATAGGTGTCAATGCAATATTGAGGCCTATATAAAAAAAGGTTGAACTATGGGTTGTAGGTGTCAATGCAATATTGAGGCCTACGGGATTTTTTTTAGAGGTGGATTTTAGAAGGACGATATTCTTGGGAATATTTGACGGAACATTAAGGATAGAAAAGTAGAGAAGTAAACTGTGGGTGTTAGTGCAATACTAAGGCCACACAGGAGCTGGGCGTGCTCACGGGAAAAACCGAATGTGTTAGTGCAATACTAAGGCAATCGGGCGAGCTGGGCTGTGCTCAAGGAACTCTTACAAGTGTCAATGCGATATTGAGGCCTGTTTGAGTCGGAGTATATTATAAATGTTACTGGATAGGTCTTTCAGGTGCGAAAGGTAGATTAATAATGAGTGTGGAGTCGTGCGAGTGGTTGGCTTTTATACCGAATCCCCCACTCCTCGGGAGGCTGTTTGGTACTGTCCGCTTGGGATTTGAACGATTCAAATCTCTGGTCTTCGATGGAGCGAGGATTCTCGCTGTCCGTTGCGGTTTGGTGCGCACGGTTGAGCGTTCGAATGGCCGTTATCCGCGAGTTTCTCGTCGGGGGTAAGGCGTTCCGTTACAATACACATAATCCCTGTTTTCTGGCTGCCATATGCAACTCGAGAACGATGGCATAGCTTCGAAGTCGAAATTTGAAAAAGAAACTTCGACAATCCCGTTTTCGGCTCGGTCGCCGGATCAATGATTTCTGATCGAACAATCAACCGGAAAATGGATTTTTCCAAAATCGTCGAAAATATACACATAACCTCCGATTTTTGGCTGACATATGCCACTTGAGAACTATGACATAGCTTAGAAGTCAAAATTCTCGAAAATAAACTTCCGTGATCCCGTTTGCGGTAGTATCCGTTCCATTCCCCGGATCTAGGATTTCTGCTCGACCAAACTACCGAAAAATGGATTTTTTCAGAATCGTCGTAAATATACACATAACCCCTGTTTTCTCGCTGCGATTTTTCCTCCTCCGATTTTTGGCTGACATATGTCACTTGAGAACGATGGCATAGCTTAGAAGTCGAAATTGACAAAAGAAACTTCGACGATCCCGTTTTCGGCTCGGTCGCAGGATAGAAGATTTCTTCTCGACCAAACGACCGAAAAATGGATTTTTTTAAATTCGTCGAAAATATGCAATCTAACACGGTGAATCTTTCGGATGCACGAAGCTCGACTGAAGGCCGCCACTCACGTACGTACCCATAATAGTAATTATTATTGTAGCCTCGAGCATTTTTACGCCCCCCTTGTCCCTTTCTTTTTCTTTGTTCCGCCCTCGAATGCAAGTATGAATGGATGAATGAATGGAGCAAGGTTGAATGTGGCGCCGGCCGGGAGATGAACCCGGCGCATCACGGCCCTTGCTGCCGGGGTTGAAGCCTGTGAGCAAAAGCGTAGGCAGAGGGGACTCGCACGACTAGTGCGTCCCTGACCCGCCGCCGACGCCTGCTACGCTTGACCCAGCAGCCTATCTCTAGGCGCGCGGCCTTCCATTCGCCGAGCCCGCCAGGGACCTCCGCGGGAGCCAATCAACTGCGACGCGAGGCTCCAATGAAGAAGACGCTGGCCGGCCTGTCAGTTCAGTTGAGCTATGTGCAAAGAACGACGCCATTGAATTCAGTAACGAGCATTTAGTGAGTGTTCAAGAGTTAAAGAGATATTTGCAACGTGTGGAATTGTGAAAAGGGTGAGTAGTTGAGTACTTCCTTCACCTAGTTCCTGTTAGTGTCTGATAAACCCTCTATAATACAAACCCCGTGATATTTAACCCCCGCGTTTTCTCCCCACGTGCCCGACGCCATCAAAGGTGTCGTTCACACCTTATGCCTCATCAGTGAGTGGTGGTTTTCTTGTGAGGAATTATTGTTAAGTTCCGAGATCGTTCCGTTATTGAAGTTTTCTGAATCGTGCAATTATTACGAGCCCCCCACCCCCCTCCCGCCAATGAAATCCCAATTTTCCGTAATTACGGTTCCGATCCAGTTACCCCATACTTCACCCGCCCCCTTTTTCTCTACTGTTCTCTTCCGCCCGGAAAATCGTCTTATTGTGGCCCTTTTCTTTTTCTTGTAACGACCGAGGTAATAAATAAAAAGCCGACGAGTTCGGAAATTCACCCCTGAGACCTTTCGTCCCTCTGTCCCTAGACACGTTTCCCTACTATTACGATTTATTGTTTTCTTTTATTTTTTTTGTGATATTACTAGGCCAAGAGACCGGTAATATTCCGTTTGCTACACGATACGTAGCTGGCGCCCAGAGGAACCCCTTATATATATTTTCTTTAATAGATCATTGATACTGCTAGTATTTTTTTTGCTATTTTCTTCACTAAGCCCTTCCCCCACCGTTAATAAAAGGGAAGCCGGTTATAGCACATAACCCCTGTTCTCTGGCTGCCATAAGCCACTTGAGAACGATGGCATCGCTTAGAAGTCGAAATTTTCAAAAAAACTTCGACGATCCCGTTTTCGGCTCGGTCGCATAATCTTGGATTTATGCTCGACCAAACGACCGAATAATGGATTTTTTCAGAATCGTCGTAAATATACACCTAACCCCTGTTTTCTGGCTGCCATATACCACTTGAGAACGATGGCATAGCTTAGAAGGCGAAATTTTCAAAAAAAACTTCGACAATCCCGTATTCGGCTCGGTCGCTGGATCTTGGATTTCTGCTCGACCAAATGACCAAAAAATGGATTTTTTTCAAATCGTCGAAAATATACACATAACTTTCGTTTTCTGGCTGCCATATGCCACTTTCGAACGATGGTATAGCTTAGAAGTCGAAATTTAAAAAAAAACTTCGATGATCCCGCTTTCGGCTCGGTCGCCGGATCTATGATTTCTGCTCGACCAAATGACCGAAAAATGGATTTTTTTCAAATCGTCGAAAATATACACATAACCCCTGTTTTCTGGCTGCCATATGCCATTTGAAAACGATGCCATAGCTTAGAAGTCGAAATTTTCAAACAAACTTCGACGGTCCCGTTTTCGGCTCGCTCGCCGGATCTAGGATTTCTGCTCGATCAAACGACCGAAAAATGTTTTTTTTTTCAAAAGCTTGAATAATTATACTTTGGATTACTAAATAATAGGTAGCGTGAATAATTATACTTTGGATTACTAAATAATAGCCGCAGAACAAAAGGTAGCTTGAAACAAATAAGATTTAAAGAATCGCGGAACATAATCATAATAAATCATCGAAGGTGAGGTGTTGCTTCAGCCGTTGTAAGAATGGTGTATGTTGTTGGGTTGTATCGGCGAATGACGGCTTTTTAAGTTTTTTTGTTTTAAAACTTTACGTTTCGCCCTGATCAGGGCCTCTTCAGAATTTTATTATAAACTGTACATAAAAAAAATATATAAAAATAATATTTGTATAAAAAAAATATACATATATAAAAATAACATTTGTTGTGTGCGCATTATTAATTACAATTGTATTGGGGTGTTTTTAAATTAGTGTGTAGTTTTTATTGTTTATTATTAATATTGCGGTATTGTGGGAAAAGAAAAACTTACTTTATTGTCTTAATATTATGGTTGTCATGGCTCTCCGGTCAAATAGGTTATGTTATACCGTTTATCTGTGTGGTGTGAATGTTTTGTTTAATAATACTGATTTTTTAAAAAAGATTTTGTATATTGGATGGTGTGTATTGTACCTGTTTTGTTGTAGTTTGTTGTTTTATGTTATTAACATGGTTTTATTGTGTTTTTTGACCGGAGAGTTCGGTCAATGTGTTGTCACATTTTGATGTTTGTCAGTTATATTATTGGGAGGATTTGAATGCTTGAAGGTGGGTTTCTATTGTGGAGTTGTTAATGGTGGGTTCCTATTGGTGGTATGGATTGGTGATATGAATGTGGTGTTTAAATTAAAGCATTATAGATGATGCTAAGATTAATTATATCAGTTCTATAATTTATTGCATTCTTGTCTGATTTGATTTTAATCATTTCTTGTATAATTCTTTTGTAGTATGATGGTTCAATTACTAAAATTTTTGTGTTTGTAAAATCAAATGTGTGATTTGTTTGCTTTATGTGTTCAGTGAGTGCTGTGTGTCCTGTATCTAAATGATGTGTGCTGTTCTCGTGTTCATGTATTCTAGTTTTCAGATATCTTTTGGTTTGTCCAATGTATGTGCTAGAGCAATCTTTGCAAGGGATTTTATAAACTAGATTTGATTTTGAAAAAAGTGGAATTTTGTCTTTAGTTGATCCTGTTAGTTGTTGTATGTTGTGTTTATTGTTGTTTATTAAATTAATGTCATATGTTTTGAAAGTTTTGACTAATGTATGGTGAATCTGTTCTATATAAGGAAAATTTAGTAGTCTACTTGTGTCAAATTTTGGTTTATCAATAGTTTGGTTGTTGGGTTGTAAGATGTTGTTTAGTCTTTTTTCAATGTTTTTTTGTATGAATTTATCTGGGTAACAATTGTGTTTTAGAGTTTTTTTGATTAGTTCTATGTTTTCGGTGTGATGTTTTTCATGTGATAGTTTTATTGCTCTGTCAATTAACATGTATATGATGCCTGTTTTTTGTTGCATGGGGTGATGTGAGTAATAGTTAATACATCTTCCAGACCAAGTGGGTTTTCTGTACCAATTTGTGGTTATTGTATTATTTTCTCTAGTGAGTGCGATGTCTAAAAACGGGAACATATTATTTACTTCTTTTTCCATTGTAAATTGTAATTTAGAGTTGTATGAGTTGAATATATTGAGTGTGTTATTAATTTCATTTTTTGGTAATGCTATGATTATGTCATCTACGTATCTTTTGTAAATTTGAGGGGTAAAATTTAATTTTTCCAAACAACTTTCTTCTAAATCAATCATGACTATGTTGGATAAAATTGGTGCTAAAGGAGATCCCATAGGGAGTCCTGATATTTGTTTGTAATATGTGTTGTTAAAAGTGAAATAGGTGGAGTTCATTATTAGTTCTATTGCTTTAGTTAATTCATCTATGGGAAAAATATTTTTAAATAGATCATTTCTTTTTTTTAAACTATCTTTTACTAATTGTAGTGGAATATTGGTGTATAAAGAAGTTACATCTAGTGAGATTAGAATGTAGTTGTCTGGAATAGTTAAATTATCTATGATTTCTTTAAGTGCAAAACTGTCTTTAATGTTAGATTGGTGCTATGATTATGTCATCTACGTATCTTTTATAAATTGGAGGGGTAAAATTTAATTTTTAAATTTAATGTTAGATTGGTGCTATGATTATGTCATCTACGTATCTTTTATAAATTGGAGGGGTAAAATTTAATTTTTAAAGACAGTTTTGCACTTAAAGAAATCATAGATAATTTAACTATTCCAGACAACTACATTCTAATCTCACTAGATGTAACTTCTTTATACACCAACATTCCACTACAATTAGTATAAGATAGTTTAAAAAAAAGAAATGATCTATTTAAAAATATTTTTCCCATAGATGAATTAACTAAAGCAATAGAACTAATAATGAACTCCACCTATTTCACTTTTAACAACACATATTACAAACAAATATCAGGACTCCCTATGGGATCTCCTTTAGCACCAATTTTATCCAACATAGTCATGATTGATTTAGAAGAAAGTTGTTTGGAAAAATTAAATTTTACCCCTCCAATTTATAAAAGATACGTAGATGACATAATCATAGCATTACCAAAAAATGAAATTAATAACACACTCAATATATTCAACTCATACAACTCTAAATTACAATTTACAATGGAAAAAGAAGTAAATAATATGTTCCCGTTTTTAGACATCGCACTCACTAGAGAAAATAATACAATAACCACAAATTGGTACAGAAAACCCACTTGGTCTGGAAGATGTATTAACTATTACTCACATCACCCCATGCAACAAAAAACAGGCATCATATACATGTTAATTGACAGAGCAATAAAACTATCACATGAAAAACATCACACCGAAAACATAGAACTAATCAAAAAAACTCTAAAACACAATTGTTACCCAGATAAATTCATACAAAAACACATTGAAAAAAGACTAGACAACATCTTACAACACAACAACCAAACTATTGATAAACCAAAATTTGACACAAGTAGACTACTAAATTTTCCTTATATAGAACAGATTCACCATACATTAGTCAAAACTTTCATAACATATGACATTAATTTAATAAACAACAATAAACACAACATACAACAACTAACAGGATCAACTATAGACAAAATTCCACTTTTTTCAAAATCAAATCTAGTTTATAAAATCCCTTGCAAAGATTGCTCTAGCACATACATTGGACAAACCAAAAGATATCTGAAAACTAGAATACATGAACACGAGAACAGCACACATCATTTAGATACAGGACACACAGCACTCACTGAACACATAAAGCAAACAAATCACACATTTGATTTTACAAACACAAAAATTTTAGTAATTGAACCATCATACTACAAAAAAATTATACAAGAAATGATTAAAATAAAATCAGACAAGAATGCAATAAATTATAGAACTGATATAATTAATCTTAGCATCATCTATAATGCTTTAATTTAAACACCACATTCATATCACCAATCCATACCACCAATAGGAACCCACCATTAACAACTCCACAATAGAAACCCACCTTCAAGCATTCAAATCCTCCCAATAATATAACTGACAAACATAAAAATGTGACAACACATAGACCGAACACTCCGGTCAAAAAACACAATAAAACCATGTTAATAACATAAAACAACAAACTACAACAAAACAGGTACAATACACACCATCCAATATACAAAATCTTTTTAAAAAAATCAGTATTATTAAACAAAACATTCACACCACACAGATAAACGGTATAACATAACCTATTTGACCGGAGAGCCATGACAACCATAATATTAAGACAATAAAGTAAGTTTTTCTTTTCCCACAATACCGCAATATTAATAATAAACAATAAAAACAACACACTAATTTAAAAACACCCCAATACAATTGTAATTAATAATGCGCACACAACAAATATTATTTTTATATATATATATTTTTTTTATACAAATATTATTTTTATATATTTTTTTTATGTACAGTTTATAATAAAATTCTGAAGAGGCCCTGATCAGGGCGAAACGTAAAGTTTTAAAACAAAAAAACTTAAAAAGCCGTCATTCGCCGATACAACCCAACAACATACACCATAAATCATCGAAGGTGGCTTAGATACGAAAACGACCTCGGGAAAGAAAAACATAAGCAGACCAAATAATTTACGCAATCCAAAAGGGAAAATTAACAATCAAAATTAACAAATGATCGCTCGCATGGGGAATCGGCAAAAATCTAAAGGAGTGGCAACAGACAAATCTCGAGTCCTGAAAATATAGCTAACGCAATAGCAACATGATAAAGTAACAAAATAGTAATATTGTAATCACAAATCAAAAGTAATCGACAAAGCACAAGTGTCGAAGATCGTAATGGGTAGTATAGGTAGCATACTCTAGGTAGCCTCAACGACAGCAAGATTCATAATATCCCAGAATAAAATATACAGAAAATTTACGACAATACTAAACTGTGAAGGTTCGGGCAGCTCAAACAAAGATAGTAAGGTAGCGTAGGGGAGGTAGCGTGAGCCGAACAATACGCGCGGGATGTAAACCACGCGCCGGTCCGAATGACCTTCGGCGAGTACCCCAACGGCAAATAAGCAAGAGACAGAAAACTAAGCATAGTAAATTTACGCGCATAAAATATTACGGCGTACTAACACAAAATTAACATAATTTCAAAGAGCCAAACTAATACAATAATTAAGGGATCGGAAAGATAACGTAACTTAAAATATTAATTCTTAACAGCAAGAAAATAGCACAATTAAATCAATCAAAAGCGAACGCGATTACACAAATAATGTTGTTGATTAACTGAACGCAAAACTCAGAACAAAATAAATCCAAACCAAAGCTAAACAAAATTTACGACCAATTAATTGTCGGGCGATCTTCACTCCCAGCACGCCGCCGGGGAAGGAAGTGACCCGAGTCCTCCGTGAGTAACTCCACGCAAAATTCTTAAACTCAAAATCTCAAATACTAAACCTCAATAAAACAATAAGCAAAACTTACTCACGGGCCCGGATCCCTAACTCCTAAAAGATCGCTTGACTCACAGCAGTAGCTTGGTTGCCGAAGATAGCGATGTTCTCGTGCACGTGGTCAGCAGCAGAGTATGAATTTTTCGCGGTCCCTCGTGGGCCGTTGATCGATAATCCCACTCCGCCCGCTCGCCGGCTACCGCTCGCGCACGCGCTCCGATGGAGAGTGGCTCCCACGGTGTTTGGGAGGTGCAGCGGCGCACTGCGAATCTCGCGCACTGGCGCGCGCTTCAAACGATGGTTTGACATTTCCGCTGCATTTCTGGTGACGTAGTGGCCCGCACCGTTGATATCGCCGTTTCCCTCCAATTTCTTCTGCGGCAAATTACTACTGGAGCGTGGGTGTCTTCCCCTCGGATCCGGTGGCCCCAGTGGACGAGGGCGGAGTCCCTCACGCCGGAATTCGTGGCCACGATTCATCGGCGGTATTGGACCCACAACAAAAGGCGCAACACTGCAATTAACTCGTTCCACCGGTGCTCCTAGACCCTTTCTTCATGAGGCGCCGGGTTGGCCGGACCGCGACATTCCAAGCTCCAGGGGATGGTCCAGCGCCAGGCTGGGAAGTCGTGGGGAGGCGGGTGGCAGAGTAATATTTCGGCCCATTTTCCAGCGCGCACCCCGGGCATCCATAATCCACGGGCACTGTTGTTCGGTGCCCGCCCGCGATTCTGATCCTCAGAATTCCAATATCCAAAACTGGAGTTTCGGGCCATAATCCATAACTCAAAACAAATATCCAAACAAAAGACTCGAAGTCCCCTGGTGTAAGGGCACGTCGGAAACGTAACGTAACGTCGGCGAGCGCGTGGGCGTCAAGTAGCGGATTGCAGGCGGAGGGGTAGTCCCTCGGTGGTCGTAGGTAGCTGGGGTGAGACTCAGTAGAGGGGGAAAAGAGCGGTCAAAACAATACGAAATCTAAAGAAACTAATTACTGTCTAATAAAAACGCTTAAAATTCCGATCGCAAGGTAGCTCTGACGAAAGTAAGGAAGGGAGCGAAAATAGAGAGCGACTCCGCTGTTGACCCGCGGTTGGTAGAAGCGAACGTGCACCGACCCAAGTGTCGTAAATCCGACACTCCTCGCCGTTTACACTTCGCGCAGGTGACGTGGCAAAAAAATCACGTCACAACACATAACCCCTGTTTTCTCGCTGCCATATGCCACTTGAGAACGATGGCATAGCTTAGAAGTCGAAATTAACAAAAGAAACTTCGACGATCCCGTTTTCGGCTCGGTCGCAGGATACAAGACTTCTTCTCGACCAAACGACCGAAAAATGGATTTTTTCAAATTCGTCGAAAATATGCAATCTAACACGGTGCATCTTTCGGATGCACGGAGCTCGACTGAAGGCCGCCACTCACGTACGTACCCATAATAGTAATTATTATTGTAGCCTTGAGCATTTTTACGCCCCCCTTGTCCGTTTCTTTTTGTTTGTTCTGCCCTCGAATGCAAGTATGAATGGATGAATGAATGGAGCAAGGTTGAATGTGGCGCCGGCCGGGAGATGAACCCGGCGCACCACGGCCCTTGCTTCCGGGGTTGAAGCCCGTGTGCAAAAGCGTAGGCAGAGGGGACTCGCACGACTAGCGCGTCCCTTCCCCGCCGCCGACGCCTGCTACGCTTGACCCACCAGCCTATCTCCAGGCGCGCGGCCTTCGATTCGCCGAGTCCGCTAGAGACCTCCACGGGAGCCAATCAACTGCGACGCGAGGCTCTAATGAAGAAGACGCCGGCCGGCCTGTCAGTTCAGCTGAGCTATGTGCAAAGAACGACGCCATTGAATTCAGTAACAAGCATTTTGTGAGTATTCAAGAGTTAAAGAGATATTTGCAACGTGTGGAATTGTGAAAACGGTGAGTAGTTGAGAACTTCCTTCACCTAGTTCCAGTTAGCGTGTGATAAACCCTCTATAATTCGAACCCCGTGATATTTCACCCCCGCGTTTTCGCCCCCCGTGCCCGCCGCCATCACAGGTGTCGTCCACACCTTATGCGTCATCAGTGAGTGGTGGTTTTCTTGTGCGGAATTATTGTTAAGTTCCGAGATCATTCCGTTGTTGAATTTTTCCGAATCGTGCAATTATAACGAGCCCCCCTCTCCCCCCTCCCGACTCCTAAAATGAAAGCCCACTTTTCCGTAATTACGGTTCCGATCCAGACTCCCCATACTTCACCCGCCCCCCTTTTTCTCTACTTTTCTCTTCCGCCCGAAAAATCGTCTTGTTGTCGCCGTTTTTTTTTCTTGTAACGACCGAGGTAATAAATAAAAAGCCGACGAGTTCGGAAATTCACCCCTGAGACCTCTCGTCCCTCTGTCCCTAGACACGTGTCCCTATTATTACGATTTATTGTTTTCTCTTATTTTTTTTTTGTGATATTACCGGGCCAAGTGACCGGTAATATTCCGTTTGCTACACGATACGTAGCTGGCGCCCAGAGGAACCCCTTATATATATTTTCTTTAATAAATCATTGATACTGCTAGTATTATTTGCTTTTTTTTTCACTAATCCCTTCCCCCACCGTTAATAAAAGGGAAGCCGGTTATAGCACATAACCCCTGTTCTCTAGCTGCCATAAGCTACTTGAGAACGATGGCATCGCTTAGAAGTCGAAATTTTCAAAAAAACTTCGACGATCCTGTTTTCGGCTCGGTCGCCGAATCTTGGATTTATGCTCGACCAAACGACCGAATAATGGATTTTTTCAAAATCGTCGAAAATAACACATAACCCCTGTTTTTTGGCTGCCATATGCCACTTGAGAACGATGGCATCGCTTAGAAGTCGAAATTTAAAAAAAAATTCGATGATCCCGTTTCCGGCTCGGTCGCCGGATCTAGGATTACTGCTCGACCAAACGGCCGAAGAATTGATTTTTTCAGAATCGTCGTAAATATACACGAAACCCCTGTTTTCTGGCTGCCATATACCACTTGAGAACGATGGCATAGCTTAGAAGTCGAAATTTTCAAAAAAAACTTCGACGATCCCGTATTCGGCTCGGTCGCCGGATCTAGGATTTCTGCTCAACCAAATAACCAAAAAATGGATTTTTTTAAAATCGTCGAAAATATAGACATAACCTTCGTTATTTGGCTGCTATATGCCACTTGAGAACGATGGCATAGTTTAGAAGTCGAAATTTTCAACATAACTTCGATGATCCCGTTCTCGGCTCGGTCGCCGGATCTAGGATTTCTGCTCGACCAAACGACCGAAAAATGGATTTTTTCCGAATCGTCGTAAATATACACGTAACCCCTGTTTTTTCGCTGCCATATGCCACTTGAGAATGATGGCATAGCTTAGAAGTCGAAATTAACAAAAGAAACTTCGACGATCCCGTTTTCGGCTCGGTCGCAGGATATAAGATTTCTTCTCGACCAAACGACCGAAAAATGGATTTCGTCAAAATCGTCGAAAATATACACATAACCCCCGATTTCTGGCTGCCGTATGCCACTTGAGAATGATGGCATAGCTTCGAAGGCGAAATTTGACAAAAAAAAATTCGACGATCCCGTTTTCGGCTCGGTCGACGGATCAAGAATTTCTGATCGAACAATCAACCGGAAAACGGATCTTTTCAGAATCGTCGAAAATATACACATAACCTCCGATTTTTGGCTGACATGTGCCACTTGAGAACGATGGCATAGCTTAGAAGTCAAAATTCTAGAAAATAAACTTCCGTGATTCCGTTTTCGGCAGTTTCCGTATCACTCGCCGGATCAAGGATTTCTGCTCGACCAAACGACCGAAAAATGGATTTTTTCAGAATCATCGTAAATATACACATAACCCCTGTTTCTGGCTGCTATATGTCACTTGAGAACGATGGCATAGCTTAGAAGTCGAAATTAACAAAAGAAACCTCGACGATCCCGTTTTCGGCTCGGTCGCAGAATATAAGATTTCTTCTCGACCAAACGACCGAAAAATGGATTTTTTCAGAATCGTCGTAAATATACACATAACCCCCGTTTCTGGCTGCCATATGTCACTTGAGAACGATGGCATAGCTTAGAAGTCGAAATTTTCAAAAAAATCGTCTACGATCCCGTTTCCGTCTCGCTCGCCGGATCGAGGATTTTCACTCGACCAAACGACCGAAAAATGGATGTTTTCAGAATCGTCGTAAATATATACATAACCCCAATTTTCTGGCTGCCATATGCCACTCGAGAACGATGGCATAGCTTCGAAGTCGAAATTTGAAAAAGAAACTTCGACAATCCGGTTTTCGACTCGGTCGCCGGATCAAGGATTTCTGATCGAACAATCAACCGGAAAATGGATTTTTTCAAAATCGTCGAAAATATACAAATAACCTCCGATTTTTGGCTGATATATGCAACTTGAGAACGATGGCATAGCTTAGAAGTCGAAATTAACAAAAGAAACTTCGACGATCCCGTGTTCCGCTCGGTCGCAGGATATAAGATTTCTTGTCGACGAAACGACCGAAAAATGGATTTTCTCAAATTCGTCGAAAATATGCAATCTAACACGGTGCATCTTTCGGATGCACGGAGCTCGACTGAAGTTCGCCACTCACGTACGTACCCATAATAGTAATTATTATGGTAGCCTTGAGCATTTTTACGCCCCCTTTGTCCCTTTCTTTTTGTTTGTTCCGCCCTCGAATGCAAGTATGAATGAATGAATGAATGGAGCAAGGTTGAATGTGGCGCCGGCCGGGAGATGAACCCGGAGCACCACGGCCCTTGCTGCCGGGGTTGAAGCCCGTGGGCAAAAGCGTAGGCAGAGGGGACTCGCACGACTAGCGCGTCCCTGCCCCGCCGCCGACGCCTGCTACGCTTGACCCACCAGCCTATCTCCAGGCGCGCGGCCTTCCATTCGCCGAGCCCGCTAGGGACCTCCGCGGGAGCCAATCAACTGCGACGCGAGGCTCCAATGTAGAAGACGCCGGCCGGCCGGTCAGTTCAGTTGAGCTATGTGCAAAGAACGACGCCATTGAATTCTGTAACGATCATTTTGTGAGTGTTCAAGAGTTAAAGAGATATTTGCAACGTGTGGAATTGTGAAAAGGGTGAGTAGTTGAGTACTTCCTTCACCTAGTTCCTGTTAGTGTGTGATAAACCCTCTATAATACGAACCCCGTGATATTTCACTCCCGCGTTTTCTCCCCACGTGCCCGCCGCCATCACAGGTGTCGTTCACACCTTATGCCTCATCAGTGAGTGGTGGTTTTCTTGTGCGGAATTATTGTTAAGTTCCGAGATCGTTCCGTTGTTGAAGTATTCTGAATCGTGTAATTATTACGACCCCCCCCCCCCCCCCAACCTCGCGTCTCCTGAAATGAAATCCCAATTTTCCGTAATTACGGTTCCGATCCAGTCACCCCATACTTCACCCGCCCCCCTTTTTCTCTACTGTTCTCTTCCGCCCGAAAAATCGTCTTATTGTCGCCCTTTTTTTTTCTTGTAACGACCGAGGTAATAAATAAAAAGCCGACGAGTTCGGAAATTCACCCCTGAGACCTCTCGTCCCTCTGTCCCGAGGCACGTTTCCCTATTATTACGATTTATTGTTTTCTCTTATTTTTTTTTTTGTGATATTACCGGGCCAAGTGACCGGTAATATTCCGTTTGCTAGACGATACGTAGCTGGCGCCCAGAGAAACCCCTTATATGTATTTTCTTTAATAAATCATTGATACTGCTAGTATTTTGTTCTTGCTATTATTTTCACTAACCTCTTCCCCCACCGTTAATAAAAGGGAAGCCAGTTATAGCACATAACCCCTGTTCTCTGGCTGCAATATGCCACTTGAGAACGATGGCATCGCTTACAAGTCGAATTTTTCAAAAAAACTTCGACGATCCCGTTTTCGGCTCGGTCGCCGAATCTTGGATTTATGCTCGACCAAACGACCGAATAATGGATTTTTTCAAAATCGTCGAAAATATACACATAACCCCTGTTTCTGACTGCCATTTGTCACTTGAGAACGATGGCATAGCTTCGAAGTCGAAATTTGAAAAAGAAACTTCGACAATCCCGTTTTCGGCTCGGTCGCCGGATCATAGATTTCTGATCGAACACTCAACCGGAAAATGGATTTTTTCAAAATCGTCGAAAATATACACATAACCTCCGATTTTTGGCTGACATATGCCACGTAAGAACTATGGCATAGCTTAGAAGTCAAAATTCTCGAAAATAAACTTACGTGATCCTGTTTCCGGTAGTTTCCGTCCCACTCCCCGGATCAAGGATTTCTGCTCGACCAAACGACCGATAAATGAATTTTTTCAGAATCGTCGTAAATATACACATAACCCCTGTTTTCTCGCTGCCATATGCCACTTGAGAACGATGGCATAGCTTAGAAGTCGAAATTAACAAAAGAAATTTCGACGATCCCGTTTTCGGCTCGGTCGCAGGATATAAGATTTCTTCTCGACCAACCAACCGAAAAATGGATTTTTTCGAATTCGTCGAAGATACGCAATCTAACACGTTGCATCTATCGGATGCACGGAGCTCGACTGAAGGCCGCCACTCACGTAAGTACCCATAATAGTAATTATTATTGTATCCTTGAGCATTTCTACGCCCCCCTTGACCCTTTCTTTTTGTTTGTTCCGCCCTCGAATGCAAGTGTGAATGGATGAATGAATGGAGCAAGGTTGAATGTGGCGCCGGCCGGGAGATGAACCCGGCGCACCACGGCCCTTGCTGCCGGGGTTGAAGCCCGTGGGCAAAAGCGTAGGCAGAGGGGACTCGCACGACTAGCGCGTCCCTGCCCCGCCGCCGACGCCTGCTACTCTTAACCCACCAGCCTATCTCCGGGCGCGCGGCCTTCCATTCGCCGAGCCCGCTAGGGACCTCCGCGGGAGCGAATCAACTGCGACTCGAGGCTCCAATGAAGAAGACGCCGGCCGGCCTGTCAGTTCAGCTGAGCTATGTGCAAAGAACGACGCCATTGAATTCAGTAACGAGCATTTTGTGAGTGTTCAAGAGTTAAAGAGATATTTGCAACGTGTGGAATTGTGAAAAGGGTGAGTAGTTGAGTACTTCCTTCACCTAGTTCCAGTTAGTGTGTGATGAACCTTCTAAAATACGAACCCCGTGATATTTCACCCCCGCGTTTTCTCCCCACGTGTCCGCCGCCATCACAAGTGTCGTTCACACCTTATGCGTCATCAGTGAGTGGTGGTTTTCTTGTGCGGAATTATTGTTAAGTTCCGAGATCGTTCCGTTGTTGAAGTTTTCTGAATCGTGCAATTATTACGAACACCCCCCCCCCCCCCCCCTCAGGCCGCCTGAAATGAAAGCCCAATTTTCCGTAATTACGGTTCCGATCCAGTCACCCCATACTTCACCCGCCCCCCTTTTTCTCTACTTTTCACTTCCGCCCGAAAAATCGTCTTGTTGTCGCCCTTTTTTTTTCTTGTGACGACCGAGGTAATAAATAAAAAGCCGACGAGTTCGGAAATTCACCCCTGAGACCTCTCGTACCTCTGTCCGTAGACACGTTTCCCTATTATTACGATTTATTGTTTTCTTTTATTTTTGTTTGTGATATTACCGGGCTAAGTGACCGGTAATATTCCGTTTGCTACACGATACGTAGCTGGCGCCCAGAGAAACCCCTTATATATATTTTGTTCAATAAATCATTGATACGGCAAGAATTTTTTTTTTGCTTTTTTTTTCACTAATCCCTTCCCCCACCGTTAATAAAAGGGAAGCCGGTTATAGCACATAACCCCTGTCCTCTGGCTGCCATATGCCACTTCAGAACAATATCATAGCTTAGAAGTCGAAATTTTCAAAAAAAACTTCGACAATCCCGTTTTCGGCTCGGTCGCCGGAACTAGGATTGCTGCTCGACCAAACGACCGAAAAATGGATTTTTTTCAAATCGTCGAAAATATACACATAACCCCTGTTTTCTGGCTGCCATATGCCATGTGAAAACGATGGCATAGCTTAGAAGTCCAAATTCTAGAAAATAAATATCCGTGATCCCGTTTTCGTCAGTTTCCGTCCCGCTCGACGGATCAAGGATTTCTGCTCGACCAAACGACCGAAAAATTAATGTTTTCAGAATCGTCGTAAATATACACATAACCCCTATTTTCTGACTGCCATATGCCGCTTGAGAATGATGGCATAGCTTAAGAGTCGAAATTATCAAAAAAAATTCGACGATCCCGATTTCGGCTCGGTCGCCGGATCTTGGATTTCCGCTCGACCAAACGACCGAATAATGAATTTTTTCAAAATCGTCGAAAATATACACATAACCCCTGTTTTTTAGCTGCCATAAGCCACTTGAGAACGATGGCATCGCTTAGAAGTCGAAATTTTCGAAATAACTTCGATGATCCCGTTTTCGGCTCGGTCGCCGGATCTAGGATTTCTGCTGGACCAAACGACCGAAAAATGGATTTTTTCTGAATCGTCGTAAATATACACATAACCCCTGTTTTCTGGCTGCCATATGTATACCACTTGAGAACGATGGCATAGTTTAGAAGTCAAAATTTTCGAAAATAAACTTCCGTGATCCTGTTTTCGGCAGTTTCCGTCCCGCTCGCCGGATCAAGGATTTCTCCTCGACCAAACAATCGAAAAATGGATTTTTTCCAAATCCCCGAAAATATTCACATAACCCCGGTTTTCTGGCCTCCATATGGCACTTGAGAACGATAGCATAGATTAGACGTCTGTTTTCTGGGTGCCATATTCCACTTTTGAACGATGGCATAGCTTAGAAGTCGAAATATTTTTTAAAAAACTTCGATAATCCCGTTTTCGGCTAGGTCGCCGGTTCTAGGATTTCTGCTCGACCAAACGACAGAACAATATTTTTTTTTTTCAGAATCGTCGAAAATATGCACACAACCCCTGTTTTCTGGGTGCAATATGCCATTTGAGAACGATGGCATAGCTTAGAGGTCGAAATTCTCAAAAATAAACTTCCGTGATCCCGTTTTCGGCAGTTTCCGTCCCGCTCGCCGGATCTAGGATTTCTGCTCGACCAAACAACCGAAAAATGGATTTTTCCAAAATCGTCGGAAATATACACATCACGCCTGTTTTCTGGTTGCATTATGCCACTTGAGAACGATAGCATAGCTTAGAAGTCGAAATTTAAAGAAAAACTCGGAAGATCCTTTTTTCGGCTCGGTCGCCCGATCTAGAATTTCTGCTCGACCAAACGACCGAAAAATGGATTTTTTAAATCGTCGAAAATATACAAAAAACCCTTATTTTCTGGCTGCCATCTGCCACTTGAGAACGATGGCATAGCTTAGAAGTTGAAATATTTAAAAAAAACTTCGATGATCCCGTTTTCGGCTCGGTCGCCGGATCTCGGATTTCTGCTCGACCAAACGACCGAAAAATTGATTTTTTCAAAATTGTCTAAAATATACACATAATCCCTGTTTTCTGGGTGCCATATTCCACTTGAGAACGATAGCATAGATTAGAGGTCGAAATTCTCGAAAATAAACTTCCGTGTACCCGTTTCCGACAGTTTCCGTCCCGCTCGCCGGATCTAAGATTTCTGCTCGACCAAACGACCGAAAAATGGATTTTTCCAAAATCGTCGGAAATATACACATCACCCCTGTTTTCTGGTTGCCATATGCCACTTGAGAACGATAGCATAGCTTAGAAGTCGAAATATTTTTAAAAAACTTCGATGATCCCGTTTTCGGCTCGGTCGTCGGATCTAGGTTTTCTGCTCGACTAAAGGACCGAAATATGTTTTTTTTTTTTTTTTTAAAGATGTCGAAATTATACACCCAACCCCCGATTTTTGGCTGTCATACTCCACTCGAGAACGATCGCATAGCTTAGAAGTCGAAATATAAAAAAAAACTTCCATCATTCCGTTATCGGCTCGGTTCGCCGGATCTAGGTGCTCTGCTCGTCCAAACGATAGAGAAATATGTTTTTCCAAAATCGTCTAAAATATGCACATAACCCCGGTTTTCTGGCTGCAATATGCTACTAAACAACGATGGCATAGCTTAGAAGACGAAATTTTCAAACAAAACTTCGGCGATCCCGTTTTCGGCTCGGCGCCGGATCTAGGATTTCTGCTCGATCAAACGACCGAAAAATGTTTTTTTTTTTCCAAAATTTTCGAAAACATACACTTAATCCCCGTTTTTTGCTGCCATATGCCAGTTGAGAACGATGGCATAGCTTAGAAGTCGAAATTTTCAAAAAAAACCTCGATGATCCCGTATTCGGCTCGGTCGTCGGATCTAGGTTTTCTGCTCGACTAAAGGACCGAAATATGTTTTTTTTTTAAAGATGTCGAAATTATACACCTAACCCCCGATTTTTGGCTGTCATACTCCACTCGAGAACGATCGCATAGCTTAGTAGTCGAAATTTGAAAAAAAAATTTCGATGATCCCGTTTTCGGCTCGGTCGGCGGATCTATGATTTCTGCTCGACCAAACGACCGAAAAATAGATTTTTTCCAAACCGTCGAAAATATACACATAACCCCGTTTTTTCCGGCTGCCATATGCTACTTGAGAAAGATGGCATAGCTTAGAAGTCGAAATTAAAAAGAAAAAACTTCGGCGATCCCGTTTTCGGCTCGGTCGCCGGATCTAGGCTTTCTGCTCGTCCAAACGACCGAAAAATGGATTTTTTCAGAATCGTCGTAAATATACACATAACCCCCGTTTCTGGTTGCCATATGTCACTTGAGAACGATGGCATAGCTTAGAAGTCGAAATTTTCAAAAAAATCGTCTACGATCCCGTTTCCGTCTCGCTCGCCGGATCTATGATTTCTGCTCGACCAAACGACCGAAGAATAGATTTTTTCCAAACCGTCGAAAATATACACATAACCCCGTTTTTCCGGCTGCCATATGCTACTTGAGAAAGATGGCATAGCTTAGAAGTCGAAATTAAAAAGAAAAAACTTCGGCGATCCCGTTTTCGGCTCGGTCGCCGGATCTAGGCTTTCTGCTCGTCCAAACGACCGAAAAATGGATTTTTTCAAAATCGTCGAAAATATACACAAAACGCCTGTTTTCTGACTGTCATGTGCCACTTCAGAACGATGGCATAGCTTAGAAGTCGAAATATTTTTTAAAAACTTCGATAATTCCGTCTTCGGCTCGGTCGCCGGTTCTAGGATTTCTGCTCGACCAAACGACCGAAAAATGGATTTTTCCCAAATCGTCGAAAATATACACATAACCCGCTTTTTCCGGTTGCCATATGCCACTTGAGAACGATGGCATAGCTTAGAAGTCGAAATTTTCAAAATAAACTTCGACGATCCCGTTTTCGGCTCGGTCGCCGGATCAAGGATTTCTGCTCGACCCAATGACCGAACAATGGATTTCTTCAAATTTGTCAAAAATATGCACTCTAACACGGTGCATCTTTCGGATGCACGGAGCTAGACTGATGGCCGCCACTCACGTACGTACCCATAGTAGTAATTATTATTGTAGCCTTGAGCATTTTCAGGCCCCCCTTGACCCTTTATTTTCGTTGTTCCGCCGCCGAATGCAGGTGACAATGGAAGAATGAATGGAACAAGGTTGAATGTGGTGCCGGCCGGGAGATGAACCCGGCGCACCACGGCCGTTGCTGCCGGGTTTGAAGCCCGTGGGGAAATGCGTCGGCAGAGGGGACTCGCAAGACTTGCGCGTCCCTGACCCGCCGCCGCCGCCTGCTACGCTTGACCCACCGGTTAATCCCCAGGCGCGCCGCCTTCCATTCGCCGAGCCCGCTAGAGACCTCCGCGGGCGCAAATCAACTGCGACGCGAGACTCCAATGAAAAAGACGGCGGCCGGCCTGTCACTTCAGGTGAGCTACGGGCAAAGAACGACGCCATTAAATTCAGTGAAGAGCATTTTGTGAGTTTTCAAGAGTTAAAGAAATATTTGCAACGTGGGGAATTATGAAAAGGCCGAGTACTTGAAAACTTTTTTCACCTAGTCCCAGTAAGTGTCTGATAAACCCTCTATAATACCAACCCCGTGATATTTCACACCCGCGTATTTTCCCCATGTGCCCGCCGTCATAGCTGTCGTTCACACCTGTTGCGTCATCAGTGAGTAGTGGTTGTCTTGTGCGAAAGTATCGTTCAGCCCCGAGAACGTCCCGTTGTTGAAGTTTTCTGAATCGTGCGATTATTACGACCCCCCCCCCCACCCCCCGGCCCCACGCTCACAAAGAAAGCCGAATTTCCCGTAATTACAGTGCCGATCCAGTCTCCTCATGTTTCACGCCCCCCTTTTTTCTGTTCTTTTCTCTTCCGCCCGAAAAATCATTTTATTGTCACCCTTTTTTTTTTTCTTGTAAAGACCGATGTAATAAATAAGAAGCCGTCGAGTTCGGGAATTCACCCCTGAGACCTCTCGTCCCTCTGTCCCTAGACACGTTTCCCTATTATTACGATTTATTGTTTTCTTTTATTTTGATTTTGTGATATTACCGGGCCAAGTGACCGGTAATATTCCATTTGCTACACGATACGTAACTGGCGCCCAGAGAAACGCCTTATATTTATTTTCTCTAATAAATCATTGATACTGCTAGTATTTTTTTTGCTATTTTTTTCACTAACCCCTTCCCCCACCGTTAATAAAAGGGAAGCCGGTTATAGCACATAACCTCTGTTCTCTGGCTGCCATAAGCCACTTGAGAACGATGGCATCGCTTAGAAGTCGAAATTTTCAAAAAAACTTCGACGATCCCGTTTTCGGCTCGGTCGCCGGATCTAGGATTTCTGCTCGACCAAACGACCGAAAAATTGATTTTTTCAGAATCGTCGTAAATACACACATAACCCCTGTTTTCTGGCTGCCATATACCACTTGAGAACGATGGCATAGCTTAGAAGTCGAAATATTTAAAAAAGCGTTTGCAGCACCGTGCACATGATTGAAGTGAAACTTCTTGAAAGATAAAGAAAAAGAATAAGAGATATTAAATGTGAGAGACAGAGACAGAGAGCATTTTAAAATAAATACCATAATAAAAAATTTGCATAAAAAATATTCAGTTTATTCATTATTCACATCATCATTGGTTGGTGCTTCAATTGGTAACAATGATATCAATGGTTTATGGTAACTAAAATATGAAATATATGTCCGCGATTCGATGTTCCCGAGATAACGTGTAAAAATTGCATCTATTGTAGTTCCAGATTTTGTTGTTGACTCGTTTGGTTTATTGTTCATGTACAGACCAAATTTTTCGCGAAGAAAGTTAGTTAGCGGTACAGAATCATTTGATGCAAAATTAACGTTGAAATCTCCCGCGAGAATCATAGGTATTTTATCTTCATCTATATCATGTAACTGTGTTTTATATATAATTGTATTTTGGTGAGAAACTTTGTTAAAAAGACCAATTTAAAATGCCATATTAAATTCATGTCGAATCGAGCGCCAACGCTCAGAGCATCTAAGCGTCCAACTCGAGCCCACCTATAATGTAATACTATGAAAGTTCACCGACGCACATAACGCTGTGTGTGTGCGTGTGCGTGCGACTCTAAGCGCGCTCACACATACAATTGCGTGCGTCGGTATACATTCGTGCTAGACTGTCACATTTCTATCCATATATAACTTAAAAATTTGAACAGCTCCACGACATAAATATTAATTGATATATATTACTTACATATATCACAGCGATGAGTAAAATTATATTCTCGTTCAGAAATAACGTCTCTCTCACAGACTGATGCGTTATAGAATATAGTATATAGGACTATATAGGATCAACCATGTGGCGGAAATCAACTCTCTATAATTTTTTCACACAGTGTAAGTTCAAAAATATAATTTTTAATAAAAATGTGATAGTTTAAATATACTTACATAATAACTCTTCACCGATATAATCAAACAATCACAGTACACACACGTAAAAAATGTAAATAATCACAAAACACAATGATAAATATTAATTATAAAGCACATGAGCAGTACCTCAGTTGTACATATACAGCGTCTAACTGACACATACATCTATAACGCGCGCATGCGCCAGCCTATCTTGGTCTATTGCTTTGCATCGTGTATCCATCGCTCTCTTTTGCTCTACTCCCGTAGCATCGAAATACATAGCCGTCTTTTGCCCCACTCCCGCGGCATCGAAAGACATAGCTCTGTGTTGCCCCACTCTCGTGGCATAAGAATACCTAGCTCTCCTTTCCACCCTTCGCCCCACTACCGTGGCTTCACAATGTATAGCTCTCTGTTGCCCCACTCCCTCGGAATATATAGCTCTCTTTCCCTTTCTCTCTACATAGTAGAGTACAGAGTACAGTCTCGCAGAGATCGCACGTTGTTTTTCGCTCTCTATATCGCGCTTATTAATCTTTGCTTTTGACCACGTATCTGTTACTGCTTGCAATCAAAGTGTGTGGTTTTCTGCGGGCTTTCGGTGGATATTTTCTTTCTTGCTCTGTGCCTCCTTAGTGCGTGATATTCGCGTTTTTTCCGAAAAATTTCGAAAAATCTATAGCCAGTGTGAGCCTGTGCCGTCGCGCTTCGCTTGCTATCTTGTCAACAACGGTAGTGGGGAGCGTGCGTGACTGAGTGTGTAGGAGTGTCAGGTGCCCTTGACTCAGCTCTCGGACTGCTGTGCGTGTATGTGTGTCGGTGTGGACGCTCGCTGCGGCGTGTTGTTTACTTCACTTGCTCGCTCTCAACGTCCTGCGCGGTGACTTTAACTTTCGTGTGTGCAACTCGTTGCTGTGGTGGTGTAGTGTTGTGACGTCTACACACATCTCGCTTCAGCTTTATCTCCCATCTATCACTTTCCGCTTTATCTTCACTCGCTTAATCGCTTACGTTGTCTGCCGCTTTTCCTATTTACTTATTATTTCTCCTGCTGCCTATTCTTGTCCCTCCAAGCTTTATTCGCTCTCTGTCTGTTGCATCCCTAATCATAATGTCCGATTTGCACCGACTCTGCGCCGGATGTAAAAAACCGTGTGCGGTTGCCTCCGGATTTCAATGCAGTGGAAATTGTGGCGGTATTTTTCACGGCAAGTGCTGTCTTGCCAATACTGGCCTCTCGTCGCGCTCCCTACTCCCTTCGGATCGTGTGTTTCGCTGCACCTCGTGTTTTTCGACTGCCTCGGGGATTCGTCTTGACGCGGGTGCGCTGCCAGCCGATGCTGTCACTGGAGGAGACCCCCCCGGTACATCTCAATGTTCACGCCCGCCCTCCCCACGTGGTTCTTCGGATGCTGCATATGACGTCGGCATTTCTCAAGCTTCGCTCAGCCGGATGGAGGGAAGGATCTGCGGGCTCATCACTGAACTCTCGGGGAAAGTTGGTGATGCATTGGCGCGTATTGCATCCACTGAGGCGGCTATTACTGTGCTGCGGCAGGATCATCTCGCGCTCGCGGACAAACTTAATGGCCACGTGGCTTCGATTTCTTCGCGTCTGGATGCGATTGCAGCTAGTGCTGCTCGTGCCGTTGTGTCCTCTCCGCCGCCCACTCACGCGCCTACCTCTGGTGTTGACGCCGTCGCTTCGGAGCTTCTTGAGCGTGAGAAGCGCCGAAAAAACTTCATCGTCTTTGGACTTCGTGAGGGAGCCTCTCCAGCTGATGACAGGGTCATTGTGCGGCGATTGCTCGAGGTGGTGTGCCCCCATATTTCGGCTGCTGACATCCTCACGATTCGACTGGGTGCTGCTGCTCGCCCTGCCACCGCGGCTGGCCCATCTCGCCCTCGGCCTCTCAAGGTCGTCATGCCGTCTGCGGATGCTGTATTTGCGGTGTTTAGAGCTTCCCGTCTTCTCAAGCAGAGTGCGGCTTTCATGGGGGTTGTGATTCGGTCTGATCGCACCCCCGCGCAGGATGCTGCCTACCGACAACTACGCTTGGAGCTCGCCGCTCGTTCGGGTGCTGGGGAAAGGGGGCTCAGGATCGTATTTCGTGATGGGGCGCCCCGCATCATTATTGAACATCGTGGAACTGATGTTGGCGTGGTTGCTACTCCTGCTCCTCCTGTCTCCGTTGTCGATCCATCTGCCGTCCGTTCTGCTACTACTTCGATGCCGGTGGTCATCGCGAATTCGTCTGGTACGAAGGGTCGCGGCTCAGTTCGCCCATCTTCTTCGCGTCCTTCTGCTAAGCCTGTTCTTACTTCGGCCCCCACTGCTGCTTCCGGCATTAGTGGTTTGAAGGACAGCAGTACCACTCGTAGTCGCTCCACCATGAATAGCCGACCGACTGCTTCATCTTCGCCTCGCCTTCCGGATGCTGCTGCTGCCTGTGCTGTTCCTGGGTTTCGGATCGACGAGGATGCCTCTCAATGCGCTGGGCGTGTCCATGCCCCGAGCACCTCCTCCTTCATCGAGGATGACTTCAATGACTGCCAGGATGGCAGTGCATCCGATTTCGTCTGAGCCGTCTACATCCGGGAAGCTGCGGATCTGTCACGTGAATGCTCAGTCCCTGCCTGCTCATCGTGACCAGTTTCTCGACTTTTTCCATCATAATTGCTATCATATCATCGCTGTATCTGAAACTTGGCTTAACCCTAACTTTTCCGATGATTTTGTTGCGCTCCCGTCTTATGCGCTTGTGCGCAACGATCGCCTTGGGAGGAGAGGTGGTGGAGTAGCGTTCTACTTTCACTCCTCTCTGTCTTATGTGACTCTGTGTATGTCACCCCAGCCTTACGCGGCCAAGCCTGAATATTTGATCTGCGAAGTGCGACTTTCGGGGTCCGTTAAGTTACTGATGTGTGTAGTGTATCGCGCGCCGCACCTTGGTCATCTGTGCGTGTTCGAGGATGAACTATCCAATCTACTGCCCTTGTATCCATATACTGTAGTTCTTGGCGACTTTAATGCTGACTTGTTTAGCCAATCTTTTGACGCGCTTCATTTGAGAAAGTTCCTCCTCGAACATGGCCTTACTTTAGTGCCCTTTCAAGCTACGCATCATGTTGGTTCTGCAGGGACCTGGCTCGACATTTGCGCGGTGAGCGATCTCTCTCTTGTTATTCGCAGCTCACAGATGGCGGTTCCGTTTCTGTCGGCTCACGACTTAATAGAAATTTATCTTGATTTGTCGGCCTCCCGGCCCCAGCCTCGTGTATTTTCATATCGTGCACTCAATGCTATTGATGGAGAGGAGCTCGCCGCGCTTCTGTCGGCCCAGGACTGGTCAGGTTTTGAAGCGGCTGTTTCTGTTGATGGTAAGGTCGACCTTCTCACTGCACATATTCGCGATGCTGTGCATGCGCTTGCACCGCTTCGCACTGTGAGGCTCACTCGACCGCCTGCGCCCTGGATCACCCCCCCGGTGCGAGAAAAAATGCGGGCCCGTGATAGTGCTTATCGTCGCCTGCGACGATGTCATCGTGACTCTTCCCTTTGGTCACTGCTTGTGGCGACATTTCGGCAGCTGCGTGACGCGGCTCAAGCATCTCTTACTAATGCTAAACGGGAATATTTGCGCGCTAGGATTACTGCCTGCCGGGGCTCGCAGCGGGCCTGGGATGAGCTACGGCGTTTGGGTCTCCTGAAGAGGAAACGTAGGGGGGTTAATATTTGTTTTTCGCCTGATGAGCTAAATGCAGCTTTTTGCTCCATTTTCACCACCTCGGCACTCTCTCCTACTACTTTTCCTCTCTCCGCGAGTCTTTCGTCCCCGTTGTCTTTTCCGCGTTTTTCCCTCTCCTCAGTTTCGCCTACTCAACTCTCCTCACTTATCTCGAGTTCTTCCTCGAATTCCACTGGCGCGGATGGACTACCTGCGTCCTATCTTCGCCTTGTATCCGGCTTTCTTCTTCCTCAGTTCACCTGCCTTATAAACCTCTCGTTCTCCTCCTCTACCTTTCCCTCTGCCTGGCGCCGGTCGCTCATAACGCCCCTCAACAAAATTCCTACTCCGTCTGCCCCGTTAGACTTTCGGCCCATCTCCATCCTTTGTGCATTGTCGAAGGTGGTTGAAAAACTGGTACACGCGCAGCTTTTGGAGTGGTTGCTCGCTCATGGCCTGCTCGATCCCCTGCAGGCAGGTTTCCGTGAAGGACACAGCACTCAATCGGCTCTTCTCAGGTTCACCGATGACGTCAGGCTCGGCATGGACAAGCGGCTGCTTACTATCGCCGTATTTTTTGATTTCAGCAAGGCCTTCGACACGGTCTGTCATTACACACTTTTGAACAAGCTTTCCTTGCTGGGCTTTGCGTCGTCGGCACTTGCATGGTTCTCGTCGTACCTTTGCGGAAGGTCGCAGGCAGTTCGCTTTCCTGATGGCCGGTTGTCTGAGTGGGCCCCCGTTACCTCGGGTGTTCCTCAGGGAAGCGTGCTAGGCCCTCTACTTTTTTCTCTTTACCTATGTGACCTGCCTGGGATCTTCCGCAACAGTCGGTACATACTGTATGCAGATGACCTGGTCATCTACCACCAGTGTGCCCCGGAAGAGCTTCTTGCTTCGCTAGTGCTGCTCAACGCTGACATCGCACGTATACATGACTGGGCGCGTTCCAATTCGCTTTCGCTAAACGCCTCGAAGACTGATGCCATGATTCTTGGTACTGCTAAATTTCTTGGTCGACTTGACTTGGCTTCTCTCCCCCCTCTCAGTGTATCGGGTCAACCAATCCCGTTTGTATCCTCCAAGCGTTACTTGGGGCTCATAATTACGCCTTCTCTAGGTTGGGGTGAGCAAGTCTCGTCTGTTCGGCGGCGGGTCTTCGGGGCGCTCGCGCACCTTTCTCGCTTCTCTGAGGTATTTGATGTTGCTACTCGTGCGTGGCTCGCACGCACGCTAGCCCTACCTCACCTTGACTACTGCTCTGCCGTGTTGTGCGATGTTAGCGGTGAGCTTAATCTGCAACTGCAGCGTGCATGTAATGCAGCTGTGCGCTTCGTGTTGGGGATTAGATTATGCGATCACGTCTCTGGGGGTCGTCGTCGGCTCGGCTGGCTGTCGGTGGCGAATAGGCGGAATTACTTCGTTGCAGCTCTATTTTATTCACTGGTCCACTCTGGTGAGCCCTCGTATTTAGCTGAGCGCTTAGCGCCCCGTATGAGGGCAGATTCACGTGCTGCACGGGGTTCCACCTTCTCGCTTTCGACGCCCGTCCTGCGGACGGCGGCCTACCAGAAGTCGTTTACTGTCTACGGCACGAACCTGTGGAACAGCCTTCCATTGGCCGTGACAGGAGCTCCCTCTCTTGCCACCTTCAAGAGTCGGCTCTTGGAACATTTTCTTGCTCTCGAGCGCCGGGAGGGGTGATCTGGGCTTTCCTGCGACTCGCGATCTGCTCAATCGTTATTACTATAATTATTTTTGTTTCATTTCTCATTCTTCTCACATTGTCTCGCCCCATTTAGTTTTACTCTGTACTCCCTGTTATGCTTTATTACTTTATTTTATGTACATGCTATTTCTGTCCTGCTCTGTTCCTTAGGGGGTTATATCCCAGGAACACTAATAAATCTACTCTACTCTACTCTACATAATATTTCTCTTCTCTCTCGTGTAACGAAATGTTCCTAAACGTGACGCGTCCTTGAAATTTTACACGCCGCCCAAGAAGTATCACTTCAAAAAAACTTCGACGATCCCGTATTCGGCTCGGTCGCCGGATCTAGGCTTTCTGCTCGATCAAACAACGGAAAAATTTTTTTTTTTTCAAAATCGTCGTAAATATGCACGTAACCCCTTTTTTCTGGGTGCAATATAACACTTGAGAACGATGGCATAGCTTAGAAGTCGAAATTTTCAAAAAAAATTTCGACGATCCGGTTGTCGGCTCGGTCGCCGGATCTAGGCTTTCTGCTCGATCAAACGACCGAAAAATTTATTTTTTCCAAAATCGTCGAAAATATGCAGATAACTTCTGTTTTCTGGGTGCAATATGCCACTTCAGAACGATGGCATAGCTTAGAAGTCGAAATTTAAAAAAAAAACTTCGACGATCCGGTTTTCGGCTCGGTCGCCGGATCTAGGATTTCTGCTCGACCAAACGACCGAAAAATGGATTTTTTCAAAACCGTTGAAAATATACACATAACCCTTGTTTTCTTGCTGCCATATGCTACTGTTACGTCGTAGCCGTACTCGCACTTATTTATAAAGCCTAACGTCCGCATTACACACAACGCCTTATCTAAAGCGCACGTGCGCCGCATCACGACCGTTGACCCTAATGGTTTTCCGAACCCAACTGGACCCCCGCTAGTTTATGACACAAAGCACCGGACGACGAGCGTGCCATAAATCCTCAGTTCGTATTTTCCAAGAATGTGCGATATAAAATCGAATACCATCGGTGATAAACCCTTTTCGAGCTACCGGATAATTACATGAACCTCCAACTGTCCTATAAATAGTTAACTTATATTCATTGTTTACGATCTTCTATCAAATTTATGATTCCCCCACGCTCGAATCAACCTATCCAGATTAGTATATAAGAGCGGGATTTAGTTAGTTGAGTTAGTTAGTCCCAAATCTACGACCAACGTATTAACTTCGATGGAGCGCGCAAAGCTCCATACTACCAATTCGGCCCTGCGTGGTCAATTAATACGGTTATCTAAATACTAGAAGTGTACCAGCAGAAATTCTAACGAATAAATTGTGAGTATTTACAAATTGGCGAATCACCATTATTTGCATGCTGAATCCCTCTACCACAACTCGATCATCCAGTCACTGGCTCCATTTGATTGAAATTCTCACATCATTGAGGTAGCGAAAGGCGAGATGTCCGTCCCCGCAGTAAATAGGTAAATAGGACGATCGCTTTGACCCGGAAGTGAGATTGCCGTTACGATCTCCCCAGTGCAACTCATAAGAGTTGACCGGGACGTAACTCCACTTAAGAACGATATCATAGCTTAGAAGTCGAAATATTCAAAATAAAACTTCGACGATCTCGTTTTCGGCTCGGTTGCCGGATCTAGGATTTCTGATCGACCAAACGAACGAAAAATGGATTTTTTTAAAATCGTCGAAAATATTCACATAACCCTTGTTTTCTGGCTGCCATGTGCCACTTGAGAACGATGGCATAGCCTAGCCGTCGAAATTAAAAAAAAAAACTTCGACGATCCCGTTTTCGGCTCGATCGCCGGATCTAGGATTCCTGCTCGACCAATCGACGGAAAAATGGATTTTTTCCAAATCGTCGAAAATATAAACTGTGACGAGCCCCTCGTGCAAGTACTTCGGACCACTCTCACGGGGAGCCACGACCAAATATAATAACGCCCACAGATTTATCAATTTAACTGCTTCCACAATTTATGCCGTTCTTACCTGTTCTTGTACTAATTGCTGGGCGCCAGGCTATCTACTTTTGACCCGACAGCCAGGGTCACTCGCTACGATCCAAGGTCAATACTGTTTCGTCTCCGGCTAGCGTGAAGGGGTGCAGTTCGGGGACTTGTTGCAAAAATAACTATTCGAAAGCGTGTTCTTTTCCGAGTACAAAAATACTAACAATGATTTATTACAGCCAATTGCTGCTTCTCTCGCAAATACAAAAAGTTAACAACCCGACTCGAGTCTGACAATTCACGCGGTCCTAATCCGACTCGCTCTCGAGTTATTACGGAGGCGGCCGGAGAAGCCGGTCGCGACGGAGGACAACTCTGAGCTACACGAGATATGAAATATTGGTTCACCACGTGCGCCTACCTTTTCCGTGCGGTCTGTCTCAGTACGCAATGCTGCCTTCTCCTGTTCCTGTCTCGCTTTCCTTGGCTGGCGAATTCTTCCTCCACGGCGGGTACACGCACGCACGGGTCTATCGGAATCAATTCTCACGAGACTCTCGTGGTAAACGGTTCGCGCGCGGCGAGTTGTTCGATGTCTAACTTACACGACAGAATACTCGGCTTTTGGTCGAACTCTCTAACCAGCTACTGAATTCAACTCTCAATACAATACTCAAATCTCTAATCAATACATGGGCCGCAATTCGACTCTCTCATTCGGGGACCGAAATTAGAATAATCGATCTCGCACGCTCGGCCGGGTTACGCGGGCCTCGGACGTCCGGGGTGGCGGTCACGGCCTGACATCGATCGACTTCGTCGATCGTCGCGTTCTTCCGCCTTCCTCCTCTCCGTCCATCCTCGCGCGTCTTCCCGGGCTGTCGCTCTAATTCCTAGAATCCTGTGAAACAATACTCACGGCAGTCAAACGTTCATATTGGGAGTTTGACGCCGAGGAGCGATTCTGTTGCCACGCGGTTCGGGCTCTCGGTGCACGAGCACTCGGGGCCTAGCTCGTTGCTGCGAGCGCGTACTAGCGCCTCGTCACATCCCCCCACTAGGCCAGACTACCGCTCTAACGCAAGGTAGGCTCACGCCGATACACCACCGCAACGTGCTATGCTGCAGAATCACTCCTCCGTCATCTCTCGGTTTTCCACCACCGCAATGTTATTATTTCAAATTCATTCCCAACACCAAATATATTTTCATACAACAAAAAAAAAACTTTATTCATTCAAATCTTAGAACTAATCCTCCCGGTTTCGGGGTAACTCGCTACGGTGTTTTTCCGCGCTACTTCTTAACAAACCAGAAAAATAAAAACTAATATAACATAAAAATTATCTTCGCCCATCGGCGCGACGTACAAAAAAAATAAATTTGCGCTTTTTGCGGTACAAAATCAACGAAAAATTTTCATGGCATAACTCGATCCTTCTATATAATATTTCGTATAAATTCCCTACGATCCCATCTCACATCCCTGACTTTATGATTTTCCTGGTTGAGCAGTCAAGCGTTCCGCGATCTGTGAAATACTTGCTAATTTCAGGTCTTTTACGTGCCATCTCCCTGCAGGTCGACCGTCGGGGTTAGTCAATTCAACCACGCTTGGTGACACGACTCTTACGACTTCGAACGGTCCGGCGTATTTCTTCGCGAACTTAGATGTCATATTATTCGCGGCTTTCGACAACACGCGGTATTTCCGGTATACTCGGTCTCCGACGTGCAACGGCACCTCTCGCCTGCGTCGATTATAAAACGCGGCCTGCTTCAGTGATGCTTCGCGAATTTTATTTGTCACGAGATCGCGCATCTCGACGAGTCTGCTCATTCGCGCGATCCACTTTTCTCTGTCGGGCGCGTTCGGCGCGATTTCCTCGACTATCATCTTTTTCCAGTGCTTCGCGGCTTTTGGTTCCCGTCCCAAATTCAAAAATGCCGGGCTCACTCCAAGCGATGAGTGAACCGCAGTGTTGTACGCGAACTGAAATTCCGCGACGTGCAAATCCCATTCGCCATGATCGTCGGAAACATAGCTCGATATCATGGTTTTTAAATTTCGGTTCACGCGTTCCACGGGGTTCGCCTGCGCGTGGTACGGCGGGGTCGTCCTTCGTTCGATTCCGTACTCGTCCGTCAGTCGCTTGACCGTCTGATTCACGTACTCAGTCCCATTGTCCGTTAATAACACCCGCGGGGTGCCCCATCGGCATAATACGCGCGCGCGGAATGCTTCGACAATGGTTTTTCCGGTGGCGGCCGGCGCCGGTACACATTCGATCCATCGCGTGAATAAATCCTCGAACACGATTAGATATTTATTTCCGAGTTTCGATCTCGGATACGGGCCCATAACGTCCGATGCTACGATATCCCACGATTGTGCGACTACTCGCGGTCCCATGATTCCCATCGGTCGTGCCTGATCAGCTTTATGCAGCGCACACGTGACGCATTTTCCTACGTAGCGTTTAACATCGCGATACATCCCTGGCCAGTAATAATTGGTCGCGAGACGTCGGTACGTCCGCTCTACTCCGGGATGTCCTGCTTGCTCGCTAT
This sequence comes from Clistopyga incitator, assembly GCA_947507545.1. Lineage (NCBI taxonomy): Eukaryota > Metazoa > Arthropoda > Insecta > Hymenoptera > Ichneumonidae > Clistopyga > Clistopyga incitator. The sequence continues at coordinate 7,419,797 of OX382190.1, read as the reverse complement.
CGTGTGCCTGCATTAGCATATTTTCGCATTCTTCCGACGGTACTACGAGTTTCCATGCGTCAAGATCGTTTCCGATTGTCTCTTTCATCGCGTCGGGCCGGTAAAATTACATCGCTTTCCCGTCGATTAACCATTCTGGAAAACTGCGCGGATGGCGACGGATGGCTTCGAACCTTTCTCGATACCAGTCGATCTCGAACGCGTCTCCCAAAGAATCTACCTTCGCGTCCCAGTCCGGTTCTACATTTTCGAACATCCTAGATAACGCGTCGGCGGCTTCGCTTTCCGTACCCTTACGATATTCAATTTTCATTCGGTAACCGGAGAGTTCAAACGCCCATCTCGCCAATCGTCCTATCGGGTCGACTAAATTATGTAGCCATCGTAGGCTACTATGATCTGTTACTACTGTAAATTCGTAACCCTCCAAATACGGACGAAATTTACGGACTGACCACAACACGGCGAGGCATTCTTTCTCAGTCACGGTGTATCGAGTCTCGGGTCCCGTCATCGCGCGGCTCGCGCATTCTATCAACTTTTCCCCCTCCTCTCCCTGCTGCGTTAAGACGGCGCCGATACCTTTGTCGCTCGCGTCGGTGTACACAATGAAGGGAATATTGAAATTGGGGAAAGTGAGAATCGCGGCGTTTACTATTTCATTCTTTACGGCGCGAAACGCGGCTTCTTCTGTTTCGGTCCATAGCCACGGTACTGTCTTGCCGGTCAGACGGTTAAGTGGACCTGCAACGCGCGAAATATTTTTCAAATGGCGATGATACCAATTGACCATACCGTTAAATCGTCGCATCTCGGTGGCGTTTCGCGGTCGCGTATACTAGACTATCGGTCTAATCTTTTCGGGATCCGGCCGTAATCCGTCTCGGTTAACTAAAAATCCGAGGTACCGTACTTCGCTTCGGCAAAACTCGCTTTTCTCGAAATTCAATATCAGTCCGGCCTCACAAATGATCCCGAGGATTTTCTCAATCCACTCCAGGAGATCTTCGAACGTACGATTAACGATAATAATATCGTCGAGATACGCGAACGCGTGCGGCTCAAGTTCGGGACCGATGAGTCGATCCATTAATATCTGGAACGTCGCGGGCGCGTTGCATAAACCGTAGGGCATCCTTCGAAATTGGAACAATCCCTTTCCTTCGACGATAAAGGCAGTGAAATGGCGGCTGTTCTCGTCCATTAAAATTTGGTGGTACGCAGCGCTCATGTCCAATGTCGTTATGTACACGGCCTCTTGCAATTTACTTAATATTGTATCCATGCGCGGAAGAGGATACGCGTCGTTTCGAGTGACTTTATTTAATTCCCGATAATCTACACAAAACCTCCATTTATTGTTTGGTTTTGCCACCATCACTGGAGGACTTGCCCAGTCACTCTGCGAATTTTCGATAATATTAGCGGCGAGCATTCGATCTAGTTCCGCATGCAATTTCTCAACGACTATGGGAGAGCGCCGGTACATCCGCTGTTTCACCGCTTTATCGTTCGGCGCGTCGATCCTATGCTGCGTGAGAGTCACCGCAATATTAAAGTCTTGTGGCATCGTCGGGAATATTCGCGTTTTCAATTCTTCTAAACGTGCCGTCTCGCTGGCTACGGGTCCCTGTAGGCCAAAACAAACGCCAAGTGTCGCGAGTTCATCGCTCGAGCGCACGATTGGGTGTTCTACCCCTACTTCTTCCAACGACCATGTGCCGCGCTTGCCGGACACGTTAACCTCAAATGATTCAATGAAGTCCATTCCCAATAAACAATTCGATTTTAATTGGCGGACAATTATCGACGGAAACCATTTTTGCACACCATCTAGCTCAATTGGGAATAACGCTACCCCGAGAACTCGTTCCGGCGTACCGTTAGCCATTGTTATAAAATCATTTCTAATCGCGGGATAATTTCGGTGAGGCAAAGCTAAATCTCTCACGATTTCTCCCCCCACGCGACCGAAAACCGAAATTGTCGCACCTGTAGTACCCCAGATTTTCCATTTAAAGATTTAAATTATTAAATCGTTGGAATTCTTTGCCGTTGCGAAAATGATTCCAACAGCAATCATTTTCGCCACCAGCTTCGAGCATGCGAGCATGTCAATGCACTCGAAGCTGAGTCGACATTTCAATTAGGCCGACCCAGCAATCGCGGGTCGAGCGTACTAAATCGGCTATCGATTTAGTCAGTCTTAAGAAAATCACAGTAACGATCGGTTGGACTCGTTGCCGTCGTATTAGAGTAGTTACGACCATAAGAAACCAATTGTATTTCATCAAACCAATAAACCTTGTATTACTTTCGGGAATCGCGTGGACTCTAGTTCTTTAATCGGACCGATCCCAAATACTATTTATTAAACACCCGGAAAATAGACGATTTGATCACTCGTCTCAATTTCGGGCACAACACACCGGTGTCGATCAGTGCCTCGAGTACTCTATCCCCGATCAACAGCTCTACGAAAATTCGAACGCGTCCCCTCTCGCGCTGCCACTCTAGTGGTGGTAGGGGAAACGACTCGAGGATCTCCGCGCGCTCGGGCAGACTCGTCTCGGGACCGATCTCGCTCGTGCGATGCTCTACCGAGTTTTCATTGTTTTCTATCGCGCCGCGTTCGTCGTTCGCGTGAGTCGTGGCAACCTCTCTACCGGTCTCTAACGCGTCATTGATCTCGTGATTTATATTACCAATCTCATTTTCTGCCTCAGTCTCAGTTTCATCGGAACTGAGCTGATCCAACGTCCAAATGCCAGTCGACCTGTAGGGGGACTCACCTTTTTCGACTTCCTCTACCTGTGCTGAAAGAAAAGTACACGGAACGCTCGAAGTATTTGCTCTTACATTGACGCTGTTATTCACGCTCGAGGTTTCTACGTGAACTGCACCCTGGAAGGAATGAGGGAGTGGGTCGATTTGGGACCGGACTTCGCTGGTTGTCTCTCTACTGTCTGGCGGGTCTGTGCTTACTCGATGCGCTGGCTGTCCCGCGGCTGCCAGTTCCGATTGGCGTTTTTTGACAACGCACAGCCGCATGTCGTACGATTGACATCTCGGCGGCCGCACGCTGTGCACAGGAGCACTCGGGGATTTTCGCAATCTCGCCCGAAGGGGCCCACTTCACCGCAGTTCATGCAGAACGGTGGGGGTCTTCTATAGAAGCTCTGCGGGCCTCGAGGGGAACTCGGTCGGTTCACTCCGGCCCTTCCAGACGGCCCGCTTGTTCGCGTCCGTTGTTGGGGGCTCCCCCACTCGGCGGTGGTCTTGCTGGTTGCTGCTGCTGCTCGGCTCTTCGCGCTGGCTGCAGCGCGGCGGCTCGCGGTGGCTGCTGCGCGGCGGCTCGAGCGTACGTGAGTGGTGGGGCAGCTGTCTCGATTTCGGCTGCCTCGCTAACCCCGCTCCTACGCTTCGCTCGTCGACGGCGCTTCGGCGCTGCTGGCTCTCCTGCGTCAGCTTACTCGCTCTCCACGGCGTTTACCCTCGGCGCAGGCGCTCTATATGGGGTGCGCGTCGCCGGTCTCGGTGGATAGTCAGTCTTTTTCGGCGCTGCCGATTTTCCAACTCAAGCGAACTCCTTGGCATGTGACTCATTGCGGCTTGGTGGAGGACGTCGAGCCAGTGCTCTCGCCCATCGCTGCTCTACCCGCGAAGTCTGCTGCACTAGTTCAGCGTACGAGCGGAAATCCCTTCGGTCAATCCTGTCCCAGTATTCAGGACGGAGGCCGTCGTAGGCTTGATCCAATTGATGCCGTACGCTCTTGTGTCGCCCCGCCGATTGTATAGTCCTTGAACGCAGATTAGATAATCCGTTGCAGGCTCTTCGGCTCCCTGCGTCCTTTTCCTGATGTCCTCTTTCAGGCACTGTTGATCACGGTCCGTACTGAACCATGCCCGAAAATCGCGGACAAAGTTCCTCCATGATTGCCAGTATTTCTTGTTCGCGCGGTACCATTGAATAGCTCGACCTTTCAATACCTCAAGGAGCACCTGCAGTCGGTCGTCGTACTGGATGTCGGAGGCGGCAATTTTTTCTCGAATTTGCTCTAGGAATTCCTCGCATCCAAAGTCATCTTCTCCGGTGAATGTCACTCTCCATTTTCTTGCTATGTCGCCGATGTCACGTTCTCGGCGGAGTCTGCGGTGTCGATGAGTCGATTGCGTCATCGGTCGCTCCGCGCGCTGTCTCCTACGACGCGCGTTACGGGACTCCACCACTTGCCACGTGCTCTCGTCTGTCTCCGTCTCACTACCGGAGGATGAACAAGACGACGTCGTGCTGTCATCTGTCATTGTCGACGCACTCATGGACTCTTCGGACTGGTCGTGCGTTCGACGATTTCTTCTCGCTTTGTGGCGGCGGTTGCTCGAGCGTCTCGTCGACTGACAGGGTTCCGTTCTGTTGTGCTTGTTACTCGGCCGGATTTCAGGTTCGCTGTCTGTTTGTGTTCCAGCGTCTCGGCACTTCGGATGACCTCGTTGCGTGTGAAACTCTGCACCGATTTGCGTCTCCTCTGGCACGTCCTTTCGGACTCTTCGCGAGGTCTCGCCACGGCGCAGGGTGACATTAGCGCTGCTGCATTTAAAGCGCTCCTCACTCAGGTAGTCTGTGCCATCCCAGTCAGCCGGTATTACTCTTCTCGGTTGTGGATCGGGAGGGGGTGTCCTGCCGCTGGGCCGAATGTCGCGTATCCCCACGCGCTTCCTCGTGAGCGTGCCTCGTGATGGTTCGACGGGACTCTCTGGCCGTGAGCTGCCCTGTTCCCGCAGCGCGGTACTTACGAACTGCCTCAGGCGGTTCCTCGCGACAGCTGACACTCCCGATGGATTTAATAATAATGCACGGAGGGTCTCACGCACTTTGTTCTCGTCCATTCCCTCCACTATGGAGAGTTCGGTTTTGGTGTGTTTGTCCATTTCCTAGGTGTCGTCCTCTTTATTCCACTCTACATCCGGTATTCCACACTCACGGAGTTCCAATCTTCTGAGTCGATCGCGAATCGTCTCGTCATCTCCCTCGGCACTCACGTGGGATTGCTTCAACAATCGCCTCATGTGGCGTCTGGGGAGGGTGTCGATCCACGGCGCTCGATCTAACACTTTTTGACGGCGTTCGCGCATGTCAACACTGATCCTCTCCTCGGATTCACTTGAGTTTGGAGTCGACTTGTTCTGGAATCCTTCGGCCATTGTCTATAGTCAATTTCACAATACACAATTCAAAACAATCTTCCCGAAAATATTTGTGTCTAAACTTCGTGTTGTTCTCGGGACTCGAGTTGGCTCGGCCGATCGTTATCGCGTGATGTTTACGTCCTTTTCTGTCCGTTTGTTTACACGCGGTCGATCTAGGCTCGCGCACTTAACACGTTGACTGCCACGCGTGTTTACAACACAATCCCCGTCAGGCCACCCGTGCCACTGTAAACCGAATACGGGTGACGTGGCCTGATGAGAACTTTTGCTGTCACCCGAATACGGGTGACACGGCAGTTAACGTGTTAAACAGTCGCGTTCAATCTCGTCTTCGCTCGACGAAAACCGAGAAATATTCACAACGAAATATTTTTTTCGTACGGTTTCTCGTTCACGCACTTCGAACTGGCTCGCTGAGTGTCGACGCGCGGTGTTTACACTTTTTTCCACCACTTGTTGACGCGCGGGCACTCAAGTGGCTCTAGCTCGACTCGTCGAGATTCTTCGCACACGAATATAACTTCTCGGTATCTCGAGACAAAAGTATTTTTACTACACTTTCGCGTTTTCGAATATTAATTTCGCCCGCAAAGGTCCGAAATTTTGGCCACTGCCCCACGTTGGGCGCCAAAAATTGTGACGAGCCCCTCGTGCAAGTACTTCGGACCACTCACACGGGGAGCCACGACCAAATATAACGCCGCCCACAGAATTATCAATTTACCTGCTGTCACAATTTTTGCCGTGCTTACTTGTTCTTTTACTAATTGCTGGGTGCCAGGCTATCTACTCTTTGACCCGACAGCCAGGGTCACTCGCTACACTCTACAGTCAATATTTTTCCTTGATTCGGCTAGCTGGAAGGGGTGCAGTTCGGGGGCTTGTTGCGAAAATAATTATTCGAATGCGTGCTTTTTCTTTCAAGTTCAAAAATACTAACGATAATTTATTACTGAAAACAACTTCTTTACTCGCGAATACAAAAGGTTACAGTGCGACTCGAGTCCGACAATTCACGCGGTCCTAATCCGATTCGCTCCCGATTATTACGGAGGCGGCCGGAGAAGCCGGTCGCGACGGAGGACCACTCTGAGCTACACGAATTACGGAATATTGGTGAACCACGTTCGCCTACCTTTTTCTCCGTGCAGTTTGTCTCGGTCACTCAATGCTGCCTTCTCCTGTTCCTGTCTTGCTTTCCTTGGCTGGCGGATTCTTCCTCCACGGCGGGTACACGCACGCACGGGTCTATCGGAATTAATTCTCACAAGACTCTCGTGGTAAACGGTTCGCGCGCGGCGAGTTGTTCGATGTCTAATGTATGCGACAGAATCCTCGGCTTTAGGTCGAACTCTCTAACCAGCTACTGAATTCTACTCTCAATACAATGCTTCAGAATCTCTAATCATTACATGGGCCGCAATTCGACTCTCTCATTCGGGGACCGGAATTAGAATAATTCAATCTGACTAATCAATACGGGGTCCGGAATTAGACTAATCGGTCTCGCATGCTCGGCCGGGTTACGCGGGCCTCGGACGTCCGGAGTGGGGGTCACGGCCTGACATCGATCGACTTCGTCGATCGTCGCGTTCTTCCGCCTTCCTCCTCACCGTCCATCCTCGCGCGTCCTCCCGGGCTGTCGCTCTAATTCCATGAATCCTGTGGAACAATACTCCCGGCAGTCAAACGTTCATATTTCGAGTTTGACGCCGAGGAGCGATTCAGTTGCCACGCGGTTCGGGCTCTCGGTGCACGAGCACTCGGGGCCTAGCTCGTTGCTGCGAGCGCGCACTAGTGCCTCGTCACAACACATAACCCCGTTTTTCCGGCTGCCATATGCTACTTGAGAGAGATGGCATAGCTTAGAAGTCGAAATTTAAAAGAAAAAACTTCGGCGATCCCGTTTTCGGCTCGGTCGCCGGATCTAGGATTTCTGCTCGACCAAACGACCGAAAAATGGATTTTTCCCAAATCGTCGAAAATATACACATAACCCGCTTTTTTCGGCTGCCATATGCCACTTAAGAACGATGGCATAGCTTAGAAGTCGAAATTTGAAAGAAATAACTTCGCCGATCCCGTTTTCGGCTCGGTTGCCGGATCTAGGATTTCTGCTCGACCGAACGACCGAAAAATGGATTTTTAAAAATCGTCGAAAATAAACACATAACGCCTATTTTCTGACTGCCATGTGCCACTTGAGAACGATGGCATAGCTTAGAAGTCGAAATTTTCAAAAAAAACATCGACGATCCCGATTTCGGCTCGGTCGCCGGATCTATGATTTCTGCTCGACCAAACGACCGGAAAATAGATTTTTTTTAAATCGTCGAAAATATACACATAACGCCTATTTTCTGGCTGCCATATGTCATTTTAAAACGATGGCATAGCTTAGAAGTAGAAATTTTCAAAAAACCTTCGACGATCCCGTTTTCGGCTCGCTCGCCGGATCAAGGATTTCTGGTCGACCAAACGATCGAAATATGGATTTTTTTCAATTCGTCGAAAATATACCCTTAACCCTTGTTTTCTGGCTGCCATATGCCACTTGAGACCGATGGCATAGCTTTGAAGTCGAAATATTCAAAAAGACTTCGATGATCCCGTTTTTGGCTCGGTCGCCGGATCTAGGATTTCTGTTCGATCAAACGACCGAATTTTTTTTTTTTTTCTTCGAAATCGTCGAAAATATGCACATAACCCCCGTTTTCTGGCTGCCATATGCCACTTGAGAACGAGGGCATAGCTTAGAAGTCAACGATCTCGAAAATAAACTTCTGCGATCCCGTTTTCGGCAGTTTCCGTCCCGCTCGCCGGATCAAGGATTTCAGCTCGACCAAACGACCGAAAAATGGATTTTTTCAGAATCGTCGTAAATATACACATAACCCCTATTTTCTGGCTGCCCTATGCCACTTAAGAACGATGGCATAGCTTCGAAGTCGAAATTAACAAAAGAAACTTCGACGATCCCGTTTTCGGCTCGGTCGCAGGATATAAGATTTCTTCTCGACCAAACGACCGAAAAATGGATTTTTTCAAATTTGTCGAAAATATGCAATCTAACACGGTGCATCTTTCGGATGCACGGAGCTCGACTGAAGGCCGACACTCATGTACGTACTCATAATAGTAATTATTATTGTAGCCTTGAACATTTTTACGCCCCCCTTGTCCCTTTCTTTTTGTTTGTTCCGCCCTCGAATGCAAGTGTGAATGGATGAATGAATGGAGCAAGGTTGAATGTGGCGCCGGCCGGGAGATGAACCCGGCGCACCACGGCCCTTGCTGCCGGGGTTGCAGACCGTGGGCAAAAGCGTAGGCAGAGGGGACTCGCTCGACTAGCACGTCCCTGCCCCGCCGCCGACGCCTGCTACGCTTGACCCACCAGCCTATCTCCAGGCGCGCGGCCCTCCATTCGCCGAGCCCGCTAGGGACCTCCGCGGGAGCGAATCAACTGCGACGCGAGGCTCCAATGAAGAAGACGCCGGCCGGCCTGTCAGTTCAGCTGAGCTATGTGCAAAGAACGACGTCATTGAATTCAGTAACGAGCATTTTGTGGGTGTTCAAGAGTTAAAGAGATATTTGCAACGTGTGGAATTGTGAAAAGGGTGAGTAGTTGAGTACTTTCTTCACCTAGTTCCAGTTAGTGTGTGATAAACCCTCTATAATACGAACCCCGTGATATTTCACCCCCGCGTTTTCTCCCCACGTGCCCGCCGCCATCACAGGTGTCGTTCACACCTTATGCGTCATCAGTGAGTGGTGGTTTTCTTGTGCGGAATTATTGTTAAGTTCCGAGATCGTTCCGTTGTTGAATTTTTCTGAATCGTGCAATTATTACGAGCCCCCCCCCCCCCCTACCCCCTCCCGGCTCATGAAATGAAAGCCCAATTTTCCGTAATTACGGTTCCGATCTCGTCTCCCCATACTTCACCCGCCCCCCTTTTTCTCTACTTTTCTCTTCCGCCCGAAAAATCGTCTTATTGTCGCCCTTTTTTTTTTGTTGTAACGACCGAGGTAATAAATAAAAAGCCGACGAGTTCGGAAATTCACCCCTGAGACCTCTCGTCCCTTTGTCCCTAGACACGTTTCCCTATTATTACGATTTATTGTTTTCTTTTATTTTTATTTTGTGATATTACCGGGCCAAGTGACCGGTAATATTCCGTTTGCTACACGATACGTAACTGGCGCCCAGAAAGAAACCTTATATATATTTTCTTTAATAAATCATTGATACTGCTAGTATTTTTTTTGCAATTTTTTTCACTAACCTCTTCCCCCACCGTTAATAAAAGGGAAGCCGGTTATAGCACATAACCCCTGTTCTCTGGCTGCCATATGCCACTTGAGAACGATGGCATAGCTTAGAAGTCGAAATTTAAAAAAAAACTTCGACGATCCCGTTTTCGGCTCGGTCGCCGGATCTAGGATTTCTGCTCGATCAAACAACGGAAAAGATTTTTTTTTTTCAAAATCGTCGTAAATATGCACATAACACCTTGTGACGTATTTTTCCGGTAGCTGACCGATTAATCGGTCTTTTGGTCGAGAGCACAAAAACATGAAGAGAAACGAGAAATCGGGAACCGTCACCTTCGGCCGTCCACCCTCGCTCGCGCATCCGCAAACCCGGTGGGCGCCAGTTAATTTTTGTTTCACCGGAATTAACGGACCGGTATTTCCGAGGGATCGAGAGGGGCGGCTCAATCCCCAAACTCCAAATCGCAAGTCTGGGGTTAAAACTCGCGATCGGGAGCAAAACCGAAGGAATCCGTAGCTTTGTTGATTTTTGGGGTCGCGTAAAATCAACAAACGCAACTTGATGCGCTCGCGGGAGCGAACGGTTGCGGAATAGCACGGCCGCTCAGTCTGCTAGGTTTGGTAGAGAGGGTCGCGGTAAGGTGCAATAAATAGCCACGAATCATGATAAAAATTGAATCAACGGAAACTAATGTCCCGCGGACAAAAAATCGAGAGCGAGCATCGGTAACGAATTCGCATTTTAGAATGCGCGAGAACTGACGAAGCGCATCGAGAGCGCCATCGTCACTACGGGAAAATCTGGTGCAATACCAAATTTTAATGATTAAAATCGTGGGAACGACTCACCGGAGCTGCCTGTAGCCGATCCATCCCATGGAGGGAGATCGAGGGAATGCGAGAGCTGTGACACGAAGTGCAGGTATCCCACTGCACTCGAGGAACACCGAAAACTCGAGTTTTATTCCGTGGAATAAAACTCTCACCACACTGTCACTCACGTATTCACTATACGGAGTTTGCGGAGCACGAGGACTGCGCGAAGTCGCGCGCGCGAGCGACAGAAAAACTGTCAACACGGGAGCGTTTGCAAAACTCGAGGCACCTCGGCGGTGTCCCGAGCAAGACTGATTATTTCGAGTAATCATCGGGAACGATTCATTATCATTATTCCGATAGCTCAAAATCCCTTACCCGAGAACTACTGCCCTCTCCTTCGAATTAGTTCGTAGCGATAACGGGAACGCAACTTGTGCCGGTAACATAGCAGAGATCTGTACGGTCGCCTCCCTTAGCTCATTGCGTGAAAACGGGCCTTTACTCAACAAAAGCAATTGCGCTAGGATACCCCATCCTATGCCAAACGTAACTTAACTCCACCCGTTCTCCAACGCAATGCACCATCACCGTAGGGCGCCGGATTTGCACCGGTCTACAACTAACCGCCTAAACTCACATCGGTGACTCTCATCTGCCGGGCTGCTCGATTCGTTGAGCTCTCGTCCTCGCGACAGATTTGAGTGCACCAATCTCCCATCTTCTCTCAAAAACAACAACTAAAACAAAATCGGTAACCATTTTCCATATCCAAACGGTAAAATTCGAGGAGAGGAACGTCGAAATCGCTAGACATAGCTAACTCGGTAACATAAGACCTTGTGATCGTAATTTTGTAAAAAAATCACGTCACAACCTTTTTTCTGGGTGCAATATACCACTTGAGAACGATGGCATAGCTTAGAAGTCGAAATTTTCAAAAAAAACTTCGACGATCCGGTTTTCGTCTCGGTCGCCGGATCTAGGCTTTCTGCTCGATCAAACGACCGAAAAATTTATTTTTTTCCAAATCGTCGAAAATATGCAGATAACCCTTGTTTTCTGGCTGCCGTATGCCACTTGAGACCGATGGCATAGCTTAGAAGTCGAAATATTAAAAAAAACTTCGATGATCCCGTTTTCGGCTCGGTCGCCGGATCTAGGATTTCTGCTCGATCAAACGACCGGAAATTTTTTTTTTTTTTTCTAAAATCGTCGAAAATATGCACATAACCCCTGTTTTCTAGGTGCAATATGCCACTTGAGAACGATGGCTGAGCTTAGAAGTCGAAATTTGCAAAATAAAATTCGACGATCCGGTTTTCGGCTCGGTCACCAGATCTTGGATTTCTGCTCGACCAAACGACCGAAAAATCGATTTTTTCAGAATCGTCGTAAATATACACATAACCCCTGTTTTCTCGCTGCCATATGCCACTTGAGAACGATGTCATAGCTTAGATGTCGAAATTAACAAAAGAAACTTCGACGATCCCGTTTTCGGCAGTTTCCGTCCCGCTCGCCGGATCAAGGATTTCTGCTCGACCAAACGACCGAAAAATGGATTTTTTCAGAATCGTCGTAAATATACACATAACCACTATTATCTGGTTGCCATATGCCACTTGAAAACGATGGCATAGCTTAGAAGTCGAAATATTAAAATAAACTTCGATGATCCCGTTTTCGGCTTGGTCGCCGGATCTAGGATTTCTGCTCGATCAAACGACCGAAATTTTTTTTTTTTTTTCTTTTCAAAATCGTCGAAAATATGCACATAACCCCTGTTTTCTGGGTGCAATATGCCACTTGAGAACGATGGCTGAGCTTAGAAGTCGAAATTAACAAAAGAAACTTCGACGATCCCGTTTTCGGCAGTTTCCGTCCCGCTCGCCGGATCAAGGATTTCTGCTCGACCAAACGATCGAAAAATGGATTTTTTCAGAATCGTCGTAAATATACACATAACCCCTATTTTCTGGTTGCCATATGCCACTTGAAAACGATGGCATAGGTTAAAAGTCGAAATTTTCAAAAAAACTTCGACGATCCCGATTCCGGCTCGGTCGGCGGATCGTGGATTTCTGCTCGACCAAACGACCGAATAATGGATTTTTTCAAAATCGTCGAAAATATACACATAACCCCAGTTTTCTGGCTGCCATATGCCACTTCAGAACGATGACATCGCTTAGAAGTCGAAATTTTCAAGAAATTTTCGATGATCCCGCTTTCGGCTCGGTCGCCGGATCTAGGATTTCTGCTCGACCAAACGACCGAAAAATGGATTTTTTCAAATTCGTCGAAAATATGCAATCTAACACGGTGCATCTTTCGGATGCACGGAGCTCGACTGAAGGCCGACACTCACGTACGTACCCATAATAGTAATTATTATTGTAGCTTTGAACATTTTTATGCCCCCCTTGTCCCTTTCTTTTTGTTTGTTCCGCCCTCGAATGCAAGTGTGAATGGATGAATGAATGGAGCAAGGTTGAATGTAGCGCCGGTCGGGAGATGAACCCGGCGTACCACGGCCCCAGTGATGCCAGGCGCTCCCGCATAAGAGTCCCTCGGCTATCCCCACCCGGCGGCTTCCCTCTCCCGCGCGCCGAGGTAGCAGGCACGGACTTGTAGCGGTAGGCCACACCCACCGGTCGCTCGGCGTGCGCGATTATTTTTCTTATGCTATTGTTCCCTGAACATTAAAAAAGTGTAATAATTAGAATAAAAATTAATGTTTATTTGTTTTTATCCATCGGCTACAGGATAAATTTTTTTAATTAAAAAAAAGAACAATCTCACGAGCTCTGCCGCTGCGCTAACGCTCTTCTTATGAGTTTTCACAAATTTATGGCTTACAGAATATTCAATATATAAATTGAAAATAGTTTAAATTCATACGCAGAATTCGAGAAAAAATTACGGCTAAAATTAAACGGTAGCGTCGCCGGAAAAAAAAAATTATTTCCGATAATTATGCCGTGAAATTTGGGTTCACAATGTCAGTTGGATTTCGGTTAATTTCATTTTTCTTGCAGATCATGACATTCCGCCAATTTCGGTTATTCAGGGACCACAATATGAATAAATGAATGAATGAATGAAGTTTATTTGTATTACAGGTCAATACCTATTACAAATTATGACCGGCTTCCCGGTAATCAAGGAACTGGGAAGGGGTCAGTGAGAAACAAAAGTATAAATGCAACAAAAAGAATTAAATAATGAGGTAAATATAATAATAACAATAAAAGAAAAATAATTACAATAAATTAAAAAAATGGGGGTGGGTTTGGGCGCCAGCTACGTTACGTGTAGCGTACGTAACATTACCGGTCAATTGACTCGGTAATTTAACAATCGTTTATGATAGAAAAAGAAAAAAAGATCGAATAAAATTTATACGCGGCTAGGGGCGGGGGGCAGAGGGATGAGGGGCCTCAGGGGTGAATTCCCGAACTCGTAGGCTACTTAATAATTACCTCGGTCGAAAACGGGGGGGGGGGGGGGGGTGACGTAAGGGGGTGGGGTGGGATTGAGACTATGATTTTAAAGAATTTTGTGCTATTGGTTATGGGCCACAAAAGAAAGGGAGATATTAATTACAAAATTCAGGGGACTCTATTAAAGCGGGGTATTTCGGGGCGATCACTAATTACGCAAAAGAACCACCACTCACTGATGAACGCAACAGGTGTAACGACACCCGTGATGGCGGTACGCACGTGGCCGGAAAACACGGGGGAAATAAATATGAATAATGCTCGAACGAAAGGGGGGGGGGGGGGGGGATTTCGGAATCGCGGGGTTGTAATAAAGGGGAAGTACTCAAGTACTCACTTTTTGATGGCTTCCAGTCACACACACACAATCTCTCAAATTTGCAATTCTTTTCTTTCTCGCGAGTAATGGCGTCCTCTCGTCGCATAGAGCTCAGCTGAAGTGACATGCCGGCCGGCGTCTTCTTCATCGAAGCTTCGTGTCGCTGGTGATTGGCTCCCGCGGTGGTCCAGATCGGGCTTGGCGAATCGGAGGGCCGTGCGCCTGCGGATTGGCCGGTGGGACAAGCGTAGCAGGAAGCGGCGGTGGTGATTGGCGGTGAGGAGGCAGGGACGCGCTAGTAGTGCGGGTCCCCTCTGCTTACGGTTGTCCTCACGGGCCTCAACCCCGGCAGCAACGGCCGTGGGGCCCTGAGCTTCTCTCCCGGTCGGCGTTGCGTGTGATTGGCTCCCGCGGCGGTCCCGATCAGGCTCGACGAATCGGAGGGCCGCGCGCCTGGGGATTGGCCGGTGGGTCAAGCGTAGCAGGAAGCGGCGGTGGTGATTGGCGGCGAGAAGACAGGGACGCGCTAGTAGTGCGGGTCCCCTCTGCTTACGCTTTTCCTCATGGCTTCAACCCCGGCAGCAACGGCCGTGGTGCCCTGAGCTCTTCTCCCGGCCGGCGCCCCATTCAAACTCGCTTCATTCATACTTCCATTCGGGGAGGGGGGGAAGAAAAAAGGGGCAAAGAAAAATAACGCGTGACAATACTCGGGGCTACAATAATAACACAAATAATAATGAAATAATAATGGGTACGTACGTGAGTGGCGGCCCTCAGCCGAGCTGTGTGCATCGCGAGGATGCGCCGTGTTACAAAATATATCGTGTACATATAATGTGAGATGTCAGAAATTAATCATTCGCTGAGAGAGAAAGAACGCAGAATGCAGCTAGCTTCAACATACGTAAATAAATTTCGAGTTTTGTCTTTGCGTGTGACACGAAGGACTTCCGGAAATGTAACATCTTTTATAAATTGGTTCCTATACGGCGCGTATAACGGACAATCACATAAAAAAATGTTCTAGAGTTTCGTTTACGCGTAGGTTATACACTAGACATAATTCACGTTCATTGAATCTATACATAATATTCTTAATTTTAAAAACAATTACTTTTCTGCCCGATAGTCGGCGTTGTGCAGCAACTCATAGAAAGTTCAAAGGCTGTGTTTCTGGTAGGTAATTTTCGCATTTTAATTCTTCAGTTTGTTTGATGTGTTTGTATATTGGGGCATATGCCGAGGCTTGTATTCGTAGCCTATCAGCGTTAAAACTTTTGGAAATTATGTTCCTCTGAAGTGCTTGAGTCGCACTCTCAATATCATCGACATCAGGGTTTTCCGTTAAATGGCTAAAACCGTAATTTATAAGGATCGTCGTTAATGCTGTGTACCAGTTATATTGTGGAGCTAAGCATCTAATTGTATCAGGCAGTGAAGGCTCAGTCGGGGGTACCGGTCGGGGTTCATATTTAATAGTTTTACCCAGCAGTTAATGGCGCGTTTGACGATTAGTCTGTCCAGTGTGGAGATCCCTGTTTCAATTCTCACCGTGTACCCAGTAATGCATCTCGGGAGGATTAGCGATTGTTTGATAAATTTGGCTTGAATTTTGTTTAATTGTTCCAGGTACCGCAATCCCCAAATCCCGCACCGCACCTGACTCATAGCGCATTGTAGATGTTACCACTGCTTCAAAAAGCGTTATTCGCCTTTTTTCTACCTGCTTTTCTGAAGATTAATATTTTTGATCTATTCGTATTAACCTCGAGTTTATTATCTGAGCAGTATGCCTCCAGCGTATTTATCTTGTGTTGAAGGTCCACGATATCATTTGACATTAATAGTAAGTCGTCTGCAAAAAGTAGCAGTTCTATTTTATTTTTGAGATTATAATGCCCATGGTTTAAGAAAAATTGTTCTATGTCGTGTAACAAAAGAGAGAAGAGCGTGGGGCTACTGGAATCTCCTTGTAATACTCCTTGAGTAATGTCTATTATTTCTGATCTTTTATATTGGTCAACTTTAACACGGAAACTGGCCTGCTGGTAGTAATTTTGGAAAAAGCGGATTATTTGTACGTTGACCCCTCGCCTTGTACAGGTTATGCCACAGAAAGGAGTGCACTACCGAGTCAAATGCCCGTTTAAAATCTAAAAAGGCTACGTATAGTTTGCCCTTGGGTTTCGCCAAAGCTAGTGCTATCTTTGTTTTTTTAACACGAATAAGTTATCTTCACAGGCTCGCTGTGATCTAAAGCCGGCTTGGGCTTCGGGGAGAATGTCATATTTTTCAGCCCATGTGTTCAGTCTTTCGGTAAGAATGAACGTGAAGAGTTTTGCGATTAAAGCAATTCCTCTGTAATTGTAAGGGTCATTACTGTCACCTATTTTGAATTAGAGAATTATATCTGAGTTACACCAATCAGTGGGAACTTCAGCCGTACGGAGAACATTGTTGAATATTTTGATTAAGAACCTACGCCAGTTATCAGGGAATTCTTTGTAGAAAACGTTCGAGATTTTATTTGGCCCAGGGCCTTTACCGATTTTAAGTTGTTTGATAGCAGACTTAACTTCCTCTGGTGTAATTTCTAAATCAAGTGTTGGGTGTCTGCAATCTACGAAGTTAAGAGGGTTGTGCTCGCAGGGAGGAAAAATATTTTTATAAAACTCTTCCCATACTTCTATACTAATCGGCCATGAACTAATTGGCTTTTTCCTATATTTTTTAATTAGCTTCCAAAAAGGTTGTGGATTTTTTGCTTTAGAGATCTCTGTGGATATTGCTTTGTTAAATCCTTTTTTTATTTTTAATTGTTGAATTATATTTTTTCCTGAGCTTTACGTAGTTGTTTTTAATTTCTAGTATCTTAGAATCACACCACTTTCTGAAATCTCGTTTTATTCCTTTTCTCATTTGAAAACATTGTTCGTCGGACCAGGGTTTGTTAACTTTAATACTGTTGTTGATTTCAAGTTTTTTTTTTCATGAACCATAGCGAGTTCTTTAGCCACTGATTTGATATTTGTTATTCAGGGACCTCAATACAATGAATAATTCCCAAGATATAGCTACTTGAGTAAAAAATTGGAAAAACATTAATATCTCGCGAATTGATAAGATAATGAGTGAAAAACCATTCGTTATTTAAGCCGAAAATAAAGAACGAATGAAGAATCATTAGGTATTTTTTTTTTTTTTTTTTCTTCTAAATAGATTATGCCCATCCCGGAGCTGAAGGGAATCGGTCGATGGCTCGTTGGCAATTTATGCAAATATAGCTCTCATTTGTAAATAGCAGCTCATTATGCTTCGCCAATATCTGTACTAATTACCAATAAAGTTCATATACTACTACTACTATGACCATCCCTGATTGGTTTTAAGGGTTAGCGTCCCTCGCAGGTAGATAAGACCCTAATGGTCCGCTTTACCTAATTATCTGCTTGCCAGACCAACTGCGGATTTTCCGATCGTAAAAACCCTCGGTATGCGTACTTCGCGTATAGCATCCTTGAATGTTTCACAAAAGACTGGAAAATCCCAAATAACTTTGAACATCTGGGGCTATAATAGTCGAATATTATAATTTGTCTGTTTGAATGTGTGTGTGTGTTTGTGTATGGATGTGAATATGTCTTGATTTAAATTTAAAATTATGACATATCGGCGCTGTCGACGATCCACTATTCGCGAGTTATCGACGATTGAATTTTCAGTCCTTGGAACATATATACACATACAGATACATTTTCTAAATCATTTTTCTCGACGTTTTATGTGATTCCAAGTATATTGGCATGAAAATCTCGAAAAAATAAATTTTCATGAAAACAAAGCTTCCTTTATGAGGAAACGAAAATTACGAAAATGACTGCTGTTTTTGCAGAACCACTGAAAAAATGCACTCTCGATAATTAAAAAATAAACGAATCTGCCCTGGAAATCTATAAATTCACTGCAGGATTACAAAGTTATATCTGATCCAAACATGACTATCAAAATTTCTGCATCTTCAGAAAAAAACTTTAGCACGCTGTAACGCCGTGACATTAGTTCTGAGAGGAAAATGTTTACCACCTTTTTGTTCTTCTTTAAATTCCCCGATGGCGGATATTTTTGAAAAAAAAAAAAATTATTTGAAATTAAGACGATTACAATGATTCATTCTATTGAGGTCTCTGAATAACCAAAATTTGCAAAATGTCATGATCTGCAAGAAAAAAAAAAAAATAGTTAACCGAAATCCAACTGACATTCTAAACCCTAATTTTACGGCATAATTATCGAAAATAATTGCTTTTCGGACGAGGCCACCGTTTAATTTTAGTCATGATATTTTCTCGAATTCTGTATATGAATTAAAAATTAAATATTTTTTTCTACTTAAAATTTTTTAAAATTCATATCATAATTTGTGGATCCTTACAAAAACCGCGCAACAGCAGAGCTCGTGACTCATAATCATGAGGTCGTCAGTTCAATCCGAGGTGAATTCTTTTTTTTTTTATAAATAAAAATGTATGATGTACCCGATCGATCAAAAAAATAAACATTAATTTTTATTCTATTTGTTAAATTTTTTTAATGTTCGGAGAACAATAGCATAATAGAAATAATAGCGCACGGCGAGCGACCGATGGGCGTGGCCTACCGCGCTAACAGCCACTACCGAGCAGCAGTGCGCGGGTGGGGGAAGTCGCGCGACCGTGCGGGCCGCGGGATTTACTTGTCCCGCAGGCGGCAGAGTGGGGGGTGAAAAATCCCGCCGAGGGATTTTTCTCGCCTGTCTGGCATCACTGCACGGCCCTTGCTGCTGGGGTTGAAGCCCGTGGGCAAAAGCGTAGGCAGAGGAGACTCGCACGACTAGCGCGTCCCTGCCCCGCCGCCTACGCCTGCTACGATTGACCGACCAGCCTATCTCCAGGCGCGCGGCCTTCCATTCGCCGAGCCCGCTAGGGACCTCCGCAGGAGCGAATCAACTGCGACGCGAGGCTCCAATGAAGAAGACGCCGGCCGGCCTGTCAGTTCAGCTGAGCTATGTGCAAAGAACGACGCCATTGAATTCAGTAACGAGCATTTTGTGAGTGTTCAAGAGCTAGAGAAATATTTGCAACGTGTGGAATTGTGAAAAGTGTGAGTAGTTGAGTACTTCCTTCACCTAGTTCCAGTTAGTGTGTGATAAACCCTCTATAATACGAACCACGTGAAATTTCACGCCCGCGTTTTCTCCCCACGTGCCCGCCGCCATCACAGGTGTCGTTCACACTTTATGCGTCATCAGTGAGTGGTGGTTTTCTTGTGCGGAATTATTGTTAAGTTCCGAGATCGTTCCGTTGTTGAACTTTTCTGAATCGTGCAATTATTACGAGCCCCCCCACCCCCTCCCGGCTCTTGAAATGGAAGCCCAATTTTCCGTAATCACGGTTCCGATCCAGTCTCCCCATACTTCACCCGCCCCCCTTTTTCTCTACTTTTCTCTTCCGCCCGAAAAATCGTCTTATTGTCGCCCTTTTTTTTTCTTGTAACGACCGAGGTAATAAATAAAAAGCCGACGAGTTCGGAAATTCACCCCTGAGACCTCTCGTCCCTCTGTCCCTAAACACGTTTCCCTATTATTACGATTTATTGTTTTCTCTTATTTTTATTTTGTGATATTACCGGGCCAAGTGACCGGTAATATTCCGTTTGCTACACGATACGTAACTGGCGCCCTGAGAAACGCCTTATATATATTTTCTTCAATAAATCATTGATACTGCTAGTATTTTTTTTGCTATTTTTTTTCACTAACTTCTTCCCCCACCGTTAATAAAAGGGAAGTCGGATATAGCACATAACCCCTGTTCTCTGGCTGCCATATGCCACTTGAGAACGATGGCATAGCTTAGAAGTCAAAATTAAAAAAAAAACTTCGACGATCCCGTTTTCGGGTCGGTCACCGGATCTAGGATTTTTGCTCGATCAAACAACGGAAATTTTTTTTTTTTCAAAATCGTCGTAAATATGCACATAACCCCTGTTTTCTGGGTGCAATATACCACTTGAGAACGATGGCATAGCTTAGAAGTCGAAATTTTCAAAAAAAACTTCGACGATCCGGTTTTCGGCTCGGTCGCCAGATCTAGGCTTTCTGCTTGATCAAACGACCGAAAATTTTTTTTTTTTAAATCGTGGAAAATATGCAGATAACCCCTGTTTTCTGGGTGCAATATTCCACTTGAGAACGATGGCATAGCTTAGAAGTCGAAAATTAAAAAGAAAAACTTCGTTGATCCCGTTTTCGGCTTGGTCGCCGGATCTAGGATTTTTGCTCGACCAAACGACCGAAAAATAAATTTTATCAAAATCGTCGAAAATATACACAGAACCACAGTTTTCTGGCTGCCATCTGCCACTTGAAAACGATGGCATAGCTTTGAAGTCAAAATATTCAAAAAAAACTTCGACGATCCGGTGTTCGGCTCGGTCGCCGGATGTAAGATTTCTGCTCGACCAAACGACCGAAAAATGGATTTTTTCAAAGTGGTCGAAAATATACACATAACCCTTGTTTTCTGGCTGCCATGTGCCACTTGAGAATGATGGTATAGCTTAGCCGTCGAAATTTTCAAAAAAAACTTCGACGACCCCGTTTTCGGCTCGATCGCCGGATCTAAGATTCCTGCTCGACCGATCGACCGAAAAATGGATTTTTTCAAAACCGTCGAAAATATACACATAACCCTTGTTTTCTGGCTGCCATATGCCACTGTTACGTCGTAGCCTGACCCGCACTTGTTTTTAAAGCCTAACGTCCGCATTACACACAACGCCTTATCTAAAGCGCACGTGCGCCGCATCACGACCTTTGACCCTAATGGTTTTCCGAACCCAACTGGACCCCCGCTAGTTTATGACACAAGGCACCGGACGACGAGCGTGCCATAAATCCTCAGTTCGTATCTTCCATGAATGTGCGATATAAAATCGAATACCATAGGTGATAAACCCTTTTCGAGCTACCGGATAATTACATGAGCCTCCAACTGTCCTATAAATAGATTACTTATATTCATTGTTTACGATCTTCTATCAAATTTATGATTCCCCCACGCTCGAATCAACCTATCCAGATTAGTATATAAGAGCGGGATTTAGTTAGTTAAGTTAGTTAGTCTTAAATCTACGACCAACGTATTAACTTCGATGGAGCGCGCAAAGCTCCATACTACCTATTCGGCCCTGCGTGGTCAATTAATACGGTTATCTAAATACTAGAAGTGTACGAGCAGAAATTCTAACGAATAAATTGTGAGTATTTACAAATTGGCGAATCACCATTATTTGCATGCTGGATCCCTCTACCACAACTCGATCATCCAGTCACTGGCTCTATTTGATTGAAATTCTCACATCATTGAGGTAGCGAAAGGCGAGATGTCCGTCCCCGCTGTAAAGAGCTAACGCTTTAACCCGGAAGTGAGATCGCCGTTACGATCTCCCCGGTGCAACTCATAAGAGTTGACCGGGACGTAACTCCACTTAAGAACGATATCATAGCTTAGAAGTCGAAATATTCAAAATAAAACTTCGACGATCCCGTTTTCGGCTCGGTTGCCGGATCTAGGATTTCTGATCGACCAAACGACCGAAAAATGGATTTCTTTAAAATCGTCGAAAATAAACACATAACGCATATTTTCTGACTGCCATGTGCCACTTGAGAACGATGGCATAGCTTAGAAGTCGAAATTTTCAAAAAAACTTCGACGATCCCGTTTTCGGCTCGCTCGCCGGATCAATGATTTTTGGTCGACCAAACGATCGAAAAATGGATTTTTTTCAAATCGTCGAAAATATACACATAACCGTTGTTTTCTGGCTGCCATATGCCACTTGAGACCGATGGCATAGCTTAGAAGTCGAAATATTCAAAAAAACTTCGATGATCCCGTTTTCGGCTCGGTCGCCGGATCTAGGATTTCTGCTCGATCAAACGACCGAAATTTTTTTTTTTTTTTCAAAATCGTCGAAAATATGCACATAACCCCTGTTTTCTGGGTGCAATATGCCACTTGAGAACGATGGCTGAGCTTAGAAGTCGAAATTTTCAAAATAAAATTCGACCATCCGGTTTTCGGCTCGGTCACCAGATCTTGGAATTCTGCTCGACCAAACGACCGAAAAATCGATTTTTTCAGAATCGTCGTAAATATACACATAACCCCTGTTTTCTCGCTGCCATATGCCACTTGAGAACGATGTCATAGCTTAGAAGTCGAAATTAACAAAAGAAACTTCGACGATCCCGTTTTCGGCAGTTTCCGCCCGCTCGCCGGATCAAGGATTTCTGCTCGACCAAACGACCGAAAAATGGATCTTTTCAGAATCGTCGTAAATATACACATAACCCCTATTTTCTGGTTGCCAAATGCCACTTGAGAACGATGGCATAGGTTAAAAGTCGAAATTTTCAAAAAAACTTCGACGATCCCGATTCCGGCTCGGTCGGCGGATCTTGGATTTCTGCTCGACCAAACGACCGAATAATGGATTTTTTCAAAATCGTCGAAAATATACACATAACCCCAGTTTTCTGGCTGCCATATGCCACTTCAGAACGATGACATCGCTTAGAAGTCGAAATTTTCAAAAAAATTTCGATGATCCCGCTTTGGGCTCGGTCGCCGGATCTAGGATTTCTGCTCGACCAAACGACCGAAAAATGGATTTTTTCAAATTCGTCGAAAATATGCAATCTAACACGGTGCATCTTTCGGATGCACGGAGCTCGACTGAAGGCCGACACTCGCGTACGTACCCATAATAGTAATTATTATTGTAGCCTTGAACATTTTTACGCCCCCCTTGTCCCTTTCTTTTTGTTTGTTCCACCCTCGAATGCAAGTGTGAATGGATGAATGAATAGAGCAAGGTTGAATGTGGCGCCGGCCGGGAGATGAACCCGGCGCACCACGGCCCTTGCTGCTGGGGTTGAAGCCCGTGGGCAAAAGCGTTGGCAGAGGGGACTCGCACGACTAGCGCGTCCCTGCCCCGTCGCCGACGCCTGCTACGCTTGACCCACCAGCCTATCTCCAGGCGCGCGGCCTTCCATTCGCCGAGCCCGCTAGGGACCTCCGCGGGAGCGAATCAACTGCGACGCGAGGCTCCAATGAAGAAGACGCCGGCCGGCCTGTCAGATCAGCTGAGCTATGTGCAAAGAACGACGCCATTGAATTCAGTAACGATCATTTTGTGAGTCTTCAAGAGTTAAAGAGATATTTGCAACGTGTGGAATTGTGAAAAGGGTGAGTAGTTGAGTACTTCCTTTACCTAGTTCCAGTTAGTGTGTGATAAACTCTCTATAATACGAACCCCGTGATATTTCACCCCCGCGTTTTCTCCCCACGTGTCCGCCGCTATCACAGGTGTCGTTCACACCTTATGCGTCATCAGTGAGAGGTGGTTTTCTTGTACGGAATTATTGTTAAGTTCCGAGATCGTTCCGTTGTTGAATTTTTCTGAACCGTGCAATTATTACGAGCCCCCCCCCCCCCTCCCGGCTCCTGAAATGAAAGCCCAATTTTCTGTAATTACGGTTCCGATCCAGTCTCCACATACTTCACCCGCCCCTCTTTTTCTCTACTTTTCTCTTCCACCCGAAAAATCGTCTTATTGTCGCCCTTTTTTTTTTCTTGTAACGACCGAGGTAATAAATAAGAAGCCGACGAGTTCGGAAATTCACCCCTGAGACCTCTCGTCCCTCTGTCCCTAGACACGTTTCTCTATTATTACGATTTATTGTTTGCTCTTATTTTTATTTTGTCATATTACCGGGCCCAGTGACCGGTAATATTCCGTTTGCTACACGATACGTAACTGGCGCCCAGAGAAACGCCTTATATATATTTTCTTTAATAAATCATTGATACTGCTAGTATTTTTTTTGCTATTTTTTTCACTAACGCCTTCCCCCACCGTTAATAAAAGGGAAGCCGGTTATAGCACATAACCCCTGTTCTCTGGCTGCCATAAGCCACTTGAGAACGATGGCATCGCTTCGAAGTGGAAATTTTCAAAAAAACTTCGACGATCCCGTTTTCGGCTCGGTCGCCGGATCTAGGATTTCTGCTCGACCAAACGACAGAAAAATTGATTTTTTCAGAACCGTCGTAAATATCCACATAACCTTCGTTTTCTGGCTGCCATATGCCACTTCAGAACGATGGCATAGCTTAGAAGTCGAAATTTAAAAAAAAAACTTCGACGATCCCGTTTTCGGCTCGGTCGCCGGATCTAGGATTTCTGCTCGATTAAACAACGGAAAATTTTTTTTTTTTTCAAAATCGTCATAAATATGCACATAACCCTTATTTTCTGGGTGCAATATGCCACTTGAGAACGATGGCATAGCTTAGAATCCGAAATTTAAAAAAAAAACTTCGACGATCCCGTTTTCGGCTCTGTAGTACCCCAGATTTTCCATATTAAGATTTAAATTAATAAATCGTTGGAATTTATTGCCGTTGCGAAAATGATTCCAACAGTAATCATTTTCGCCACCAGCTTCGAGCACGCGAGCATGTCAATGCACTCGAAGCTGAGTCGACATTCAATTATGCCGACCCAGCAACCGCGGGTCGAGCGGACTAAATCGGCTCTCGATTTAGTCAGTCTTTAGAAAATCACAGTAACGATCGGTTGGGCTCGTTGCTATCGTAATTAGCATAATTACGAAAATAATAAACCAATTGTATTTCATCAAACCAATAAACCTTGTTTTACTATCGGGAATCGCGTGGACTCCAGTTCTTTAATCGGTCCGATCCCAAATACTATTTCTTAAACAGCCGGAAAATAGACGATTTGATCACTCGTCTCAATTTCGGGCACAACATTTTGGTGGCAGCGGTGGGATACACCGTAATCGAACCCCGAAAAGTAAAGTACACAGGAAAAAACCCAGAGTCAAACCCGACTTCAAATCGTTGGCGTAAACGACTTGGTGCGATTCACACGCGGTCGTGAATCGTTGAAGACGACGTCAGTCAGGTACCACTGACGAGGAGCCAACCGAAGGACGAACGTCCAGCCAACCGAAGGACGAACGTCCAGCCAACCGAAGGACGAACGTCCAGCCAACCGAAGGACGAACGTCCAGCCAACTGAAGGACGAACGTCCAGCCAACTGAAGGACGAACGTCCAACCAAAGGATCGACTACGCCAGGAAGGGCGTACTCATCGACCAGCAAGGCCAACGCGACAACGCAGACGGGGAACAACGTCAAGGTCAACACGACAACGGAGACGACAACCTCGAAGTCCAGCTGCACCATGGAAGGGTTCTGGAAACTGTAAGTGGCGGTTGCCAAAAAATTTTATTTCTGCATGAGCCTATTAGTCCGAGCCAGAAAAACGGGTTAAACAATTTTTAGAGATTAAGGCATTAAATCCGTGGGACTGAGCCCGCGAGCCCAGATCTCTCGTTAAAAAAAATCGATACCCTTACCGGAAATCGTTGCAAGTTTGTAGCAACTTGCAAGGATTTACGGTATTAATTCGCGAAAGGCAGGAGGCCAGGCTAACACCAACCACTGTCCATCATAATTAAAAATCTATCAGCATATAATTAAAACCCCTTTCGAAAAAGTGAAAATAACAAAAAATAAAAACTGCCCTATTCGCGATAAAATTAAATTTAATCGTTGCTGAGTCATCGCATCACATGCCGCGAGAAGATCAAGATCGACAGCGGCGGAGAGCGAGCTCCGTGGACACGACTATACAAGCCGACGGTGTAGATATCACCACCGGCTTAGAGGAAGCGGTAGGCGACATCACCTTGAGGACGCAACGCGCCCTTAGGAAGATTTCGCCGACCGGCGGAACCCCCGGCACGGAAGAGGCCCGCATAGCAGAGAGTTTAGTAAAGGAGTTCGGCATCACCATAAGAAGAGGAACCTCATTCGGTGAAGCCACATACATGGATCAAGAAGAGGAATCCAAGGGCGAGGGCGCTAAAGCCATTGCCACACTAGATATCGATGCCGAGCTAGAAAGGATGCTCCGAGACACCGGTCTGGAAGGACAAAGGGGAGCCCTGGAAAGGGCCAAATCCAAATCCAAAACTCCAGGAAATGGTAGAGGAGCTATCCCAAAGAGCACCGCTAGGGGAACGATACAGAGGGACGACCGAATGGAAGAAGAGCCCTACGAGTTACCAGCACTACCGCCATGGAATGCTGCCTCTCGGAACAGCGCTCAAGGTCGTCTAGAAACACCCCACCGTGGAATTAATACCACGTCATCGAAGGATGAGGAAGATACGCCTGAAGATCTGGCACTAACTGTGCAAGACCAAGCTGGTCAGTTAAAAATTCAATTGGAGCTCATAAGCAACCTACAGACACGGTTCGAGGAACTCACGAAAGTGGTTGCCAGGGAAAAGAAACGACAAAGCAAAGAAACTCCAGCCAAAACCCCGACATCTTTGCCAAGAAGAGGGTCAGGTGATCCGCCTGGAGGCCCCCCAGAGGAGCCGCCAAAACGACCACCAGTACCGCCGAGAAGAAGTCAAGGAGTAGGACCCCCAGAAGATCCTAGTGGAAACCCTCCTCATCGAGGATTCGGAGGAGAGCCCTCAGGTGACCCTCAGGGCAGCGGACCCTACTATGACGGCGGTGAAGATTCGAAACCGCTCGAGCTTGCCCTGGGAATCCAATCCATCAGGTATTTTGATGGAAGCGATCCGGGTAAACTCGGCGCTTTCCTACGCTCGTGCGACACGGTATTCTCAAGAATAAAGGCGGAAGAAAAACGTACTCTACTCGCCTGAATACTTAGTGGCAGGATTGAAGGAAGAGCAGCCGAGGAGCTGAGGTTCCAGAACATAAATACTCGGGAGCAATTAAAAGCGGAGCTTGAATCGCGTTTTGGACGCCAAAGATCTCTGTCAGCTATGCAAATGGAATTCCATTCCATGAAACAAGAACAGAACGAGGATGTCACCGCGTACGCGACCCGAGTGGAACAAATCACCACGGAAGTGGTGGGAAAAATCTGCGAGGAGGTTTGCACCGATTAACAGGCCCGGTTTGTGGAATGGATAACGCGGAAATCTGCTCTGACAGTATTTGTGGGTGGGTTGCACGGCCAAGTACAAATCCTGGTGCGAGCACGGAACTGTGCTACCCTGCATGAGGCAATAAATGCGGCTGTCGAAATAAGTAACGAGACGCACCCAAATGGAGCAGCAAAGAAGACTCCAGGAAGTCAGAGATAGTCGTTACCCGCTCAGCCCAGCGGAAAGACCTGTTATAACTGTGGAAACCGCGGGCATATGTCGCGGGATTGCACCCGCCGATCAGGCCGAATGAGCCTGCCCGCTCCGAACCAATCGAGAGGTATCAATCAGTTGGAAATGGTACGCACCTACTGCAAGTTAAAAGGGCACTCGTGGAAAGAATGCCGGAGGAGATTAAAGAAAAAGGAAGTAGGTCAAGGATCTGTACCACAACAGAGGAGAAGCGGAGACAGATCTCCGAGTCTTGATAAAGAGCTGGAATCCTGCACAGCAGTGCAAACCAGCACCTCGACCAAGGCCACGCGTTCGCTAGGAACAGTAAATATACATACGGTCACCGTGACTAGACCGTCAAAAGGAGCTGAAGAGGGAGAGCGCGATAAAGAAAAAATGTGCAGAGTGGCAGCCGAGTGTAATGCTACGCTTACTACTACGCGTACGCTGGACAGCATTGACCCCGGAGTTACGAGCATCGTCCGTCTGATGAAAAAGGATAAGGAGATGCATGTCTTCGAAGTTACCGTGCCATCAAAGAGCTCGACGGCCAGCGATTTTGATATCGCGAGCCCTACCGCGATGCGAGGAATACTCACGCTTAAGGCCGACACCGGAGCTCAGTTCAGCCTAATCAAATATAGCAAGTTAAAGGCAGACACGCCAATCGAAGATAGCGATGCAGTACTTCAAGGTGCGGAGGGCAGTGAATTTTCTCCCGTCTGTAAGGCGGAGATCACCTTGAAAACACCAAAGAAAACAATAAAGCATTGGTTCTATGTTATAAAAGATGACGTGCCGATAGCTGTGGAGGGGTTACTGGGCATGGAATTCATAAAGATGCACCATGTAGATATTTTGAGAGGAGAAGTGCTCCGTCTCTACGGGCACAGAATGCCGTTACTGGATGGAAGTCAAAAAATCGCTCTCGCACCACGCTCCGAAACTATAGCGTACGTAGCAACGTGCAGCGGCACACCAGGAATTCTTTCAAAGAAAGAGATAGAGTCAGGTGTGATAATCGGCGCGTGCTACACGCCGCCACGAGGCAATAGCTGTGTGGTGAGCCTCATGAACACTACTGAGAGCGTGGTAGTGGTCAATCGCCCGACGGTGATACTTGAGCCGGTCGAGATATCGGACGATCTCGAGACCAACTCGGAAGCATTGCAAGTAGGAGCCGTCAGGGAAGAAAGGGAAGCTATGCGACTCCAGCGATTGGAAAGAGAACTCGCCATAACTCACCTAAATGACGAGGAAAGAAAATCCCTTTTGCCGCTGATAAGAAAATATGAAAAGATTTTCCATTTAAAGGGAGACAAGTTACCGTGTACGCACATGGTGGAACATCGCATACCACTAAAGGATGGCGTACAACTCACAAAAATACGCCCTTATAGACTACCTGAAACGCACAAACAGGAAGTGGAACGGCACACTAGCGAAATGATCGCAGATGGGATAATTCGGCCAAGCAGGAGCCAATGGAATGCACCCCCCTTGGTAGTAGCTAAAAAACCCGACGCAACGGGAGAAAAACGACTTCGAGTAGTGGTGGACTTCCGAAAATTAAACGAAGCCACCATTGGGGACTCCTACCCACTGCCCAACATCACCGAGATATTGGACCAGCTGGGAAAAGCCCGCTATTTTTCAACTCTTGACCTCGCATCCGGATTTCATCAAATCCCGATGGCGGAAGAAGACAGGGAGAAAACAGCATTCTCGACTCCTCAAGGACATTTCGAATACAACCGAATGCCTTTCGGATTAATAAATGCTCCTCCTACGTTCCAGAGGTTAATGAACTCAGTACTGGCCGGCATACAGGGAGTCAAGTGTTATGTATACCTCGACGATATCGTCGTCTACGGTAAAACGCTGCGAGAGCATAACGACAGGTTAGAGGAAGTGTTCCAACGACTAGACGAGGCCGAACTGTCCGTACAACCAGGGAAATGCCAATTCCTACGGAAGGAAACGCAGTATTTGGGGCACATCATTTCGGAAGAAGGAGTAAGAGCAGACCCGGAGAAACTCGTCGCCGTAAAAAATTTCCCTGCACCAACAACTGTAAAACAGGTGCAATCATTCCTCGGATTAGCTGGCTACTACCGAAAATTTATTCGAGATTTTTCGAAGATAGCAAAACCATTAACCGGCTTACTAAAAAAGGGGACGAAGTTCGAGTGGACTGCAGTATGCGACGCCGCGTTCGAAGAATTGAAGACGGCATTAACCACGGCGCCCATACTACAATACCCCGACTTCAACCGTCAATTCTTGGTAACCACAGACGCCTCTGATAAGGCAATCGGGGCGATCCTTTCTCAAGGCACGGCCGGCGAAGATTTGCCTATATGCTATGCGAGTCGCACACTCTCGAAGGCCGAGATTAATTACTCGACAACGGAGAAAGAGTTGCTCGCAATAGTGTGGGCCATAGCGCAATTCCGACCGTATATTTACGGAACCCGGTTCAAGGTCATCACCGACCATCAACCACTCACCTGGCTATTTGGGATAACCGACCCGGGTTCTCGCCTGATGAGGTGGAAATTAAAGTTATCAGAGCACGAGTTCGATGTGGAATACAAAGCTGGGAAGAGAAATACAAACGCGGATGTTCTGAGCCGCATTTTTATTACCACAAGAGCTCAAGCAGCGAGTCAGAAGGAGAAGGAAATAGATGGCTCACGAACGACCAAACACACTAACGCCCGCACCAACACATGCAAGCCGTGTGGTTGGGGCGCTCCAGCTACGAAGCATGGCACAAAGAGTAGACGCGAGGAGAGCGAGACCGGAGTAGAGGATAGCGCGAGTGCAGCGAGAGAGACGGAGCAACGCCACTCACTGCGGAGCGAAAAGGACGCCGATACTCCACCGTGCCAAGCTTACGTAGACCGACTCGCTGGCCAAGCGAACAGCCATCAGCCAGGCGGCCCCGGGGAAGCGGAGAGCGGAGCGAATAGTGAGATAGGGAGTTCCTCCAGTGAAGACGAGGAAGCCACTACAATGAACAAGCATCGCTGCAGCATAGGCGTAACCTGACCGTCTCTTGAGGACCGAGGGAAAATACTAAAGGAATACCATGATGCCCCCCTCGGAGGGCACCAGGGTACAAAGAGGACGCTAAAACGGATCCGAGCCAAGTATGAATGGCCCGGCATGAAGAAGGAAATAGAGAATTACATTGCAGCTTGCGAAAAATGTCAAAAAAACAAGCTACGATGTAGAATAAAGGCACCAATGGTCATTACCGACACCCCCAGCAAGGCTTTTGAAAAAATAGCCGTCGATATAGTTGGACCACTACCTTTGACAGGGGCTGAGAACAGATACGTTCTCACGTTCCAAGACGCGCTAACCAAATACAGCGCAGCGGTGGCTATTCCCAACCAGGAAGCTCAGACAGTCGCCAAAGCTTTGGTGGAAGAAATCATCTGTCGATATGGAACACCTGAGATCCTTTTGTCCGACCAAGGCACCAACTTCTTGAGTTCGACTTTTAAAGAAGCTTGCAAGCTCCTCCGAATCAAGAAGATCCAAACCACAGCATACCATCCCGAAAGCAATGGAGCTTTGGAGAGATCACATCGGACCTTGGCGGAGTATTTAAAGAATTTTATAAATGGAAACCAAGATAATTGCGATGAATGGTTGCCATACGCTATGTTTGTGTATAACACCACACCACACACGGCTACCGGCCTATCTCCTTATGTGTTCGTATTCGGGCGCGAGGCAGAATTGCCTACCGCGGTGAAACAAGAACCGCGGGCCACATACACACATGCAGACTACGCGAGCGAGCTACGTGAGAGGTTACGGGCCTCATGGTCGGTAGCGCGACGTAGCCTGTGCGACGCTAAGGAGAGGACGAAGCATAATTACGACGTCAAAGCGAGAGAGCAGGAATACCACATCGGTGATCGCGTACTTCTTCACGACGAGACGGTGAGAAGAGGGCGGTCAGCGAAACTAACACCGGCATGGACGGGGCCCCACACCATCATGGAACGACAAGGCTCCGTCACCTACATAATAAAGAAAGGACGGAAGACCGCAACGGTCCATGCGAACCGCTTGCGGCCCTTCATTGAGCACTAGCCGCTTATCACACAAGATAAGATAAGTGGCGGCTGTCGAAGGAAGAATATTATTAAGAAACTAAAAGAGGATATGTCCGAACCTAATCTAAGGTAATAATTATACTAGCAAGGGCTTGGAAGGGTCTTCCGCTATGTTTGTCGCGGGCGGATCTTAAGTAAAATAAAAAAACACAAACGGCTGAGATTTAATTAAAAAGGGTTTTTATTGTTGTTAAGTTTGGGAGAGAAAAACCCTTAAAAATATGGGCGGCCACACAAGGGGCACGGATGATCCCCCTCAGAGAACAACCGCCTGAAACCGAAGAAGTCGGCGGTTCCATCGTCGAGGCGGTCGCCGCCGCTCCAAATGTACGCCGCCGTGTCACGAAGGAGACGGCGACGGTGCCGAACCTGGGCCGCCTCCCGGATGAAGGTCCGGAGCCACCCGGGGTTTCGAAGGCGCCGAGCTGTTCCCGGAACGTATACAACCGACGTTTAAAATTAGATAAATAAATAAACGGACAAATAATGGAGGTATAAAAATAGAGGGAAAAATTTTTTTTTAATAATTAAGAGGGGCTACTTACTGCCCAGTTCGCCAGGCGGCGGGTCATTCTGGACCCATCCAGAACCAAGCTGCCGTGGCGGGTCATTTTTGAGTTCAGGTTACGAAGAAAAGGCAAATTCGTAGCTGTTGTTGCTTCGGTTGCTGTAGAGCGAGTGAGCCGGTGGTGGCCAAGAAGCACCAGCCACCGTCCAACGAAGTGGGACTTTTCGCCACATCAGCAGTCCCACGGTCTTAGAGTCCTTCTAACTCTCAGACTCTGTTTCAGAACGCTGATCCTCGTGTGTTTCGCGCACACATACACCGCCAGCGAGGTGTATTCCTTGTCACCTTTCATCAACAACCCCGGCATCTACTACGAAGAAATCGGAAACCTTATGGAGACGAGAGCCACATGGAGACTGGCAATTCGAATGGATTTTTTGTACATCAAAAGGCGGGAAAGCACAATAAAATTCCACTTCGGAAGGGCAAGGACTTATTGCAAAGACGCAGAGAGGAACGAAACCAATGACCTTTGCTCCGCAATTGGGGAATACGTCACCAGAATGACAACGAGGATCGACGACAACATGGAAACAATACGAGATATAATCCATCTAAACCCCGAACAACAGCGTAGACGGCGAGGTCTCATTGACGGAATGGGGTCAATAATAAAATCAATCACCGGAAATATGGATGCTGCGGACGCGGAACAAATCCACCAGCAGATATCCGAGTTACAGGCCAACCAGCGTGGACTAAAACAGGGCATTAAGGACCAACTCCAAGTCGTCTTATCATCGTTACGGATCTTTAATGAAACCGCGGAAAGGATGAACGGGAACGCGAAAAAATTATCCAACTTCATAGAACACTTGGGTAACAACCTCTACGGGGAACAAGACCGGCTGCTCGCACGCCAAAAACTTGATGAAAGCCTCATCGCAATATCTCTAGTGGTAGAGGAGTTAGTCACCGACGTGAAGGAATTGGTGTTGTTCTTCGCGGAAGTTTCTACAGGACGAGTAAGCGCAGCGATACTACCACCGCGCAAGCTAGTGGAGTACCTCACGGACGGTCTACCACACTTACCCGCCGGCACCGGATTCCCCGTGCCGATAATGCGCAGCGAAGCCAACACGCTCATGGGTCTAACCGACGCGCGAGCCTACAGTGACGGCAAAGCAGCAATGCTGATATTGGATATCCCGCTGGTTGGAGCGCAGAGGTACACGATAAGCCATGTATACCCTGTGCCGACGAAAGGAACAAACAACACGTATTATTATCTGGATACCACTGAAGACTTAGTGGTGGTTGATCAAGCAAATAGGAATTTCTTGCGAATGTCCACAGTCAACCTGAGAAATTGCAAAAAATTTGGAAAAACCCACGTCTGCTCGCCAACGCACACATCGACGCCAATTACTAAGGACGCGCCCTGCGAAATCCTCACTTATGTGAAGGGCGACACTGCTAATGGACGGCACTGCCCAAAACGAGCCTTGACTCTCACCAGCACTATGGTAATTCCCATGGAACAACACGGAAGATGGATGTATATCGCACCATACGAAGATCTAATTACGATAACGTGCGAGAAAACACCCGCGTACCGCGAAACGTTAAAAAATTCGGGAATTCTGGCTTTAATAGGCTCATGCGAGGCAACCGCCCAAGATTTCAGTGTGCGAACTCTGAAACGGGTCACCGAAGTGCGAAACGAAAATTATTTACCGTCATATAATCTCACGTTAGTGGAGATTGACGAAAAATACCATTCTCGCGAAAAGAGTGAAAGTGAAAATTTTAAATTGTCAAATGTGTTGCGAAATCCCGAGGAATTAAAAAACCTCGGAAGTCGCGTGAAACAAATAGGTGAAAACCTCGATAAAGACGTTAAAGAAAAGTCACAGTTCTATCACAATGTTAGCTTTTACTCTTTAAGTGCGATCGCGCCTATAGCCTTGGTCAGTTACGCGGTCTACAAATTATATCAGCTGAGGCTGAAGCGTAATCCTACACCAGCTAGCACGTGTGAGTCGGCGACCCCAGAGTCACCGGCCGCCGTGGATGCCTTATCGCATCAGCAAGAAAACAGACTACATTCGGAACTCCAGCGAGCATGCTCGGAGAGAGATAACAATCGCGTGCGACTATCGTACCCGGCCAAGGCTTGGCACTAGTGAGATAAAAACAACTCTTGTACAACATGTCATTAAAGGCGATAGAAACAAGTTCAACCGAATCAGTAAAGAAAAAATTTCTTTTGCTAAATTTTTTCTTTTTAAGGGGGGAGGAATGTAGTACCCCAGATTTTCCATATTAAGATTTAAATTAATAAATCGTTGGAATTCATTGCCGTTGCGAAAATGATTCCAACAGTAATCATTTTCGCCACCAGCTTCGAGCACGCGAGCATGTCAATGCACTCGAAGCTGAGTCGACATTCAATTATACCGACCCAGCAACCGCGGGTCGAGCGGACTAAATCGGCTCTCGATTTAGTCAGTCTTTAGAAAATCACAGTAACGATCGGTTGGGCTCGTTGCCATCGTAATTAGCATAATTACGACCATAATAAACCAATTGTATTTCATCAAACCAATAAACCTTGTTTTACTACCGGGAATCGCGTGGACTCCAGTTCTTTAATCGGTCCGATCCCAAATACTATTTCTTAAACAGCCGGAAAATAGACGATTTGATCACTCGTCTCAATTTCGGGCACAACAGGCTCGGTCGCCGGATCTAGGATTTCTGCTCGACCAAACGACCGAAAAATGGATTTTTTCAAAATCGTCTAACATATACACTTCACCCCTGTTTTCTGGCTACCATATGCGACTTGAAAACGATGGCATGGCTTTGAAGTCGAAATATTCAAAAAAAATTTCGACGATCCGGTTTTCGGCTCGGTCGCCGGATCCAGGATTTCTGCTCGACCAAACGACCGAACAATGGATTTTGTCAAAATCGTCGAAAACATACACATAACCCTCGCTTTCTGGCTGTTATATGCCCCTGTTACGTAGTAGCCTTACACGCACTAGTTTTTGAAGCCTAACGCCCGCACTAGACACAACGCCTTATCTAAAGCGCACGAGCGCCGCATCACGACCGCTGACCCTAATGCTTTTCCGAACCCAAGTGGACCCCCGCTAGTTTATGACACAAGGCACCGGACGACGGGCGTGCCATAAATCCTCAGTTCGTATCTCCGAAGAATGTGAGATATAAATTCGAATACCATAATTGATAAACCCTTTTCGAGCTACCGGATAATTACATGAGCCTCAAACAGTCCCATAAATAGTTTACTTATATTCATTGTTTACGATCTTCTATCAAATTTATGATTCCCCCACGATCGAATCAACCTACCCGAATTAGTATATAAGAGAGGGATTTAGTTAGTTACGTTAATTAGTCTTAAATCTGCGACCAACGTGATAACTTCGACGGAGCGCGCAAAGCTCCATACTACATATGCGGCCCTGCGTGGTCAATTAATACAGTTATCTAAATACTAGAAGTGTACAAGCAGAAATTCTAACGAATATATTGTGAGTATTTACAAATTGGCGAATCACCATTGTTTGCATGCTGGATCCCTGTACCACAACTCGATCATGCAGTCACTGGCTCCATTTGATTTAAATTCTTACATCATTGGAGAAGCGAAAGGCGGGATGTCCGTCCCCGTTGTAAAGAGCTAACGCTTTGACCCGAAAGTGAGATCCCCGTTACGATCTCCCCAGTGCAACTCATAAGAGTTGACCGGGACGTAAAACCACTTAGGAACGATATCATAGCTTAGAAGTCGAAATATTCAAAAATAACTTCGACGATCCCGTTTTTGGCTCGGTGGCCGGATCTAGGATTGCTGCTCGACGAAACGACCGAAAAATGGATTTTTTCAGAATCGTCGTAAATATACACATAACCCCTGTTTTCTGGCTGCCATATGTCACTTGAGAACGATGGCATAGCTTAGAAGTCGAAATTTAAAAAAAAACGTCGACGATCCTGTTTTCGGCTCGGTCACCGGATCTAGGATTTCTGCTCGATCAAACGACCGGAAAATAGATTTTTTTAAAATCGTCGAAAATATACACATAACCCCAGTTTTCTGGCTGCCATATGCCACTTGAGAACGATGGCATAGCTTAGAAGTCGAAACTAACAAATGAAACTTCGACGATCCCGTTTTCGGCTCGGTCACCGGATCTTGGATTTCTGCTCGACCAAACGACCTAAAAATGGATATTTTCAGAATCGTCGTAAATATACACATAACCCCTGTTTTCTCGCTGCCATATGCCACTTGAGAACGATGGCATAGCGTAGAAGCCGAAATTAACAAAAGAAACTTCGACGATCCCGTTTCCGGCAGTTTCCGTCCCGCTCGCCGGATCAGAGATTTCTGCTCGACCAAGCGACCGAAAAATCGATTTTTTCAGAATCGTCGTAAATATACACATAACCCCTATTTTCTTATTGCCATATGCCACTTGAGAACGATGGCATAGGTTAAAAGTCGAAATTTTCAAAAAAACTTCGACGATCTCGATTTCGGCTCGGTCGCCGGATCTTGGATTTCTGCTCGACCAAACGACCGAATAATGGATTTTTTCAAAATAGTCGAAAAATATACACATAACACCGGTTTTCTGGCTGCCATATGTCACTTGAGAACGATGGTATAGCTTAGAATTCGAAATTTAAAAAAAAACTTCGATGATCCTGCTCGACCAAACGACCGAAAATTGGATTTTTTCAGAATCGTAGTAAATATACACATAACCCCTATTTTCTGGCTGCCTTATGCCGCTTGAGAACGATAGCATCGCTTAGAAGTCGAAATTTTTACAAAAACTTCGACGATCCCGTTTTCGGCTCGCTCGCCGGATCAAGGATTTCTGGTCGACCAAACGACCGAATAATGGATATTTTCAAAATCGTCGAAAATATAAACATAACCCCTGTTTCTGGCTGCCATATGTCACTTGAGAACGATGGCATAGCTTAGAAGTCGAAATTTTCAAAAAAAACGTCGAAAATCCTGTTTTCGGCTCGGTCGCCGGATCTAGGATTTCTGCTGGACCAAACGGCCGAAAAATTAAATTGTTCAAAATTTTCTAAAATATACACACAACCCCTTTTTTCTGGGTGCCATATGCCACTTGAGAACGGTGGCATAGCTTAGAAGTCGAAATTTTAAAGAAAAACCTTCGGCGATCCCGTTTTCGGCTCGGTCGCCGGATCTAGGATTTCTGGTCGACCGAACGACCGAAAAATGGATTTTTTCAAAATCGTCGATAATATACACATAACCCCTGTTTTCTGACTGCCATGTGCCACTTGAGAACGATGGCATAGCTTAGAAGTCGAAATATTTTTAAAAAACTTCGATAATCCCGTTTTCGGCTCGGTCGCCGGTTCTAGGATTTCTACTCAACCAAAGAACCGAAAAACGGGTTTTTTCCAAATCGTCGAAAATATACACATAACCCCCGATTCCTGGCTGCCATATGCCACTTGAGAACGATGGCATAGCTTCGAAGTCGAAATTTGAAAGAGAAACTTCGACAATCCCGTTTTCGGCTCGGTCGCCGGATCAAGGATTTCTGCTCGACCAAACGTCCGAAAAATGGATTTTATCAAAATCATCAAAAATATACACATAAACTCCGATTTTTGGCTGCCATATGCCACTTGAGAACGATGGCATAGCTTAAAAGTCGAAATTAACAAAAGAAACTTCGACGATCCCGTTTTCGGCTCGATCGCAGGATATAAGATTTCATCTCGACCAAACGACCGAAAAATGGATTTTTTCAAATTCGTCGAAAATATGCAATCTAACACGATGCATCTTTCGGATGCATGGAGCTCGACTGAAGGCCGCCACTCACGTACGTACCCATAATAGTAATTATTATTGTAGCCTTGAGCATTTTTACGCCCCCCTTGACCCTTTCTTTTTGTTTGTTCCGCCCTCGAATGCAAGTGTGAATGGATTAATGAATGGAGCAAGGTTGAATGTGGCGCCGGCCGGGAGATGAACCCGGCGCACCACGGCCCTTGCTGCCGGGGTTGAAGCCCGTGGGCAAAAGCGTAGGCAGAGGGGACTCGGACGACTAGCGCGTCCCTGCCCCGCCGCCGACGCCTGGTACGCTTGACCCACCAGCCTATCTCCAGGCGCGCGGCCTTCCATTCGCCGAGCCTGCTAGGGACCTCCGCAGGAGCGAATCAACTGCGACGCGAGGCTCCAATGAAGAAGACGCCGGCCGGCCTGTCAGTTCAGCTGAGCTATGTCCAAAGAACGACGCCATTAAATTCAGTAACGAGCATTTTGTGAGTGTTCAAGAGTTACAGAGATATTTGCAAAGTGTAGAATTGTGAAAAGGGTGAGTAGTTGAGTACTTCCTTCACCTAGTTCCAGTTAGTGTGTGATAAACCCTCTATAATACGAACCCCGTGATATTTCACCCCCGCGTTTTCTCCCCACGTGCCCGCCGCCATCACAGGTGTCGTTCACACCTTATGCGTCATCAGTGAGTGGTGGTTTTCTTGTGCCGAATTATTGTTAAGTTCCGAGATCGTTCCGTTGTTGAATTTTTCTGAATCGGGCAATTATTACGAGCCCCCCCCCCCCCCCCCCCCCCCCCCCCCGGCTTCTGAAATGAAAGCCCAATTTTCCGTAATAACGGTTCCGATCCAGTCTCCCCGTACTTCACCCGGCCCCCTTTTTCTCTACTCTTTTCTTCCGCCCGAAAAATCGTCTTATTGTCGCCCTTTTTTTTCTTGTAACGACCGAGGTAATAAATAAAAAGCCGACGATTTCGGAAATTCACCCCTGAGACCGCTCGTCCCTCTGTCCCTAGACACGTTTCCCTATTATTACGATTTATTGTTTTCTTTCATTTTTTTTGTGATATTACCGGGCCAAGTGACCGGTAATATTCCGTTTGCTACACGATACGTAGCTGGCGCCCAGAGAAACCCCTTATATATATTTTCTTTAATAAATCATTGATACTGCTGGTATTTTTTTGTTGCTACTTTTTTAACTAACCTTTTCCCCCACCGTTAATAAAAGGGACGCCGGTTCTAGCACATAACCCCTGTTCTCTGGCTGCCATATGCCACTTCAGAACGATGGCATAGCTTAGAAGTTAAGATTTGAATAAAAACTTCGATGATCCCGTTTTCGGCTCGGTCGCCGGATCTAGGATTTCTGCTCGATCAAACAACGGGAAAATGTTTTTTTTTTTTTCAAAATCGTCGTAAATATGCACATAACCCCTTTTTTCTGGGTGCAATATACCACTTGAGAACGATGGCATAGCTTAGAAGTCGAAATTTTCAAAAAATACTTCGACGATCCGGTTTTCGGCTCGGTCGCCGGATCTAGGATTTCTGCTCGACCAAACGACCGAAAAATGGATTTTATCGAAATCGTCGAAAATATACACATAACCCTCGTTTTCTGGCTGCCATATTCCCCTGTTACATAGTAGCCTTACACGCACTTGTTTTTAATGCCTTACTCCCGCACTAGACACAACGCCATATCTAAAGTGCACGAGCGCCGCTACACAACCGTTGACCCGAATGCTTTTCCGAACCCAAGTGGACCCCCGCTAGTTTATGACACAAGGCACCGGACGACGGGAGTGCCACAAATCCTCAGTTCGTATCTCCCAAGAATGTGAGATATAAAATGAAATACCATTATTGATAAACCCTTTTCGAGCTACCGGATAATTACATGAGCCTCAAACGGTCCCATAAATAGATTACTTATATTCATTGTTTACGATCTTCTATCAAATTTATGATTCCCCCACGCTCGAATCAACCTACCCGAATTAGTATATAAGAGAGGGATTTTGTTAGTTAAGTTAGTTAGTCTTAAATCTGCGACCAACGTATTAACTTCGACGGAGCGCGCAAAGCTCCATACTACATATTCGGCCCTGCATGGTCAATTAATACAGTTATCTAAGTACTAGAAGTGTACCAGCAGAAATTCTAACGAACAAATTGTGAGTATTTACAAATTGGCGAATCACCATTATTTGCATGCTGGGAACCTGTACGACAACTCGATCATGCAGTCACTGGCTCCATTTGATTTAAATTCTTACATCATTGGAGAAGCGAAAGGCGAGACGTCCATCCCCCTTGTAAAGAGCTAACGCTTTGACCCGAAAGTGAGATCGCCGTTACGATCTCCCCAGTGCAACTCATAAGAGTCGGGCGGGACGTAAAACCACTTAAGAACGATATCATAGCTTAGAAGTCGAAATATTCAAAAATAACTTCGACGATCCCATTTTCGGCTCGGTCGCCGGGTCTAGGATTGCTGCTGGACCAAACGACCGAAAAATTGATTTTTTTTAAATCGTCGAAAATATACACATAACCCCTTTTTTCCGGCTGCCATATGCCAATTGAAAACGATGGCATAGCTTAGAAGTCGAAATTTTTACAAAAACTTCGACGATCCGGTTTTCGGCTCGGTCGCCGGATCTAGGATTTCTGCTCGACCAAACGACCGAAAGATGGATTTTATCAAAATCGTCGAAAATATACACATAACCCCAATTTTCTGGCTGCTATATGCCGCTTGAGAACGATGGCATAGCTTTAAAGTCGAAATTTTCAAAAAAACATCGACGATCCCGATTTCGGCTCGGTCGCCGGATCTTGGATTTCTGCTCGACCAAACGACCGAATAATGGATTTTTTCAAAATCGTCGAAAATATACACATAACCCCTGTTTTTTGGCTGCCATAAGCCACTTAAGAACGATGGCATCGTTTAGAAGTCGAAATTTTCAAAATAACTTCGATGATCCCGTTTTCGGCTCGGTGGCGGATCTAGGATTTCTGCTCGACGAAACGACCGAAAAATGGATTTTTTCAGAATCGTCGAAAATATACACGTAACCCCTGTTTTCTGGCTGCCATAAGCCAATTGAGAACGATGGCATCGCTTAGAAGTCGAAATTTTCAAAATAACTTCGATGATCCCGTTTTCGGCTCGTCGGCCGGATCTAAAATTTCTGCTCGACCAAACGACCTAAAAATAAATATTTTCAGAATCGTCGTAAAACATACTTTGACGATCCCGTTTTCGGCTCGGTCGTCGGATCAAGGATTTCTGATCGAACAATAAACCGGAAAACGGATTTTTTCAAAATCGTCGAAAATATACACATAACCTCCGATTTTTGGCTGACATGTGTCATTTGAGAACGATGGCATAGCTTAGAAGTCAAAATTCTCGAAAATAAACTTCCGTGATTCCGTTTTCGGCAGTTTCCGTATCACTCGCCGGATCAAGGATTTCTGCTCGACCAAACGACCAAAAAATGGATTTTTTCAGAATCGTCGTAAATATACACATAACCCCTGTTTTCTGGCTGCCATATGTCACTTGAGAACGATGGCATAACTTAGAAGTCGAAATTTCCAAAAAAAACTTCGAGGATCCCGCATTCGGCTCGGTCGCCGGATCTAGGATGTCAGCTCGACCAAATGACCAAAAAATTGATTTTTTCAGAATCGTCGTAAATATACACATAACCCCTTTTTTCTGGGTGCAATATACCACTTGAAAACGATGGCATAGCTTAGAAGTCGAAATTTTTAAAAATACGTCGACGATCTCGTTTTCGGCTCGGTCGCCGTATCTAGGATTTCTGCTCGACCAAACGACCGAAAAATGGATTTTTTCAGAATCGTCGTAAATAGACACATAACCCCTGTTTTCTGGGTGCAATATACCACTTGAGAACGATGGCATAGCTTGGAAGTTGAAATTTTCAAAAAAAACTTCGACGATCCGGTTTTCGGCTCGGTCGCCGGATCTAGGATTTCTGCTCGACGAAACGACCGAAAAATGGATCTTTTCCAAATCGTCGAAAATATACA
Organism: Clistopyga incitator; assembly: GCA_947507545.1. Classification (NCBI taxonomy): domain Eukaryota; kingdom Metazoa; phylum Arthropoda; class Insecta; order Hymenoptera; family Ichneumonidae; genus Clistopyga; species Clistopyga incitator. The sequence goes on along the minus strand of OX382190.1, from coordinate 7,377,801 downwards.
CATAACCCCCGTTTTCTCGCTGCCATATGCCACTTGAGAACGATGGCATAGCTTAGACGTCGAAATTTTCAAAAAAAACTTCGACGATCCGGTTTTCGGCTCGGTCGCCGGATCTAGGATTTCTGCTCGACGAAACGACCGAACAATGGATTTTTTCCAAATCGTCGAAAATATACACATAACCCCTGTTTTCTGGCTGACATGTGTCATTTGAGAACGATGGCATAGCTTAGAAGTCAAAATTCTCGAAAATAAACTTCCGTGATTCCGTTTTCGGCAGTTTCCGTATCACTCGCCGGATCAGAGATTTCTGCTCGACCAAACGACCGAAAAATAGATTTTTTCAGAATCGTCGTAAATATACACATAAACCCTATTTTCTGGCTGCCCTATGTCACTTGAGAACGATGGCATCGCTTCGAAGTCGAAATTTGACAAAAAAAACTTCGACGATCCCGTTTTCGGCTCGGTCGTCGGATCAAGGATTTCTGTTCGAACAATCAACCGGAAAACGGATTTTTTCAAAATCGTCGAAAATATACACATAACCTCCGATTTTTGGCTGATATGTGCCATTTGAGAACGATGGCATAGCTTAGAAGTCAAAATTCTCGAAAATAACCTTCCGTGATCCCGTTTTCGGCAGTTTCCGTATCACTCGCCGGATCAAGGATTTCTGGTCGACCGAACGACTGAAAAATGGATTTCTTCAAAATCGTCGAAAATATACACATAACCCCCGATTTCTGGCTGCCATATGCCACTTGAGAACGATGGCATAGCTTCGAAGTCGAAATTTGACAAAAAAATACTTTGACGATCCCGTTTTCGGCTCGGTCGTCGGATCTAGGATGTCTGCTCGACCAAATGACCAAAAAATTGATTTTTTCCAAATCGTCGAAAATATACACATAACCCCTGTTTTCTGGCTGCCATATGCCATTTGAAAACGATGGCATAGCTTAGAAGTCGAAATTTTTTAAAATACGTCGACGATCCCGTTTTCGGCTCGGTCGCCGTATCTAGGATTTCTGCTCGACCAAACGACCGAAAAATGGATTTTTTCCGAATCGTCGAAAATATACACATAGCCCCTGTTTTCTGGCTGCCATAAGCCACTTGAGAACGATGGCATCGCTTAGAAGTCGAAATTGTCAAAATAACTTCGATGATCCCGTTTTCGGCTCGTCCTCCGGATCGAAAATTTCTGCTCGACCAAACGACCTAAAAATAAATATTTTCAGAATCGTCGTAAATATACACATAACCCCTGTTTTCTCGCTGCCATATGCCACTTGAGAACGATGGCATAGCTTAGACGTCGAAATTAACGAAAGAAACTTCGACGATCCCGTTTTCGGCAGTTCCCGTCCCGCTCGCCGGATCTAGGATTTCTGCTCGACCAAGCGACCGAAAAATGGATTTTTTCAGAATCGTCGTACATATACACATAACCCCTATTTTCTTATTGCCATATGCAACTTGAGAACGATAGCATAGCTTAGAAGTCGAAATTTTCAAAAAAAAAATTCGACGATCCCGTTTTCGGCTCGGTCGCCGGATCTACGATTTCTGCTCTACCAAACGACCGAAAAATTGATTCATTTCAAAATCGTCGAAAATATACACATAACCCCAGTTTTCTGGCTGCCATATGCCACTTCAGAACGATGGGATCGCTTAGAAGTCGAAATTTTCATAAAATTTTCGATGATCCCTTCCTCGGTTCGGTCGCCGGATCTATGATTTCTGCTGGACCAAACGACCGAAAAATGGATTTCTTCAGAATCGTCGTAAATTTACATATAACCCCTGGTTTCTCGCTACCATATGCCACTTGAGAACGATGGCATAGCTTAGAAGTCGAAATTAACAAAAGAAACTTCGACGATCCCGATTTCGGCTCGGTCGCCGGATCTTGGATTTCTGCTCGAACAAACGAACGAATAATGGAATTTTTCAAAATCGTCGAAAACATACACTTAACCCACGTTTCTTGGCTGCCATAAGCCACTTGAGAACGATGGCATCGCTAAGAAGTCGAAAATTTCAAAATAACTTCGATGATCCCGTCTTCGGCTCGGTCGCCGGATCTATGATTTTGGCTTGACCAAACGACCGAAAAATGGATTTTTTCAGAATCGTCGTAAATATACACATAACCCCTGTTTTCTGGCTGCCATATGCCACTTGAGAACGATAGCATAGCTTAGAAGTCAAATTTCTCGAAAATAAACTTCCGTGATCCCGTTTTCGGCAGTTTCCGTCCCGCTCGCCGGATCAAGGATTTCTGCTCGACCAAACGACCGAAAAATGGATTTCTTCAGAATCGTCGTAAATTTACATATAACCCCTGGTTTCTCGCTGCCATATGCCACTTGAGAACGATGGCATAGCTTAGAAGTCGAAATTAACAAAAGAAACTTCGACGATCCCGTTTTCGGCTCGGTCGCCGGATCAAGGATTTCTGATCGAACAATCATCCGGAAAACGGATTTTTTCAAAATCGTCGAAAATATACACATAACCTCCGATTTTTCGCTGACATGTGCCACTTGAGAACGATGGCATAGCTTAGAAGTCAAAATTCTCGAAAATAAACTTCCGTCATTCCGTTTTCGGCAGTTTCCGTATCACTCGCCGGATCAAGGATATCTGCTCGACCAAACGACCGAAAAATGGATTTTTTCAGAATCGTCGTAAATATACACATAACCCCAGTTTTCAGGCTGCCATATGCCACTTGAGAACGATGGCATCGCATAGAAGGCGAAATTTTCAAAAAATTTTCGATGATCCCGCTTTCGGCTCGGTCGCCGGATCTATGATTTCTGCTCGACCAAACTACCGAATAATGGATTTTTTTCAAATCGTCGAAAATATACACATAACCCCTTTTTACTGGCTGCCATATGCCATTTGAAAACGATGGCATAGCTTAGAAATCGAAATTTTCAAAAAAACTTCAACGATCCCGTTTTCGGCTCGCTCGCCCGATCAAGGATTTCTGGTCGACCAAACGATCGAAAAATGTATTTTTTTCAAATGTCGAAAATATACCCAAAACCCTTGTTTTCTGGCTGCCATATGCTACTTGAGACCGATGGCATAGCTTAGAAGTCGAAATATTGAAAAAAACTTCGATGATCCCGTCTTCGGCTCGGTCGCCGGATCTAGGATTTCTGCTCGATCAAACGACCGAAAAACGGTTTTTTTTTTTCAAAATCGTCGAAAATATGCACATAACTTCTTTTTTCTGGGTGCAATATGCCACTCGAGAACGTTGGCTTAGCTTAGAAGTCGAAATTTTCAAAATCAAATTCGACGATCCGGTTTTCGGCTCGGTCACCGAATCTTGGATTTCTGCTCGACCAAACGACCGAAAAATGGATTTTTTCACAATCGTCGTAAATATACACATAACCACAGTTTTCTGGCTGCCATATGCCACTTGAGACCGATGGCATGGATTAGGAGTCGAAATTTTCAAAAAAAACTTCGACTATCCCGTTTTCGGCTCGGTCGCCAGATCTAGGATTTCTGTTCGACCAAACGACAGAAAAATGTTTTCTTTTTCAAAATCGTCGAAAATATGCACCTAACCCCTGTTTTCTGGGTGCAATATGCCACTTGAGAACGATGGCATTGCTTAGAAGTCGAAATTTTCAAAAAAACTCCGACGATCCCGTTTTCGGCTCGGTCGCCGGATCTAGGATTTCTGCTCGACCAAACGACCGAAAAATTGATTTTTTCAGAATCGTCGTAAATATACACATAACCCCTGTTTTCTTGCTGCCATATACCACTTGAGAACGATGGCATAGCTTAGAAGTCGAAATTTTCAAAAGAGCGTCTGCAGCACCGTGCACATGATTGAAGTGAAACTTCTTGGAAGATAAAGAAAAAGAATGAGAGATATTGAATGTGAGAGACAGAGACAGAGAGCATTTCAAAATAAATACCACAATACAAAATTTGCATAAAAAATATTCGGTTTATTCAATATTTACATCATCATTGGTTGGTGCTTCAATTGGTAACAATGATATCAATGGTTTATGATAACTAAAATATGAAATATATGTCCGCGATTCGATGTTTTCGAGATAACGTGTAAAAATTGCATCTATTGTAGTTCCAGATTTTGTTGTTGACTCGTTGGGTTTATTGTACATGTACAGACCAAATTTTTCGCGAAGAAAGTTAGTTAGCGGTACAGAATCATTTGATGCAAAATTTACGTTGAAATCTCCCGCGAGAATCATAGGGATTTTATCTTCATCTATATCATGTAACTGTTTGTTATATATAATTGTATTTTGGTGAGAACCTTTTTTAAAAAGACCAATTTTAAATGCCATATTAAATTCATGTCGAATCGAGCGCCAACGCTCAGAGCGTCTTAGCGTCCAACTCGAGCCCACCTATAATGTAATACTATGAAAGTTCACCGACGCACATAACGCTGTGTGTGTGCGTGTGCGTGCGACTCCAAGCGCGCTCACACATACAATTGCGTGGGTCGGCATACATTCGTGCTGGACTGTCACATTTCTTCCCATATATAACTTAAAAATTTGAACAGCTTCACGACATAAATATTAATTGATATATATTACTTACATATATCACAGCGATGAGTAAAATTATATTCTCGTTCAGAAATAACGTCTCTCTCACAGACTGATGCGTCATAGAATATAGCATATAGGACTATATAGGATCAACCATGTGGCGTAAATCAACTCTCTTTAATTTTTTCACTCAGTGTAAGTTCAAAAATATAATTTTTAATAAAAATGTGATACTTTAAATATACTTACATAATAACTCTTCACCGATATAATCAAACAATCACAGTACAAACACGTAAAAAATGTAAATAATCACAAAACGCAATGATAAATATTAATTATAGAGCACATGAGCAGTACCTCAGTTGTACATTTACAGCGTCTAACTGACACATACATCTATAACGCGCGCATGCGCGAGCCTATCTTATTCTATTGCTTTGCATCGTGTATACGTCGCTCTCTTTTGCTCTACTCCCGTAGCATCGAAATACATAGCCGTCTTTTGCCCCACTCCCGCGGCATCGAAAGACATAGCTCTGTGTTGCCCCACTCTCGTGGCATAAGAATACCTAGCTCTCCTTTCCACCCTGCGCCCCACTACCGTGGCTCCATAATGTATAGCTCTCTGTTGCCCCACTCCCTCGGAATATATAGCTCTCTTTCTCTTTCTCTCTACATCTTTTCCGCATTTTTCCCTCTCCGCTGTTTCACCTACTCAACTCTCCTCCCTTATCTCGAGTTCTTCCTCGAATTCCACTGGCGCGGATGGACTTCCTGCGTCCTATCTTCGCCTCGTATCCGGCTTTCTTCTTCCTCAGTTCACCTGCCTTATAAACCTCTCGTTCTCCTCCTCTACCTTTCCCTCTGCCTGGCGTCGGTCGCTCATAATGCCCCTCAACAAAATTCCTACTCCGTCTGCCCCGTTAGACTTTCGGCCCATCTCCATTCTTTGTGCATTGTCGAAGGTGGTTGAAAAACTGGTACACGCGCAGCTTTTGGAGTGGTTGCTCGCTCATGGCCTGCTCGATCCCCTGCAGGCAGGTTTCCGTGAAGGACACAGCACTCAATCGGCTCTTCTCAGGTTCACCGATGACGTCAGGCTCGGCATGGACAGGCGGCAGCTTACTATCGCCGTATTTTTTGATTTCAGCAAGGCCTTCGACACGGTCTGTCATTGCACACTTTTGAACAAGCTTTCCTTGCTGGGCTTTGCGTCGTCGGCACTTGCATGGTTCTCGTCTTACCTTTGCGGAAGGTCGCAGGCAGTTCGCTTTCCTGATGGTCGGTTGTCTGAGTGTGCCCCCGTTACCTCGGGTGTTCCTCAGGGAAGCGTGCTAGGCCCTCTACTTTTTCCTCTTTACCTATGCGACCTGCCTGGGATTTTCCGCAACAGTCGGTACATACTGTATGCAGATGACCTTGTCATCTACCACCAGTGTGCCCCGGAAGAGCTTTTTGCTTCGCTAATGCTGCTCAACGCTGACATCGCACGTATACATGACTGGGCGCGTTCCAATTCGCTTTCGCTTAACGCCTCGAAGACTGATGCCATGATTCTTGGTACTGCTAGATTTCTTGGTCGACTTGACTTGACTTCTCTCCCCCCTCTCAGTGTTTCGGGTCAACCAATTCCGTTTGTATCCTCCAAGCGTTACTTGGGGCTCATAATTACGCCTTCTCTAGGTTGGGGTGAGTAAGTCTCGTCTGTTCGGCGGCGGGTCTTCGGGGCGCTCGCGCAGCTTTCTCGCTTCTCTGAGGTATTTGATGTTGCTCCTCGTGCGTGGCTTGCGCGCACGCTAGCCCTACCTCACTTAGACTACTGCTCAGCCGTTTTGTGCGATGTTAGCGGTGAGCTTAATCTGCAACTGCAGCGTGCGTGTAATGCAGCTGTGCGCTTCGTGTTGGGGATTAGAATATGCGATCACTTCTCTGGGGGTCGTCGTCGGCTTGGCTGGCTGTCGGTGGCGAATAGGCGGAAGTACTTCGTTGCAGCTCTATTTTATTCGCTGGTCCACTCTGGTGAGCCCTCTTATTTAGCTGAGCGCTTAGCGCCCCGTATGAGGGCTGATTCACGTGCTGCACGGGGTTCCACCTTCTCGATTTCGACGCCCGTCCTGCGGACGGCGGCCTACCGGAAGTCTTTCACTGTCTATGGCACGAACCTGTGGAACAGCCTTCCATTGGCCGTGACAGGAGCTTCCTCTCTTGCCACTTTTAAAAGTCGGCTCATCGACTATTTGCTTGCCCTCGAGCGCCGGGAGGGGTGATCTGGGCTTTCCTGCGACTCGCGATTTACTGCTTAAGTTATTATTATTATTATTTCATTTCTCATTTTTCTTTCATTGTCTCGCCCCATTTAGTTTTACTCTGTACTCCCTGTTATGCCTTATACTTTATCTGTTTATGCTATTTCTGTATTGCTCTGTTCCTTAGGGGGTTATATCCCAGGAATACTAATAAACTACTCTACTCTACTCTACATAATATTTCTCTTCCCTCTCGTGTAACGAAATGTGCCTAAACGTGACGCGTCCTTGAAATTTTACTCGCCGCCCAAGAAGTTTCACTTCAAAAAAACTTCGACGATCCCGTATTCGGCTCGGTCGCCGGATCTAGGCTTTCTGCTCGACCAAATGACCAAAAAATGATTTTTTTTCGAATCGTCGAAAATATACACATAACCTTCGTTTTCTGGCTGCCATATGCCACTTGAGAACGATGGCATAGCTTAAAAGTCGGAATCTTTAAAAAAAACTTCGACGATCCCGATTTCGGCTCGGTCGCTGGATCTTGGATTTCTGCTCGACCAAACGACCGAATAATGGATTTTTTCAAAATCGTCGAAAATATAATCATAACCCCCTTTTTCCGGCTGCCTTATACAACTTAAGAACAATGGCATCGCTTAGAAGTCGAAATTTTCAAAAAAACTTCGATGATCCCGTTTTCGGCTCGGTCGCCGGATCTAGGATTTCTGCTCGACCAAACGACCGAAAAATTGATTTTTTCAGAATCGTCGTAAATATACACATAACCCCTGTTTTCTGGCTGCCATATACGACTTGAGAACGATGGCAAAGCTAAGAAGTCGAAATTTTCAAAAAAAACTTCGACGATCCCGTATTCGGCTCGGTTGCCGGATCAAGGATTTCTGCTCGACCAAATGACCAAAAAATGCATTTTTTTTTAATCGTCGAAAATATACACATAACCTTCGTTTTCTGGCTCCCATATGCCACTTGAGAACGATAGCATAGCTTAGAAGTCGAAATTTGACAAATATAACTTCGACGATCTCGATTTCGGCTCGGTCGCCGGATCTTGGATTTCTGATCGAACAATCAACCGGAAAACGGCTTTTCTCAAAATCGTCGTAAATATACACATAACCTCCGATTTTTGGCTGACATGTGCTACTTGAGAACGATGGTATAGCTTAAAAGTCAAAATTCTCGAAAATAAACTTCCGTGATTTCGTTTTCGGCAGTTTCCGTATCACTCGCCGGATCAAGGATTTCTGCTCGACCAAACGACCGAAAAATGGATTTTTTCAGAATCGTCGTAAATACACACATAACCCCTGTTTTCTGGCTGCCATATGTCACTTGAGAAAGATGGCATAGCTTAGAAGTCGAAATTTTCAAAAAAAACGTCGACGATCCCGTTTTCGGCTCGGTCGCCGGATCTAGGATTTCTGCTCGACCAAACGACCGGAAAAAAGATTTTTTTTAAATCGTCGAAAATATACACATAACCTCTGTTATCTGGCTGCCATATGCCATTTGAAAACGATGGCATAGCTTAGAAGTCGATATTTTCAAAAAAATTTCGACGATCCCGTTTTCGGCTCGCTCGCCGGATCAAGGATTTCTGGTCGACCAAACGATCGAAACATGGATTTTTTCAATTCGACGAAAATATACACATAACCCTTGTTTTCTGGTTGCCATGTGCCACTTGAGAACGATGGCATAGCTTAGAAGTCGAAATTTGAAAGAAAAAACTTCGCCCATCCCGTTTACGGCTCGGTTGCCGGATCTAGGATTTCTGCTCGACCGAACGGCCGAAAAATGGATTTTTTCAAAATCGTCGAAAATATACACATAACGCCTGTTTTCTGACTGCCATGTGCCACTTGAGAACGATGGCATAGCTTAGACGTCGGAATATTTAAAAAAACTTCGATAATCACGGTTTCGGCTCGGTCGCCGGTTCTTGGATTTCTGCTCGACCAACCGACCGAAAAATGGATTATTTCCGAATCGTCGTGAATATACACATAACCCCTGTTTTCTGGCTGCCATATGTATACCACTTGAGAACGATGGCATAGCTTCGAAGTCGAAATTTGAAAAAGAAACTTCGACAATCCCGTTTTCAGCTCGGTCGCCGGATCAGGGATTTCTGATCGAACAGTCAAACGGAAAATGGATTTTTTCAAAATCGTCGAAAATATACACATAACCCCCGATTTCTGGCTGTCATATTCCACTTGAGAACGATGGCATAGCTTAGAAGTCAGAATTCTCGAAATTAAACTTCCGTGATCCCGTTTTCGCCAGATTCCGTGCCGCTCGCCGGGTCAAGGATTTCTGCTCGACCAAACGACCGAAAAATGGATTTTTTCAAAATCGTCGAAAATATACACATAACCCCTGTTTTCTGGCTGCCTTATACAACTTGAGAACGATGGCATAGCTTAGAAATCGAAATTTTCAAAAAAACTTCAACGATCCCGTTTTCGGCTCGCTCGCCCGATCAAGGATTTCTGGTCGACCAAACGATCGAAAAATGTATTTTTTTCAAATGTCGAAAATATACCCAAAACCCTTGTTTTCTGGCTGCCATATGCTACTTGAGACCGATGGCATAGCTTAGAAGTCGAAATATTGAAAATAACTTCGATGATCCCGTCTTCGGCTCGGTCGCCGGATCTAGGATTTCTGCTCGATCAAACGACCGAAAAACGTTTTTTTTTCAAAATCGTCGAAGATATGCACATAACTTCTTTTTTCTGGGTGCAATATGCCACTCGAGAACGATGGCTTAGCTTAGAAGTCGAAATTTTCAAAATCAAATTCGACGATCCGGTTTTCGGCTCGGTCACCGGATCTAGGATTTCTGCTCGACCAAACGACCGAAAAATGGATTTTTTCACAATCGTCGTAAATATACACATAACCACAGTTTTCTGGCTGCCATACGCCACTTGAGACCGATGGCATGGATTAGGAGTCGAAATTTTCAAAAAAAACTTCGACTATCCCGTTTTCGGCTCGGTCGCCAGATCTAGGATTTCTGTTCGACCAAACGACAGAAAAATGTTTTCTTTTTCAAAATCGTCGAAAATATGCACCTAACCCCTATTTTCTGGGTGCAATATGCCACTTGAGAACGATGGCATTGCTTAGAAGTCGAAATTTTCAAAAAAACTCCGACGATCCCGTTTTCGGCTCGGTCGCCGGATCTAGGATTTCTGCTCGACCAAACGACCGAAAAATTGATTTTTTCAGAATCGTCGTAAATATACACATAACCTCTGTTTTCTTGCTGCCATATACCACTTGAGAACGATGGCATAGCTTAGAAGTCGAAATTTTCAAAAAAGCGTCTGCAGCACCGTGCACATGATTGAAGTGAAACTTTTTGGAAGATAAAAAAAAAGAATGAGAGATATTGAATGTGAGAGACAGAGAATGAGAGCATTTCAAAATAAATACCACAATACAAAATTTGCATAAAAAATATTCGGTTTATTCAATATTTACATCATCATTGGTTGGTGCTTCAATTGGTAACAATGATATCAATGGTTTATGATAACTAAAATATGAAATATATGTCCGCGATTCGATGTTTTCGAGATAACGTGTAAAAATTGCATCTATTGTAGTTCCAGATTTTGTTGTTGACTCGTTGGGTTTATTGTACATGTACAGACCAAATTTTTCGCGAAGAAAGTTAGTTAGCGGTACAGAATCATTTGATGCAAAATTTACGTTGAAATCTCCCGCGAGAATCATAGGGATTTTATCTTCATCTATATCATGTAACTGTTTTTTATATATAATTGTATTTTGGTGAGAAACTTTGTTAAAAAGACCAATTTTAAATGCCATATTAAATTCATGTCGAATCGAGCGCCAACGCTCAGAGCGTCTTAGCGTCCAACTCGAGCCCACCTATAATGTAATACTATGAAAGTTCACCGACGCACATAACGCTGTGTGTGTGCGTGTGCGTGCGACTCCAAGCGCGCTCACACATACAATTGCGTGGGTCGGTATACATTCGTGCTGGACTGTCACATTTCTTCCCATATATAACTTAAAAATTTGAACAGCTTCACGACATAAATATTAATTGATATATATTACTTACATATATCACAGCGATGAGTAAAATTATATTCTCGTTCAGAAATAACGTCTCTCTCACTGACTGATGCGTCATAGAATATAGTATATAGGACTATATAGGATCAACCATGTGGCGTAAATCAACTCTCTTTAATTTTTTCACACAGTGTAAGTTCAAAATTATAATTTTTAATAAAAATGTGATACTTTAAATATACTTACATAATAACTCTTCACCGATATAATCAAACAATCACAGTACAAACACGTAAAAAATGTAAATAATCACAAAACGCAATGATAAATATTATTTATAAAGCACATGAGCAGTACCTCAGTTGTACATTTACAGCGTCTAACTGACACATACATCTATAACGCGCGCATGCGCGAGCCTATCTTATTCTATTGCTTTGCATCGTGTATACGTCGCTCTCTTTTGCTCTACTCCCGTAGCATCGAAATACATAGCCGTCTTTTGCCCCACTCCCGCGGCATCGAAAGACATAGCTCTGTGTTGCCCCACTCTCGTGGCATAAGAATACCTAGTTCTCCTTTCCACCCTGCGCCCCACTACCGTGGCTCCATAATGTATAGCTCTCTGTTGCCCCACTCCCTCGGAATATATAGCTCTCTTTCTCTTTCTCTCTACATAATATTTCTCTTCTCTCTCGTGTAACGAAATGTGCCTAAACGTGACGCGTCCTCGAAATTTTACTCGCCGCCCAAGAAGTTTCACTTCAAAAAAACTTCGACGATCCGGTTTTCGGCTCGGTCACCGGATCTTGGATTTCTGCTCGACCAACCGATCGAAAAATGGATTATTTCCGAATCGTCGTGAATATACACATAACCCATGTTTTCTGGCTGCCATATGTATACCACTTGAGGACGATGGCATAGCTTCGAAGTCGAAATTTGAAAAAGAAACTTCGACAATCCCGTTTTCAGCTCGGTCGCCGGATCAAGGATTTCTGATCGAACAGTCAACCGGAAAATGGATTTTTTCAAAATCGTCGAAAATATACACATAACCCCCGATTTCTGGCTGTCATATACCACTTGAGAACGATGGCATAGCTTAGAAGTCAGAATTCTCGAAATTAAACTTCCGTAATCCAGTTTTCGCCAGATTCCGTGCCGCTCGCCGGATCAAGGATTTCTGCTCGACCAAACGACCGAAAAATGGATTTTTTCAAAATCGTCGAAAATATACACATAACCCCTGTTTTCTGGCTGCCTTATACAACTTGATAACGATGGCATAGCTTAGAAGTCGAAATTTTTTAAAAATTTTCGATGATCCCGTTTTCGCCTCGGTCGCCGGATCTATGATTTCTGCTCGACCAAACGACCGAAAAATGGATTTTTTCAGAATCGTCGTAAATATACACATAACCCCAGTTTTCTGGCTGCCATATGCCACTTGAGAACGATGGCATAGCTTAGAAGTCAAAATTCTAGAAAATAAATTTCCGTGATCCCGTTTTCGGCAGTTTCCGTCCCGTTCGACGGATCAAGGATTTCTGCTCGACCAAACGACCGAATAATGGATTTTTTCAAAATCGTCGAAAATATACACATAACCCCTTTTTTTTGGCTGCCATAAGCCACTTGAGAACGATGGCATCGCTTAGAAGTCGAAATTTTCAAAATAACTTCGATGATCCCGTTTTCGGCTCGGTCGCCGGATCTAGGATTTCTGCTCGACCAAACGACCAAAAAATGGATTATTTTCGAATCGTCGTGAATATACACATAACCCCTTTTTTCTGGCTGCCATATGTATACCAATTGAGAACGATGGCATAGCTTCGAAGTCAAAATTCTCGAAAATAAACTTCCGTGATCCTGTTTGCGGCAGTTTCCGTCCCGCTCGCCGGATCAAGGATTTCTCCTCCACCAAACGACCGAAAAATGGATTTCTTCAAAATCGTCGAAAATATACACATATCCCCCGATTTCGGGCTGCCATATGTCACTTGAGAACGATGGCATAGCTTCGAAGTTGAAATTTGACTAAAAAAACGTCGACGATCCCGTTTTCGGCTCGGTCGCCGGATCTAGGATTTGTGCTCGACCAAACGACCGGAAAATAGATTTTTTTTAAATCGTCGAAAATATACACATAACCTCTGTTATCTGGCTGCCATATGCCATTTGAAAACGATGGCATAGCTTAGAAGTCGATATTTTCAAAAAAATTTCGACGATCCCGTTTTCGGCTCGCTCGCCGGATCAAGGATTTCTGGTCGACCAAACGATCGAAACATGGATTTTTTTCAATTCGTCGAAAATATACACATAACCCTTGTTTTCTGGCTGCCATGTGCCACTTGAGAACGATGGCATAGCTTAGACGTCCAAATTTTCAAAAAATACTTCGCAGATCCCGTTTTCGGCTCGATCGCCGGATCTCGGATTCCTGCTCGACCAAACGACCGAAAAATGGAATTTTTCCAAATTGTCGAAAATATACACATAACCCCCTTTTTCCGGCTGCCATATGCCACTCGAGAACGATGGCATAGCTTAGAAGTCGAAATTTGAAAGAAAAAACTTCGCCGATCCCGTTTACGGCACGGTTGCCAGTAGTAAGGTACAGGTATAGGGAGCCGTTACCCCCACCCTCCCCCCTCTCGCGTGTCTCCCCCCCCCTCCCTCTGGGTGGAGGGGGATGGGGTGAGTGCGATATAGGGAGCCAATGAGAGGCCGGGGAAAGTGCTAGTGATATTCCCTGAGCTGTGATTGGTCATGGGTGAATTCCCCTAGCTGTGATTGGTCATGGGGGAATTCCCCGAGCTGTGATTGGTTATGGGGGAATTCTCCGAGTTGTGATTGGTCGATGGATTTTCGTGCGTGAAAAGTGGTATACTCGATTTTCTCGATTTTCTCGGTAAGGGGGATAAAGATGGGTAGAATCTGCCGATTCTGCAGCGGTCGGTAATGTCGGTGTGCTTCTCCAATGGTGGGTAAGGTAGATTTCTTGTGTCGGTGTTTTCAAAAATATCGGTAAGTGTTGAGAAAAACATAAGAAGACCAAATTAAGGAGAATACAATTTTATTGTTGATAATTTGCAAAAGTATACATTACATGTGTGTGTATGTTTTTAGATATTTGTTGTACGAGAGGGTTTTTCAAGTGATAGCGAAGTTTTGGGTGGTAGTTTTGGTGGTGGTGGTGAAGGTGATTTCGTGTGTGAATAGTGGCCGTTGAGACGTTCATGATTTGACAGTCTGTGCACTCCCTTTTGGTAGGTGGATAGCCTTCGAGTGGTGAGTATAGATCCGGTGAAGTCCAGTGTTTATCGCAAAGTTGGTATGTTGCAATTTCGGGATCGTTTTGAATATGTTCCGGTAGTTTATTCCATATGTAATGAATGGAATTAGCCCAGTATCTCAGTAGTAGAGGTTTAGGAATATATTCGAGTTCCTCTTTGGTGAGTTCCCATGGTTCTTTACCGCAGTCGATCACGAGTATGCCGTTGATGACTTCCATTTGGTCTGTTGTTGTTGTTGTTGTGGTTTCTACGGTTTTTCCACGACTGTGGTTGATCGTGCAATGAATTCCGGCTTTTATACTTTTGAAGATGGTGGTGGTGGTGGTAATGACAGTGGAGGTGGTAGTGGAAATAGTGGGTCTGATGGTGGGGATGTGATTAATAATAATAATAACAAGACAATATTTATTTTTGTTTGTTTATTCGATGATTTTACAGATGGCAGCCAAATCGGGCTGTACAGGTTTGCATACAGGGTATTGTACATGAATTACCGAATCCCTTAAATATGCGTTGATTTTTTACGAAACGATTTTTACGTTTTACATGTTTTAATTTTTTGTAGTATCGTCGTACAATGGCGTCGTTTTTCACTTTGTTTGTCGAGAATAGCCGAGAAAAAGCAGATAGGCTAAAGCCACGAGACATATAATCAAGAAACATGATGCAATATTCTCCACACACTTTAGACTTGACCGATTGTAGGGGTTTAGTGTTCCATGTATAAGATGTGGTGTTTCGACGTAGACGGTTATGGTGTCTGGCGACGAGTGGGGGCAGCCCATAGCTGTCGAAAAAGACACCTCGCCCATTGATGTCGACGTAGAAGGCGACCCAGTGTGTTCCAGGTTGTGTATGATCGTCGGTATTGGCGACGATTGCAGTGGGCCTAGACCAGCGACTCGGGATACGATCGGCGGGAAAGACTCCTCTCGTCTGAGCTCGTACATGTTGTAGCGCCTCCAGTACTTGTAGGCTGTTCATTATATAGGCTTTCTTGTCGAGAGGGGGGGCGACGTCTACGTTGATTTTGTTGATTATTATGATGATGATGATGATGATGATGATGATGAGTGCCACGTGGTGTATTAGGGGTTGGTTGTCGTTTAGGTCTTGGTGGTGGAGGGGGTGATTGTACCTTTGACCTGTAAAGGGTTACTATGTCGTCGGCAGGTACCGTGCTGTCACAGGTGTTTGGTGAGACACTGGTGACACCTGTTACAGGTAGTTCGTCTATATACATCTGGTCGGCGACAGCTGGTCGATTGTTATCGATCGAGATCTCGGTGTGAAGAGATTTTCTCACATTATCGAGAGGTCGGTTTTTTCTAGCTACTGCGCCAACGGGTTCCGAGTAAATGGGGTTCTTCGAGTCCAGAAGTTGCGTTTGAAGAAACCGTCTATTTTTTCCCACATTATTTAATGCACATTTAGCGGCGTCTTCTCTCGCAACACCATGATAAATGCACCATGTGTCGTGGGATGGCATATTCTTGAAGCTGGGTCCTTCATAGTCCTCTAGATTTACAATGTCACGGCCGAGTACATCGCGTAGTATTTCTGCTTTTTGTGTACCTCGTGTGTATATACGAAGTGCGTAACGACACATGGCTCGTAGATTAATGTATACTTTCCACAATGGTGTATCACCATCAACCCACTCGATGCCATGCTGAAAGCACGTTAATTGATTGTTGCTACCGCGTATTTCTTTGGGTAGGCTACCAAAGTCGTATGGTGCATCGATTACCCAGTGACCGATATTGTCGCCTTGTAATGTTGTCACGGCAACTTCCTTTGGTAGGAATTCGCCGTGTTTGCCGTATAGAGCTTGAATATCTACTATAGCGTCCATACTCGAGGGTTTCAGATAAACTGTTGTCGAATATGCCTAGACAGTGGGGTTTAAATACTCTTCAGAGCTGTTAGCGCCCCTCTTGGTATCCACATAGCACATGTGATGCGTCGCTCTTTGTAGAGCGGTGGTGGCTGTGGTGGTGGTGGTGGTGGTGGTGGTGGTGGGGGGATGAATATTCAGGTAGTTTTATTTTCAGGCACTAAAATCGGTTATAATCTGTCGAGCTGAGTCTATTTCGATCACATTATCGTATTCACCATAAACAATGCAATTAATTGTTGAGGTTAGAGGTTTAGCGAAGCGTACTTCTATTCTCACACTACCGTGTCTGACGAGATTCCAGTGTGTGTAACAATCTGCCGATAAATCGGGTGTTAGGTCAAAGGCGAAAAGGCAATAGCCTTTAGCTAATGCATCGCGTGAAATATCTATACCATCATTTTGAAAGTGTATACCTGTTCCGGAGAAGAGTGTATGGTAGCTCTGAACCCAGGTTTCGTTACCGTTAAACTCGGGTTGAAGCGGTTTTCCAGGTATCTGTTGACCGTCCACGTAAAGCGAAAGAAAGTTTATCGAGTAATGTTGAAAATTAGAGGGATTCATGGTCTTATCACCGTTGAATGCTTTATTGTAGACAAAACCGAGTATCATACGTTTAGGTAATTGTCCAAGAATAACATTATCCCGTGTATCACCGATTATACCGCTATGCATAGTGAAGGATTTCACTTCTACACGTGTTATGGGATACTTTGCCGTAGTTTTAGCCAGTGTTTTAGCATGCGCTATGAGTACACCGGGACTAATTTTTGCTCGTCGCACGAGTAGTGTCACATCGATGATTTTCACTTGATGTGTGAGTCCTTGTATTGGTGCTTCCATAAGACAAAAATCGTCTTTTGAGCGTACGAGTCGTAGGCGTACTTCAACGCCGTTTATCAAAAATTTATCCTGATTAAACACATCACAATGTAGATGTCCAAGCATATCCAGAGTTTTTCCGCCTCTAATATACTTTGATCTTATCTCTTGGGCATTATTGGTTGGGACAGTTTTCGAGCCAGGCATTATTTCAAAAGTACCTGGGTCATCGGCATACCATAAAGCCGTGGTGAGATGTGATTCCTTTGCAGCGGGTCCATAATTTAATAATGTTTCGATATACGCTCTATAAGCATAAGCATTATTAGGTGGTGCATCGAGTTTTTGATTAAAAAACACATCCACTTGATTAAAGAGGCTGTGTAGAAAATTATTAACAGGCGCCACTTTATACGGTGATTCAGCGTTGGCTAGTACTTTGAGTTTTACACAGATCATTGTGTGTGCAAGATCTAGGTATTCCTCACCGTGGCCAGGTATGACAAATTCAATAGGTCCGTCGTCCCAGAGGGAGGATACAGGTTTGTAGTGTACCCATTGCGAGGCCTCCACGGATGTTTGCGTTGGCGGTATGGTAAATAAGTCGAGCTCCGACTTCATACACTCACAAGAGTGCGAGTGTAAAAAAGACATTTTTATTTCGTTTTGTTTAACTATTTCCGAAAATATCGTTTATCGAATTTTTCTTTTTCCTCGTGATTTTTCGTCTTTTCGTCACTCTACCGGTCTTTGTCTTTTGTCTTCTTGTCGACGTTCCTGTGTTCCTCTTCTTTTTCTTCTTTTTCTTGCTTATTCTTCTTTTGCTACCACCACGACTACCGGTACTACTGTTGTGTCTCTTTGCCGTTGCGCGTTTTCGTGTCGCGGTGCGCATAGGTGCACGACCCGTTAACGACTGCATACTCCGTGTGCTAACCGACGTATTATATCCCGATCCGTTCATAAGTAGAGCCATTTTTTCGCTTGCCTTGCGTTGTAGATTGTCCCGTGATTCTATAACGCGTCGTTTCAGTGATTCCTTGAATGGCATATTGTTACCGCTCACGTCTTCGAGAACATGTAATCCCGTGCGGAGAGCTTCTTTTCCTATGGCTTTAGCGCCTTTTTTCAATAACGGTAATACACTCCGGAATAATCCACCGAGGAATCGACCAATACCGTGGCCCCGTTGATAAGGTGCGCCCACAAAAACGCTATGTATACGACCACCACCTTCGCCAATTTGATTCTCGTAATAAGACGTATAATGGGCCACTATAATTATTCGATCTAGGAGACACGCTTAAAGTGAAGTGTAAGGGTTAACGTCCCGTACTCGAATGTAATCGGTTTTCCGAGATGGTCTTTTATATCGATCTCGACAGTGCGAAAACAATTATTGAGTAATGGTATGTAATTTGGCGGTGAAAAATATTTCACCTGTGTGGAACCGTATGTATAGCGAGCTGTGTTTAGATTAGCTATACGTAAGAGTGCGGCCTGTGTGTCACCCAGTGTATAGGGTACACATAGATCGGTATAGACAAAGAGTTGTTCAGGTAGCGCACGAGCGATGCAGGCGGGTGCCTGTCCTTCGCGTTCAATGCCCCGAATGAAATGCAGGTGTGAACCTTCGGCCGTTGTCCAGTCTCTTTGAGGGTTTATCTCAAAGCCCAATATACGTCGAATCTTTTCACTTATTCGTAGTGAATTTTTCGGTGATATAATTTTTGTTCCACATTTTTTCGCCATTTTCTCGCTGTTAATAGCCGTATAACCATTTGCCTGTTTAGCATTACCAAGTTGTATACCGGCTTCACGCAGGCCCGGTAGATTATTAATTTTTGTTGTTAATTCCTCATGGTTTTTGTATACACCGTATGGTATACGAGCACTTTTATGTTCTTCCTCATCGCACGGTGTCCATTGGATTTCCGTATCATCGCGTTGTATGTGTATGATTGTACAGGGGATATGTATGTCCGATAAACCCACGACCCATTGACCGTCCAGACGGATTTCACGTGAAAGTTGTGTGATAAAGTGTGTTGTCGTGTTATCGGGAAAGTATTGCATGCTGCTGTTAGAAGGCAGCACGAGAAAAAAATTTTTGTCATTCATAATAGAGTCGTGGTGGTGGCTGCGGCTGCAGGTTGTCGAGATAGGACGAGCTAGGTGTCGAAATGGTAGGCATTAGGCGCAGGTATCCACGAGTTGAATTTCGAGGGATAGCCGAGCCAGCTGACGAAAAGTTGCTTCTTAGCGCCACGTCCTTTTGTGCGTAGGACACGGTCGATTTTAAAATCTTGATCTTGGTCAATTCGTTTCTCGTACACGGGTGTTAATTCTTCGGTGTAAAAGAAGCCGTCAATCTTCTCACCCTGGAGATCGTGTAGTTCGTACAGTTGTATTCCTTGACGATTAGCGATTTTCGAAATTCTAAATATTTCCTCACTCCAATTACGTTCGTAACCCTTCTCGAAGGTGCCTTTTGTCCTACTAATCCTAACATAATCGCCACACTTGTATTTAACCAATGTAAAACGTCTTTTCTCGCGTTGTTTCATCGACGCTTTGACCATATTCTCCATTGCTATATTGGCATTATCCAAAGTCACAGCGGCTGGTTGCATTTTAATTGACGAGTGTTTTGCATGATTATACGCATTAACAAATTGTTGTAATACATCGATGTATCGTCGAGTATTTCGATGTGTAAAATAGCGCCACATTTTCTGTTTGAGCGTGCGATTGAAACGTTCGACGATCGCCGCTTTTATGTCGGGATTGCGTGTGACCCTAAAGCGAATATCGGTCTTTTGGAGAAGTGTTTGTAGCTCCTTGCCGACAAATTCTTTTCCTTTGTCGGTTTGTAGGCAAGCAGGTAGACGTCCCCCGCTGCGTTCGAAAATCCGTTTAAAAGCTATTGTCACCTCGTGAACAGTTTTGTCTCGTAGTGGTTCGACCCAGGCATACTTGCTTAAGACATCGATGACCGTGAGTAGATAAGCGAGATTGTCATTGTGGCTTTTTAACGAGCGTAAATCTACGAGATCAGCTTCCCAAACATCGTCTATATTATTGACGTTGTAGCGAAGTCATGGAAAGAGGCGTCGCACTGGTTTATGAATGGTATATGTATCTTGTTGGGTCAGCCAGTTATAAACGTCGTGTATTTTATTTTTATTAATATCGAGAAGACGTCTTGCGCCAGCGTAACCTGCCGGATGTGAAGGATCGTAATACACTTTTGCAAATTTCATTTTATTTCATTTATTCGACGTATTGTTATATATATATATATTTAATTCACAATGAAAGCCAATGTTCAAAGCCTCGTGGTAATACTATATTTGGTT
This sequence comes from Clistopyga incitator, assembly GCA_947507545.1. Taxonomy (NCBI): domain Eukaryota; kingdom Metazoa; phylum Arthropoda; class Insecta; order Hymenoptera; family Ichneumonidae; genus Clistopyga; species Clistopyga incitator. Next base: position 7,357,506 of record OX382190.1, on the reverse strand, counting down.
CCGATTTTCTCGATCGTTTTACCGGTGGTTGTAGTATGTCATCAGTAGCGGCAGCAGCAGCAGCAGCAGCAGCACCACTATTCACCTTTTTCTTTGTATCGTTTTTAGTATTACGGGTGTCGTCGTCGTCGTCGTTCTTATCGTCCGAAATATTTTTTCGTTTACCGGCAATAGTTTGCTCGCCCATAGACCATACGATTTCATTCCCAATGAATTCCCGTTGTACGGATCCTGCACGAAGGCTCTTGATAAACTGTCGTCGTCCGTTAGCTTGGAAGCCTTTTCTCGAGCGTATTGCATCATTAACAAGATCGAGAATATTCGAATTTGGTATAAGTGTACCGTCTATCGTCACACGTCCTTCTCGATCCCAAGTGATACGTTGAGACGCTGTTGGAGAATTTCTCAGATAATCCACGAGCGCGATAGCTCGACGTCTATGAATTTTTGGAACACTTTTTACAATGGAACTTCCATTAAAATCTTCATTTTCTCGTTGTTGTTGTTGTTGTTGTTGTTGTTGTTGCGCTGTTGCTTGTGAGAAATTCGATGCACCGGGTAACATTGGATCCAGAGGGCCATTTCATGCTTCGACGAGAAATAAATATCGTTGTAAAACTTGTAAATACTGTTTCCATTTTTCGGCATCATCACGATACTTTTTCGAGTGTAGAATATCGGTTAGTTCGGCATCGAGTCGCGATACAGCATCACCTGGTGTTTGTACAGATTTTTGACCGTTGGTCGGTGTGTAGGTTTCACCGTTCATTCCGCAACCGATCATTGGTTCTTTCCATCGTCCAGCCTCCTCGGCCGGTACTAAAACCATTTTCTTTGCGTGTTCCATTGTCGATTGTATTTCCCCTCACTCTCTCTCTCTCTCTCTACTTATCTCGAGTTCTTCCTCGAATTCCACTGGCGCGGATGGACTACCTGCGTCCTATCTTCGCCTTGTATCCGGCTTTCTTCTTCCTCAGTTCACCTGCCTTATAAACCTCTCGTTCTCCTCCTCTACCTTTCCCTCTGCCTGGCGCCGGTCGCTCATAACGCCCCTCAACAAAATTCCTACTCCGTCTGCCCCGTTAGACTTTCGGCCCATCTCCATCCTTTGTGCATTGTCGAAGGTGGTTGAAAAACTGGTACACGCGCAGCTTTTGGAGTGGTTGCTCGCTCATGGCCTGCTCGATCCCCTGCAGGCAGGTTTCCGTGAAGGACACAGCACTCAATCGGCTCTTCTCAGGTTCACCGATGACGTCAGGCTCGGCATGGACAAGCGGCTGCTTACTATCGCCGTATTTTTTGATTTCAGCAAGGCCTTCGACACGGTCTGTCATTACACTCTTTTGAACAAGCTTTCCTTGCTGGGCTTTGCGTCGTCGGCACTTGCATGGTTCTCGTCGTACCTTTGCGGAAGGTCGCAGGCAGTTCGCTTTCCTGATGGCCGGTTGTCTGAGTGGGCCCCCGTTACCTCGGGTGTTCCTCAGGGAAGCGTGCTAGGCCCTCTACGTTTTTCTCTTTACCTATGTGACCTGCCTGGGATCTTCCGCAACAGTCGGTACATACTGTATGCAGATGACCTGGTCATCTACCACCAGTGTGCCCCGGAAGAGCTTCTTGCTTCGCTAGTGCTGCTCAACGCTGACATCGCACGTATACATGACTGGGCGCGTTCCAATTCGCTTTCGCTAAACGCCTCGAAGACTGATGCCATGATTCTTGGTACTGCTAAATTTCTTGGTCGACTTGACTTGGCTTCTCTCCCCCCTCTCAGTGTATCGGGTCAACCAATCCCGTTTGTATCCTCCAAGCGTTACTTGGGGCTCATAATTACGCCTTCTCTAGGTTGGGGTGAGCAAGTCTCGTCTGTTCGGCGGCGGGTCTTCGGGGCGCTCGCGCAGCTTTCTCGCTTCTCTGAGGTATTTGATGTTGCTACTCGTGCGTGGCTCGCACGCACGCTAGCCCTACCTCACCTTGACTACTGCTCTGCCGTGTTGTGCGATGTTAGCGGTGAGCTTAATCTGCAACTGCAGCGTGCATGTAATGCAGCTGTGCGCTTCGTGTTGGGGATTAGATTATGCGATCACGTCTCTGGGGGTCGTCGTCGGCTCGGCTGGCTGTCGGTGGCGAATAGGCGGAATTACTTCGTTGCAGCTCTATTTTATTCGCTGGTCCACTCTGGTGAGCCCTCGTATTTAGCTGAGCGCTTAGCGCCCCGTATGAGGGCAGATTCACGTGCTGCACGGGGTTCCACCTTCTCGCTTTCGACGCCCGTCCTGCGGACGGCGGCCTACCAGAAGTCGTTTACTGTCTACGGCACGAACCTGTGGAACAGCCTTCCATTGGCCGTGACAGGAGCTCCCTCTCTTGCCACCTTCAAGAGTCGGCTCTTGGAACATTTTCTTGCTCTCGAGCGCCGGGAGGGGTGATCTGGGCTTTCCTGCGACTTGCGATCTGCTCAATCGTTATTACTATAATTATTTTTGTTTCATTTCTCATTCTTCTCACATTGTCTCGCCCCATTTAGTTTTACTCTGTACTCCCTGTTATGCTTTATTACTTTATTTTATGTACATGCTATTTCTGTCCTGCTCTGTTCCTTAGGGGGTTATATCCCAGGAACACTAATAAATCTACTCTACTCTACTCTACTCTCTCTCAGGGGGCTCAGGATCGTATTTCGTGATGGTGCGCCCCGGATCATTATTGATCATCGTAGAGCTGATGCCTGTGTGGTGGCTACTCCTGCTCCTCCTGTCTCCGTGGTCATTCCATCTGCCGTCCGTTCTGCTGCTGCTTCGATGCCGGTGGTCACCGCGAATTCGTCTGGTACGAAGAATCGCGGTTCTGCTCGCCCATCTTCGCGTCCTTCTGCTGAGCTCGTTCCTACTTCGGCCCCCACTGCTGCTCCCAGCATTAGTGGTATGAAGGACCGCAGTACCACTCGTAGTCGCTCCACCATGAGTAGCCGGCCGGTTGCTTCATCTTCACCTCGCCTTCCGGATGCTGCTGCTGCCTGTGCTGTTCCTGGGTTTCGGATCGACGAGGATGCCTCTCAATGCGCTGGGCGTGTCCATGCCCCGAGCACCTCTTCCTTCCTCGAGGATGACTTCAACGACTGCCAGGATGGCAGTGCAACCGACTTCGTCTGAGTCGTCTACGTCCGGGAAGCTGCGGATCTGTCACGTGAATGCCCAGTCCCTGCCTGCTCATCGTGACCAGTTTCTCGACTTTTTCCATCATAATTGCTATCACATCATTGCTGTATCCGAAACGTGGCTTAACCCTAATTTTTCCGATGATTTTGTTGCGCTCCCGTCTTATGTGCTTGTGCGCAATGATCGCCTTGGGAGGAGAGGTGGTGGAGTTGCGTTCTACTTTCACTCCTCTCTGTCTTACGTGACTCTGTGTATGTCACCCCAGCCTTACGCGGCCAGGCCTGAATATTTGATCCGCGAAGTACGACTGGGGTCCGTTAAGGTGCTGATGTGTGTAATGTATCGCGCGCCGCACCTTGGTCATCTGTGCGTGTTCGAGGACGAACTATCGAATCTACTGCCCTTGTATCCGTATACTGTAGTTCTTGGCGACTTTAATGCTGATTTGCTTAGCGAATCTTTTGACGCGCTTCATTTGAAAAAGTTCCTCCTCGAACATGGCCTTACTTTAGTGCCCTTTCAAGCTACCCATCATGTTGGTTCTGCGGGGACCTGGCTTGACATTTGCGCGGTGAGCGATCTCTCTCTTGTTATTCGCAGTTCGCAGATGGCGGTTCCGTTTCTGTCGGCTCACGATTTAATAGAGATTTATCTTGATTTGTCGGCCCCTCGGCCCCAGCCTCGTGTATTTTCGTATCGTGCACTCAATGCTATTGATGGGGAGGAGCTCGCCGCGCTTCTGTCGGCCCAGGACTGGTCGGGTTTTGAAGGGGCTAATTCTGTTGATGGTAAGGTCGACCTTCTCACCGCACATATTCGCGATGCTGTGCATGCGCTTGCACCGCTTCGCACCGTGAGGCTCACTCGACCGCCTGCACCCTGGATCACTCCCTCGGTTCGAGAAAAAATGCGGGCCCGTGATAGGGCTTATCGCCGCCTGCGACGATGTCATCGATGTGACTCTTCTCTTTGGCCACTGCTTGTGGCGACATTTCGGCAACTGCGTGACGCGGCTCAAGCATCTCTTACTTACGCTAAACGGGAATATTTGCGCGCTAGGATTACTTCCTGCCGGGGCTCGCAGCGGGCCTGGGATGAGCTGCGGCGTTTGGGTCTCCTAAAGAATAAACGTAGCGGGGTTAATATTTCATTTTCGCCTGATGAGCTAAATGCAGCTTTTTGCTCCATTTTCACCACCTCGGCACTCTCCCCTACTACTTTTCCTCTCTCCGCGGGTCCTTCGTCCCCGTTATCTTTTCCGCATTTTTCCCTCTCCGCTGTTTCACCTACTCAACTCTCCTCCCTTATCTCGAGTTCTTCCTCGAATTCCACTGGCGCGGATGGACTCCCTGCGTCCTATCTTCGCCTTGTATCCGGCTTTCTCCTTCCTCAGTTAACCTGCCTTGTAAACCTCTTGTTCTCCTCCTCTACCTTTCCCTCTGCCTGGCGCCGGTCGCTCATAACGCCCCTCAACAAAATACCTACCCCGTCTGCCCCGTTAGACTTTCGGCCCATCTCCATCCTCTGTGCACTGTCGAAGGTGGTTGAAAAACTAGTACACGCGCAGCTCTTGGAGTGGTTGCTCGCTCATGGCCTGCTTGATCCCCTGCAGGCAGGCTTCCGTGAAGGACACAGCACTCAATCGGCTCTTCTCAGGTTTACCGATGACGTCAGGCTCGGCATGGACAAGCGGCTGCTTACTATCGCTGTATTTTTTGATTTCAGCAAGGCCTTCGACACGGTCTGTCATTGCACACTTTTGAACAAGCTTTCCCTGCTTGGCTTTGCGTCGTCGGCACTTGCATGGTTCTCGTCGTACCTTTGTGGAAGGTCGCAGGCAGTTCGCTTTCCGGATGGCCGGTTGTCTGAGTGGGCCCCCGTTACCTCGGGTGTTCCTCAGGGAAGCGTGCTAGGCCCTCTACTTTTCTCTCTTTACCTATGTGACCTGCCTGGGATCTTCCGCAACTGTCGGTACTTACTGTATGCAGATGACCTTGTCATCTACCACGAGTGTGCCCCAGAAGAGCTTCTTGCGTCGCTAATGCTGCTCAACGCGGACATCGCACGTATACATGACTGGGCGCGTTCCAATTCGCTTTCGCTAAATGCCTCGAAGACTGATGCCATGATTCTTGGCACTGCTAGATTTCTTGGTCGACTTGACTTGGCTTCTCTCCCCCCTCTCAGTGTATCGGGTCAACCTATCCCGTTTGTATCCTCCAAGCGTTATTTGGGGCTCATAATTACGCCTTCTCTAGGTTGGGGTGAGCAAGTCTCGTCTGTTCGGCGACGGGTCTTCGGGGCACTCGCGCAGCTCTCTCGCTTCTCTGAGGTATTTGATGTTGCTACTCGTGCGTGGCTTGCGCGCACGCTAGCCTTACCTCACCTCGACTACTGCTCAGCCGTGTTGTGCGATGTTAGCGGTGAGCATAATCTGCAACTGCAGCGTGCATGTAATGCAGCTGTGCGCTTCGTGTTAGGGATTCGGCTGTGCGATCACGTTTCTGGAGGTCGTCGTCGGCTCGGCTGGCTGTCGGTGGCGAATAGGAGGAATTACTTCGTTGCAGCTCTATTTTATTCACTGGTCCACTCTGGAGAGCCTTCGTACTTAGCTGAGCGCTTAGCGCCCCGTATGAGGGCTGATTCACGTGCTGCACGGGGTTCCACCTTCTCGCTTTCGACGCCCGTCCTGCGGACGGCGGCCTACCAGAAGTCTTTCACTGTCTACGGCACGAACCTGTGGAACAGCCTTCCATTGGCCGTGACAAGAGCTCCCTCTCTTGCCACCTTTAAAAGTCGGCTCATTGACTATTTGCTTGCCCTCGAGCGCCGGGAGGGGTGATCTGGGCTTTCCTGCGACTCGCGATTTACTGCTCAAGTTATTATTATTATTATTATTATTTCATTTCTCATTTTTCTTTCATTGTCTCGCCCCATTTAGTTTTACTCTGTACTCCCTGTTATGCCTTATACTTTATCTGTTTATGCTATTGCTGTATTGCTCTGTTCCTTAGGGGGTTATATCCCAGGAATACTAATAAACTACTCTACTCTATTCACGATTAATCACCTCCGCCACCGTTACTGCCAAACACTCTACTAAACAGTGTTGAGATAATTGGTGCTAATAAAAGAGGTAAAAATGCACCACATCCATCTTGCAGTATAAGCCGTTTTTTCGCTCTCCAATTGTATTTTCGTTTTTTACGTTCGGTGGCGCGATTGTTGCGCTTACCACCACCACCACCACCACAACCACTGCCGCTCTGTCTGCGACACGGTACAAGTTGCCGTAATACTTTTTTATATTTTTTTAAACGATGTTTTACGTCTGATTTAATCTTCACTATTCCACGTAAAACATTTAGCGCGCATTCACATATAGATCTAATTAATGGTTCATCGGCAGTGCGCAGTAGTGCTCTTTGTGGTTCCTTATTCGCGTGACAGAGAGCATTGAGTAGAGCGGTTTCACGTTTACCGATTGGCGATCGTCTAGATCCCTCCTCTCTACTTTTTCCCATTGTCTTCATTATCTTCGTCGTCGTCGTCGTTTTCTTCTTCTTCGTCGTCGCTATCGTCATATCGATGTTTACACGAGATCCACGCTCTCACTACTGCTACATTAACCGACACAACGTTACTTTAAATACGTGTGTGTGTGTGTGGCTGTTAACGAAATCCTCGTTTATTTTTCGGAATGTATACGTGCATTTGTGGATCGTCGGGAAATATCGAAGTACGAAAACGACAAATATCCGGTGTAGATTGCTTCAGATCCAACAGTAGATATCCATGTGGTTGTGCTGTAGCGTCGTAATAGGCTTCCGACAAGAAACGTGGATCTTCGGGATATACTTGCCTCGCTAAATGTTGTATTTGTGCTCGATCTCGTGGATTTTTGAATATAACAATGTAATTGGCGTTTAAAGAAATGTCACGTTGCCCGTGTCCTTGATGAAAAATATTTTGTGTTATAAGAACGACACTAATATTTTTATGGTGACTGCCTTTCGTGAAGAGATCTACTATGGTATTATTCGACGATTCACGCATTAAATCGTCAATAATAATTAATTTTTTCAAATTATTATCCCTCGAATAGTCCTCAGGTTGTGGTAATCCCTCGTGAAATTCAATTTTAATAATATCACGAGCTGACGATGATGATGATGATGATGATGATGATTTCGCATGAAGCGAATTTTTCAATAAACTCATCGTCTCATGATCAAGATTATCACCATGATAGAATATAATACGATCGAAAATGGCGTCGCTCATGGCTTCGAGATTTCGTAAAAATCGACGAACAAACACGGTTCTACCACATCCCGTTGGACCACAGATTAACGATGTCCACGGATGCTTCCAACGTACGTCCATGTTTTATCGGCTTAACACGCACACGAATAGCCGCCCCACCCAAAATACACGAAACACCGAGGAATGAAATTAAACGCGACTCTCGTGCATGCGTTCGCAAACAGATATTCTCACGTATGACTATCATGTACGTGTGCTGCGTATATGAATATAGCCTCTCCCCACTCGAGAAGCTTCTCAACAGCGGCGGCGGCGGCGGCGGCGGCGGCGGCGGCGGCGCGGCGGGCACACGTCGTTATAAGCTAATATGACGTATGGTGCGGAATTTCAAGCTTATATACGCGGCGGCCCTCGATCGCTCGCTCAATCAGCTTATATGCGAGCGAACGCGGGGATTAATCAGCTTTTATTTCCACATGCGCCTCCCTACTCCAGCTTGTAAGGCGCATGTGCTATCAACGCTACTTTAGAATAATATAAAATAAATTTACGCAAAATTCAAAGTATTTTTATATATTTTTTTTATTAAAAATCATCAACAGTTTTGTGTTTGTGTTTGAATTTGTGTGTGTGTGTGTGTGTGTGTGTGTAGTGGTGGTGGTGGTGGTGGAGAAGGAAAAGGAAAAATAATGTACAAATACAAGAAAAATACGTAGAAATTTTGTTTGTTTATTAATACAAGTTAATAATAATAATAAAATACATGAAATTTTTATAAAAACATAACCCACACATACACACTCACACAGAAAAATATGTTTACATTTTTTATTTTTTATTTTTATTCGTAAAATAATAAAAATTATAAACCAGAATACATATTTACAAACGAATTATTTACACACTCACACACACACATACGACTATTCTTACAACTACTTTGACAATTTTTCAATGAAATACATCAATTGAACTGTACATATATAAATACGTATTAACAAACGATAAAAATGCTTACATACTAGGTGACAAAAACTGATTCTTATTATAATATTAACTTAAAATACGGTTAAATCTAAACAAACCTATGAGATACAACGACAATGGCAATGATCGCAAGAACGACAACGAGAACGAGGAAAATTTATTTTTTATACGTTTGTCGCATCTTTGTAGCCGAATGGTAGCGACAATTTGTGTGTAACGTGACGGCGCTTGTGACACACAACACGGCACGTTTTTTTCATGCTGCGTGTCACTACTTCGTGAAGGGCTGTTCGTTGAATTGACGAAAACTCAACTTCGATCGATTCGCCGTTTTCGTTTGGCAAATCAGATTCAATCATTTCGCGGATTGACTCGAAATTGATTTTTCGCGAATTCACGTAATTCAAACTCAAACCCTTCACTTTACACTCCGTCTTAATGATCTCGTTGGGCCTCGCACTGTTAACTACCTGGTAGCCATAAAACTTGGGGCCACCGGAGACAAATGACTTTATATAGTCGGTTGACTCCTTTAGCTCGTTCGTCATGTCGCCAAGGAAGTTACCAAGCGGAGGTTGCCATTCTCCCTGTTGACCCGTACTGACGTAGATGACCGAATCAGTGTCGTAGTATAGGACGCGCCTGCCTAACCGCTCAAGATATGAATAAAGTTTCAAGCGCGCCTGAGCCGTCGTATACGCCGCGATCACGACACTCGTATGTGCTGATGGCACCACAGCCTCATCGATACACGACCAATTGGCATAGAGCACATTGTCGTTGACGGGTAGCAACCGATGCACCTCTTTATCGTTGTCACCGAGAAGTGCCAACAATTGCTCGCGATTATTTATTACGGAGGTTTGCGACAGATTTGAGCGTTGACCGAATTTACCCCAGAATGAATTGAGGCAGAGTTTTGCAACGGCACGCATACCCGGATTCTTCTTTATCCTTGTTGGATCGAGTTTGATACCCTCGGCACGCTCGTAATCCTCGATGTAGCGTGCCTTTGTCTCTGCGTCAATGCATTCCGGTGGATAGCCGCTCGCCTCTTGCTTAAACTTCAAAAAAGTATTTATATATTCAACAAAGAGACCACCCTCACCCGTTACCGGGTTGTACTGGGTCATCTCATACTGCCAAATATTAAATACTTTAATGATCCTGTAGCCGACATCGATGGCTTTTCGCACTTCATCCGCCACCCAGGTACCTGTGAATACACGCTCTTCCTCGTTGTCGTCGTGCGGACACGCAGTCTGTATACGCTTTTCTGCGCACGTACGACACAACACGAAAAGCAGCTTCTCATGCATTCGCACAGGTAACACTGGGTGGAAGAGATCCCGTGGCGGTAATACCGTGCAACGGATTAGACCGTTGACCGTTGTACCCACTGCATCGAACGAACCATTCAAAAGCTCGTCGCACTCCGAACCCACATATATCTTAGGATGACCCTTTGGAAATCGGCCCACCTTCGATATATAAGGGTACAGTGAGCAAATATCAATATAATTGATTTTTTCGTTCGATCCAGCATCGTACACCGTCACAGTATTACCCGTGCGGCCACCGTAAAAACCATCGCGCGGGTTTAAACACTCTGTCATCAAACGCGGATGATTACGCAGGAGCTCGTTAATCGCCGGATTAATTCTACGCAATTCTTCAAACTCACACTCCCATATGGTTTCCAATTGATAACCATACGCACGAATTTTTGCATCGGATGCCAAAGTCCGTTCGTACCGACTCTCGTACGATTCGTCGTTGGCACGCGATACCTGCGTACGATTATCGGGAAAGCAACGGGGACAACCGTGCCAATAGCAACCGTGAAATTGGAAGACGAATTTATCCTCACCCAATTGTAGATAACCATCGACGACCAGTCCTTCGGTGAGTCTATGTTCCCGAGTCCTACCCGCATGCACGATCTCGTGACCTAGACCCTGCTCAACCCATAATAACCACTCATTGGCCCGTCTTGAGTGTTGGTCGGCTAGTCGGTACCCACCGTTAGGTATCAGACCGATACTTTGCGGTGCAAGAAAGTTACGCCTGTAGACTTTCGAGCAGGCCAATGCGATTGTTGTTGCCTCGGTGAACGGACAAACATTCCCGGCTTCGAGGAATATTTTCCGAAACTCCCTACACGCACGCCTCAAAATATCAACATCTAGTGAACAGTACTTTTCAATCTCAAATTGAAAGTCGAACACCAGATTTGACTGTACCTGCTGCGTGTACCACTCGTAAAAACGCATCACGCTCCGTAGGACTCATTGTGTCCGGTGAGTAGTACTCCGCAGCAGGTAGTTCGCCACGATAATCCTGGTTAGCCTGCGTGTTAAAGAGATGCGGAAAATATCCCTTCGCCATGAGGTGTTTGAAACCGAAAGCCTCGGGAAGAGCACTCAATCGCATATGAAAATAATTCATACTATCGATAAACACCGTACGACCGATACGCATGGATATTATCGAGTTTCCCGTGAGAATGAGTTTAGGAGTCCCGAGATCGCTGCATCGCTCGACAACGTGACGTAGGATAAACTGCGCGTCGAATGCCTTGGCATTGTGCGCTATACACACAATTTTCCGAAACGCTGTCGTGCGGCGTACTGCAAGATTTACGAGCTCTTGAACGGGCGATGCCCGAAAAACGTGTTTTCGGACACCGCACCATTCACAGATACTATTACCGCTCACGCTAGTAATGCTATCTATGTGTTCCAAGCAGACCTCGCAGAGCTGCTGAGCCACGCAAAGCGTTACAATATGCTCGCGGGTAGTGTCTTCCGGCGATTTGCTGAAAAACGAGTCCTGACGCGTCTCGAAATCATAAAAAATGAAAAGCGTTCGCGGGTGCTTCGACGGATCAGCGACGACGCGAGGTACTATCGGTTGCATAAAACAATGGTCATTGTAACCGTGAATATTACGGCATAGCTGGCAAAACGTTTTACCACAATTATGTGATCGAATTGTGGAGTCGAATAACTTCGAGCACGTTTTACAAAAGCGCACCGTTTCGCAGACCGATTTTCTATCCGACGATTGGGTTTTAACACGACTTTCGCGGGGCTTACGGTGATTTTCGAAACACGTAGCACCATGGAAAAATCTATGACAATCCTCGCACTCCCACTCCTCATCATCGTCATTGTCATCGACACCCTGTTGCTTAACAACACACGGTGGTGAGGAGTGGCAGCGCGGGCATATACTGCTACATTTATGCTGATGCAGATAACGATACGATTTATTGCACGGAATACAATAATTACGCGTGCCACCGGCGGCTAAAAGATTGGTAATTGGCGAAAAGTGATTTGTGTCTTTGAAAAAGGCAATGTTAAGTACAATTTTCGCTGACGTGTTTTCGAATTTCGACTGCCCGTCGAAAATAGGTTCCGCACCACTACCTAGTGAATCCCAATCATAGACAACTATGGCAATCCTCGCTGCCATAAAATTGCGCTGGAATACCTCGAATTCAGGTAGTCCACAACCCGACGCAGGGACTACGACCCGAGCGTCTTTCACGAGACGCTCAGCCTCGTCCCGTTGAAGCTTTGATTTTTTATGCCGAATACGGTCATAAAAATTCTTCGCTTCCGTGCCTCGGTCTTGTTTACACCGTGAATTAGCGAGGGCCACAACGAGCGAACGAGGGAAGCATAAATTGTCCGAATTTCCGATCGCGACCACAGAACGATTAGCGTCGATTTTACTTGTCAATCCTCCCGTACCACTCACGATGTCCACATACGTTACAGTGAACACCAGTGAGTCGTATACCGAGAGGATTCTCGCGCTCTGATTAACGCTACACATGAGATCCCATAATTGATCAGGAGAAAAACGCCATACTGGCCTCAACGATAAGCCAGCTATACCGTCTGTCATACCATCGGCAATAAACCCTATGCCAATCATATTATTACTGGGTTGCCCCAGCACAAAGTGCGCGTGAATATCGGCGATCGCGTTACTCACCCACTCGACGGGGTTTTCGTTATTTGCCACCGGCAGCAACACTAACTCCGTTTGACGGCTCATCACCTTGAATCGCGGTGAGACGTGAGTACGCGGCGCGCCTACAATCCTAAAACGCGAGCCCTCAGGGAGAATACGCGTGCTATTGTCGCGCCCATTGACCCTAAAGTGTAATAAATTTTCGTCGTTCTCGTTGTCGTCGTTAACGCGATCGATATCATTGCCGTTGCCCCTATTTATAATATTTGGCTTAATATTACGAGGTCCCGCATGACCGCCGCCTATTTGGGGCCAAAGAATATTGGGACTCACCAGATCGGCGATCGCTGCCCTCGTTTCGGCCTCCCACGATGCACTCATCCCCTCGTACTCCTCAGACGCAGGGCCCACTCCAGGTAGAGCTGGGCGTAGTAGGCCTTGGTCCACAGAATCTTGGCGCAAAGAGCATACCGGCGGACTATCTAAGGCATGGGGGGGAGAAATTTTTTCATTAGTGGGGGTTGGATATCATTCACTCTTCGTTAGGACCGGGTTCAAAATCCGAGGGTAAATTATTGGTTATAATACTACTAGCCCTTGATCCGACGTCGAACTCCTCAATACGCTGATCGACTAACAACCTGTACCGCAGAAAATATTCTGCGCTGAGGTCGAGCGATTCCGTATCGGAGCCCACGTGGTCAAGGACTTGAGGAACGGGAGAGTAGCGATGGGATGAAACAGGAACGGGGGAGTAACGATGGGGTGAAACAGGACTTCTCGGGAAAGGATAGTCCCCGGCGTAATTCTCTCGGTGAAAGGCCATTGGTATGACTCTATCGTCACCGTCGATAGAATCGCCGTCTAGGCTACCCCGTAGCCAGGCCAGTACATCTAACAAATTCAAGATATATATATATATATATATCTATATATATATTCAAGATATATATATATATATATATATATATATATATATCTTGAATACCTGTTAAATTATATATATCTTGAATACCCGTATATACCTGTTAAATTAACCGCGGGACTATGATTCTATTTAAAATAATAGCGATAATGCGATGTATATATTTTACAGTATGAATACGTATGAATTTATACTGTGAAATATATATATACACATCTTCAAACTATTTTTTTAAATCATGTTAATAAATTGAATTCGGAAGGAAAAATATATTTATAAAAAGTTTACTTACGAGAGTCTGTGGGTGATGATGCGTGTGGTCCTTCGAGCCCACTCTCTCCCTCCCGTCGTCGTCGTCGTCGTCGTCGTCGTCGTCGTCGTCGTCGTCGTCGTCGTCGTCGTCGTCCTCATGGTCGTGGACGTCATCATCGGCCGTGCCCTGTCCCTCGTCAGACTCTCCCTCGTTGTCGTCATATTTTTCGCCCTCTTCATTGCCATCGTTGTCGTCGTCGTTGTCGTCACCCCCGTTGTTTATTACATCCAACGGTTCAGGGTCCGGAGAGGCTGGAGGTTGGATCTCCACGACGAACGGGTTAATCCAACCAACCTCATGGTCTTCTAGGTCACGGCCTAGACCCGAATCCTCGGCCATTGGCATCCACTCCTGCTGCGGCTGTTGCTGTTGCTGGGCCACGGGCTCAGGATCGGGCGACGCTGGATTACCGAAATCCTCGTCATCGTTGCGGGCAGGGACGATTTGGTCTTGATCATCGTCATGATCATCGTCATCGTCCTCACTCTCGCTTGACGATTCAGCCAACTGTACACCCCATCGCGCATTGTCGAAACGTTCCATGAGTCCACGGACGGCGGCAAGGCGCTCCCCGTTGCGCTCCTCTACAACTTCGCATGCGATTAAAATCGCATACGTAGAGTCATCGAACGCACCATGCTCGTACGCACGTCCGATGACTCGTAGCGTCAAACGACGGAGGATCGACCTCAACTCCCGTTGAGCCTCCTGCAAATTAAAGGAGCGCAAACGGGACGCCCATTCCAGGGTGCAGCGACGCGCAATAACACCGCTGCGTACACGCACTAACGCGACCGTTTTCCGGATCACTTTAATGAGGTCACGGGCTCTTGAGCACTGCATTTTTTTTTTTTTTTTTTAATTATTTTTTAAACACTTGACACAATCAATTTAAAATACAAAATATAAAAATTGCACTTGAAATGCTGATTTTTAAGTCAACACACGAAAAACACCGAAAAATACTTGGAAGTACAAAATAAATTTGGTATTTCACACTGCAACACACACACACGAAACTTCTAAGGCGAAACGTTTAAAACTATTTCGTCGTTGAAGAGCGCGTAGAAGTGTCGCGAATGACTTCTTGACAAAGAATTAAAATTATATTAGCTTCCAAAAGACTATATAGCCTCAAGCACACCCCTCCACTTCGGTTTTTCCAAAGTAGGGAAAAGGGAAAAACATCGAGCAGTCGTGAAGCGGCGTTTAGCAGTGGTTCCCAAAATCTGCAAGACAATGTACTTCTTGTCGCTAGATCTGTTTCTTCAAAATCTCGCGACATCTCGGCAAAGTATCGGGATATGAGGACAGTAGGCTATGCTAAAGCGTGAGAAAAAGGGAAAAACTGTCCGGTGCCGAAATAATCATTAGAACAATGCTACATCTCTTAGGGATCTCTAAAACAGTTGACTCAAGACGTAAACAGGTGTCCCTTATATTGCCGTGTGCCGTGAGAAAGAATATCGACGACCCTTCGTTAGGCATACACAGGGATTGACACCTTTTACGATCGGAAAACTCTGGCCCAGCGACCACAGTTGCACTGCACCAGCAGGTCAGCGACAACCCCTTGAACCGACTGGCGCAAGCATCGATAGCTCTGATAGCTCTATCTATTTTGATTGTTATTACCGTGAGAAAAGCGACAATCTCCGGATGCGTGGTCCAAGAAAATTTATTTTCTATTTAGACAACAGTTGGTCACACGCTGCGGAAAGATCACTGTCTTTTGTTTATGTATCCGTCACTAAAATCCACCCTTTATCGATAAATATACTAATGACTTCGGAAAATGTAAACAGGTGTTTACCATCTGTTTACATTAGATGATTCGTAAAATATGATCAATACAATAAAATCACACACTAAACCCGTTCAGTTAACCCCCTCCCCTCCCCCTCTAGAACTGCATATAAACCCTCAATGTAATATTAGAAAACGGCAGTCAGGCCCGTGACTTCACTGGAGATTGTAGCTCGTGGACTCCTCACCGTCTTCTACTTCTTCTTCTTCTTCTTCTTCTTATTCATTTTCACGGTGTGTGTACTAGTCATCAAGTATTCATCGTCATCATCATCATCATCATGAGTCGAGCTAACAGTGTAGAAAATCAACGCGATAGCGATCTTAAACCAGTGACCATGTATCGAGTGTTGTCGGAAAATGAGAAGAAACGGCTAGAAGGACCGCTCATTCTCGGAACAACATACACCCTCAACCAGTCGGAAACGAAAAAAGTTACCATCGGTTTACAACCACATGTCGACGGCAGTATCCAACCGGTCATAAAACTTCAAAACAATACCACGGCAGGCGGTATTGTCTTTGAGGCACCGACTTGGATCCAACTGCAAACACGTCTACCTGAAATCTCCAAATATTTCAACGATGGACAGAAGATAATCCGAGGATCGAGTTGGCGTACTCCGGCACCTATACAAATTGAAGACTGTGAGATTATCTTCACGACGAGCTACGGATCGAAATCTATCGTTCTCGATCGGCGTACACCCGTGGAAGATGTTCCCACCGACGACGACATGCCCGAGAGCCAGCTGATGGAACCGGCGGAACCACCGGCAAAGAAGAAGTAGAAGCGTCAAAACTATTCACCTGCTGTTGTGATGCAAAAACAATCGTTCGACGGACTACTCAATATCATGGTATGCACCGACGAACGTTTTAGACGTCTATAACGATATGCAAGGCAAGTGCAATAATGCGCCGAAGTTCTTTGCGCTGAACGACTTCTACATATACCCACCAATGAAACAATCGGAAACATCGATGAACTACGCGTCAGAGAACTTATCAAAAATAATTTTGAAAGTCTCAAAGACGCTGTAAAACGTCGTCTTGATGCCGAATTTGTTGAACTCACATTCGGCATCGTATTCTTAGAGCTAACCGCATTGTGCACTTCTTTCATCGCAAATGAATTAAGAAAAGCACTTGCTATGAAAAACGAATAATCGTTTCAATAATGATGATGAAAACGTATATATATATATATAATTCTCTTGCATTGATTCACATAATACGCACTGAACATTACTTAATTATTCTAAACATCAGCATCGCCGTAATGCTTAAGATTATTTTTAATGATTTTCACTTTATCATTATTATTATTATTATTATTATTGTATCTAGTGTAACACGGTGCATCCTCGCGATGCACACAGCTCGGCTGAGGGCCGCCACTCACGTACGTACCCATTATTATTTTATCATTAATTGTATTATTTTTGTAGCCCCGATTATTGTTACGCGATATTTTATTTTCTTTGCCCCTTTTCTTATTTTCTGTCCCCCCCCCCCCCCCCCCCCCCCCCCCCCCCCGAATGGAAGTATGAATGCAGCGAGTTGGAATGTGGCGCCGGCCGGGAGAAGAGCTCAGGGCACTACGGCCGTTGCTGCCGGGGTTGAAGCCGTGTGGAAAAGCGTAAGCAGAGGGGACCCGCACGCCTGGCGCGTCCCTGCCTCCTCGCCGCCAATGACCACCGCCGCTTCCTGCTACGCTTGACCCGCTGGCCAATCCCCAGGCGCGCGGTCCTCCGATTCGTCGAGCCTGATCGGGACCGCCGCGGGAGCCAATTACTCGCAACACCGACCGGGAGAGAAGCCTAGGGCCCCACGGCCGTTGCTGCCGGGGTTGAGGCCCGTGAGGACAACCGTAAGCAGAGGGGACCCGCAATACTAGCGCGTCCCTGCCTCCTCGCCGCCAATCACCACCGCCGCTGCCTGCTACGCTTGTCTCACCGGCCAATCCCCAGGCGCGCGGCCCTCCGATTCGCCGAGCCCGATCGGGACCGCCGCGGGAGCCAATCACCGACGACACGAAGCTACGGAGAAGAAGACGCCGGCCGGCATGTCACTTCAGCTGAGCTCTATGCACGAGAGGACGCCATTATTCGAGCGAACGAAATAATTGTGATTGAGAGATTGTGTGTGTGTGATTGGAAGCCGCAAAAAGTGAGTACTTGAGTACTTCCCCTTTTTTACGACCCCGCGATTCCGAAATTTCCCCCCCTTTAGTTCGAGTATTTTTCATATTTATTTCCCCCGTGTTTTCCGACCACGTGCGTACCGCCATCACGGGTGCCGTTACACCTGTTGCGTTCATCGGTGAGTGGTGGTTCTTTTGCGTGATTAGCGATCGCCCCGAAATACCCCGCGTCAATAGAGTCCCCTGAATTTTGTAATTGATATCCCCCTTTCTTTTGTGGCCCATAACCAATAGCCCAAAATTCGTTAAAATCACAGTACTGATCCCACCCCTCCCCCTTACGTCACCCCCCCCCCCCCGTTTTCGACCGAGGTAATTATTAAGTAGCCGACGAGTTCGGGAATCCACCCCTGAGGCCCCTCATCCCTCTGCCCCCCCCCCCCCCCCCCCCCGCCCCAGCCGCGTATACATTTTATTCGATCTTTTGTTTCTTTTTTTTATGATAAACGACTGTTCAATTACCGAGTCAATTGACCGGTAATGTTACGTAGCTACACGTAACGTAGCTGGCGCCCAAACCCACCCCCATTTTTTCTTTTATTTATCGTAATTATTTTTCTTTTATTGTTATTATTATATTCACCTCATTATTAAATTCTTTTTGTTTCATTTATTTTTATTTCTTTGTCACTGACCCCTTCCCCGTTCCTTAATTACCGGGAAGCCGGTCATACTAGATATAGGAAGAATCTTCGTCACTCACTGCCGCATTGTCTCTAGATATAAGCTAATCCTGCGTGTTTCCATTAAGTCATCTCAGCAACGATGTACATATATATATATATATATATAAATAAACGTGTGTAACCGATAATTTGGTCTTCTTATGTTTTTCTCACCACTTACCGATATCTTCAAAAACACCCACACAAGAAATCTACCTTACCCACCATTGGAGAAGCACACCGACATTACCGACCGCTGCAGAATCGGCAGATTCTACCCATCTTTACCCCCCTTACCGAGAAAATCGAGAAAATCGAGTATACCACTTTTCACACACGAAAATCCATCGACCAATCACAACTCGGAGAATTCCCCCATAACCAATCACAGCTCGGGGAATTCCCCCATGACCAAACACATCTCGGGGAATTCCCCCATGACCAATCACAGCTCAGGGAATATCACTAGCACTTTCCCCGGCCTCTCATTGGCTCCGTATATCGCACTCACCCCCCCCCCCCCCCGCCGCCCAGAGGGTGGGGGGGGGGAGACACGCGACAGGGGGAAGGGTGGGGGTGGCGGCTCCCTATACCTGTACCTTACTACTGTCGCCGGATCAGGGATTTCTGATCAAGCAGTCAACCGGAAAATGGATTTTTTCAAAATCATCGAAAATATACACTGTGACGTGCCCCTCGTGCAAGTACTTCGGACCACTCACACGGGGAGCCACGACCAAATATAACGACGCCCCAAAAGTACTATTAAATTATCTGCTTCCACAATTTCTCCCGTGCTTACCTGCTCTTTTACTGATTTCTGGGCGCCAGGCTATCTACTTGTTGGACCCGACAGCCAGGGTCATTCGCTACTTTCACGGTCAATACGGTTTCGGGTCCGGCTAGCTGGGAGGGGTGCAGTTCGGGGACTTGTTGCAAAATTAATTAATCGAAAGCGTGTTCTTTTCCCGTTCAAAAATACTAACGATGATTTATTACAGCATATGGCTGTTTATCTCGCAAATACAAAAATTAACAACACGACTCGAGTCCGACAATTCACGCGGCCCTAATCCGATTCGCTCGCGATTATTACGGAGGCGGCCGGAAAAGCCGGTCGCGACGGAGGACAACTCTGAGCTACACGAATTTACAGAATATTGGTGCACCACGTGCGCCTACCTTTTTCTCCGTACAGTCGGCTTCGTCAATCAATGTTGCCTTCTCTAGTTCCTGTCTGGCTTTCGTTGGCTGGTGAATTCTTCCTCCACGGCGGGTACACGCACGCACGGGTCTATCGTAATTAATGATCACGAGACTCTCGAGGTAAACGGTTCGCGCGGGGCGAGTTGTTCGATGTCTCTTTGATACGACAGAAATACTCGGCTTCAGGATAAACTCGCTAACCAGCTACTAGATACGACTTTTCACGACAACCTCTATTCTTGAAATCAATAATTCAAATCTGACTAATCAGCTCGGGGTCCGGAATTAGAGTAATACAATCTTTCAACTCTCCAATCGATACGGGGTCCGGAATTAGACTACTTAATATGCCGACGGGAATTCGACTAATCGGTCTCGCACGCTCTGCCGGGTTACACGGGCCTCGGACGTCCGGGGTGGGGGTCACGGCCTGACATCGATCGACTTCGTCGATCGTCGCGTTCTTCCGCTTTCCTTCTCTCCGTCCATCCTCGCGCGTCTTTCCGGGCTGTCGCTCTAATTCCTCGAATCCTGTGGCACAATACTCCCGGCAGTCAAACGTTCATTTCTCGAGTTAGACGCTGAGGAGCGATTCTGTTGCCACGCGGTTCGGGCTCTCGGTGCACGAGCACTCGGCGCCTAGCTCGTTGCTGCGAGCGCGCACTAGCGCCTCGTCACATCCCCCCACTAGGCCAGACTACCGCTCTGACGCTAAGTAGGCTCACGCCGATACACCACCGCAACGTGCTACGCTGCAGAATCACTCCTCCGTCATCTCTCGGTTTTCCACCACCGCAATGTCATTATCCCAAATTCAAATACCAACACCAAATATTTCTCATACAAAAAAAAAACTTTTATTCAACAAAATCTTACAACTAACTCTCTCGATCTCGGAGATACTCGCGACGGTGATTTTCCGCGCTATTTCTGAATAAAAAAAAAAAAAAACTAATATAAAAATAAAAATATAAAAATTATATTCGCTCTTTCAACGCGACGTAGAAACAAAAAAAATAATTCCTCGCTTCTTGCGGTGCAAAATCAACAAAAATCTTACGGTTACATTTTACCAAAACAAATTTTCCTATACTAACGCTGGTAACAATTCACACTATAACGTCTCTTTTGAGCCAGCATCTCGGTAACTTTCTTGTCGGCCTAGTGACGGCGTCGGTTACAATCCGGGCACGTCGAGCGGGTGTAATTAAGTCGATAACACTCGGTGCAATACAGCGGTCTATCCGGAGTCCATGGCACGGGGCAGTCACGTGGTCCGTGTCCCCACTCGAAACAGCGGGGGCAGCACATCTCTACCTCTGCTGTTCGAGCTCGGTCCCGTTGCCGTACCTGGCGGACTACATCGCCCCTCCCTTGGGCGATTGCTCGTGCCATCCCGTGTGGTCCTGGACAATCGGCCGTCCTGACTCCATCGCGATGACACCGGCGACAGAAATCCTCCCGAAGTGGATCTTGGCACTTCTTCCACGAGTGCCCCACTTGTCTGCAGTTTAGGCATCCTGGCGGCGCCCGGGTTTGTCCCGGCACGGCTGGGGCTGCTCGTCGCGCTGGGGCGGCCTGCGTCGGTTGGCCTGTCCACTCCACGCTTTCTTCCTCCTGAGCCAGCCAACGTCGCGTGAGTACCTGGGTGACGGCCAATTCACGTCGGCGTGTACCGCTGATGCTCGGGCGCACCAGCGCACGCGGCGGCTCCTGGTTGATCTCCTCTTCTCTCTGCTGTCCCCTCGCGTCGCCTCGTAACGTCTTTGCGCTTCTTGGCGCACTTGCGCCAATTGCTCCGCCGGGGTCAGCGCTACGGACGCCGGTGTAATCGCTACCTGGTAGCGTCGCCGCGCTTCCTCTCGTACAGCTGCGAGCTGTTCCATGGGTGTCAGAGCTGGCGGTGCGGGCGGCGTTTCGGGTTCAGCACCGCGGTATCGGCGATGCGCTTCGAGCCGGATGGCAGCTAGCTGCCCCTCTAACCCGCTGACCTCTCCTGTTTGGCGTCGAGCCGACATGTTTCAATGACTATCTGTGAATTATTTGGTATTATTAGAAGTTCGCTATAATACAATATTACATTCTTCGGTACCCATTCGATCCATCGCGTGAATAAATCCTCGAACACGATTAGATATTTATTTCCGAGTTTCGATCTCGGATACGGGCCCATAACGTCCGATGCTACGATATCCCATGGTTGTGCGACTACTCGCGGTCCCATGATTCCCATCGGTCGTGCCTGATCAGCTTTATGCAGTGCACACGTGACGCATTTTCCTACGTAGCGTTTAACATCGCGATACATCCCTGGCCAATAATAATTGGTCGCGAGACGTCGGTACGTCCGCTCTACTCCGGGATGTCCTGCTTGCTCGCTATCGTGCGCCTGCATTAGCATATTTTCGCATTCTTCCGACGGTACTACGAGTTTCCATGCGTCAAGATCGTTTCCGATTGTCTCTTTCATCGCGTCGGGCCGGTAAAAATACATCGCTTTACCGTCGATTAACCATTCTGGAAAACTGCGCGGGTGGCGACGGATGGCTTCGAACCTTTCTCGATACCAGTCGATCTCGAACGCGTCTCCCAAAGAATCTACCTTCGCGTCCCAGTCTGGTTCTACATTTGCAAACATCCTAGATAACGCGTCGGCGGCTTCGTTTTCCGTACCCTTACGATATTCAATTTTCATTCGGTACCCGGAGAGTTCAAACGCCCATCTCGCCAATCGTCCTATCGGGTCGACTAAATTATGTAGCCACCGTAGGCTACTATGATCTGTCACTACCGTAAATTCGTAACCCTCTAAATACGGACGAAATTTGCGGACTGACCATAACACGGCGAGGCATTCTTTCTCAGTCACGGTGTATCGAGTCTCGGGTCCCGTCATCGCGCGGCTCGCGCATTCTATCAGCTTTTCCCCCTCTTCTCCCTGCTGCGTTAACACGGCGCCGATACCTTTGTCACTCGCGTCGGTGTACACAATGAAAGGAATATTGAAATTGGGGAAAGTGGGAATCGCGGCGTTTACTATTTCGTTTTTTACTGCGCGAAAAGCGGCTTCTTCTATTTCTGTCCATAGCCACGGTACTGTCTTGCCGGTCAAACGGTTAAGTGGACCTGCCACGCGCGAAATATTTTTCAAATGGCGATGATACCAATTGACCATGCCGTTGAATCGTCGCATCTCGGTGGCGTTTCGCGGTCGCGGATACTCGATTATTGGTCTAATCTTTTCGGGATCCGGCCGTAATCCGTCTCGGTTCACTAAATTTCGAGGTACCGTACTTCGCTTCGGCAAAACTCGCTCTTCTCGAAATTTAATATCAGTCCGGCCTCACGAATGATCCCGAGGAATTTCTCAATCCACTCAAGGTGATCTTCAAACGTACGATTAACGATAATAATATCGTCGAGATACGCGAACGCGTGCGGCTCAAGTTCGGGACCGATGAGTCGATCCATTAACCTCTGGAACGTCGTGGGCGCGTTGCATAAACCGTAGGGCATCCTTCGAAATTGGAACAATCCCTTTCCTTCGACGATAAAGGCAGTGAAATGGCGGCTGTTCTTTTCCATTAGAATTTGGTGGTACGCAGCGCTCATGTCCAAT
The DNA here is from genome assembly GCA_947507545.1 of Clistopyga incitator. Taxonomy (NCBI): domain Eukaryota; kingdom Metazoa; phylum Arthropoda; class Insecta; order Hymenoptera; family Ichneumonidae; genus Clistopyga; species Clistopyga incitator. The sequence goes on along the minus strand of OX382190.1, from coordinate 7,334,371 downwards.
GTCGTTATGTACACGGCCTCTTGCAATTTACTTAATATTGTATCCATGCGCGGAAGAGGATACGCGTCTTTCCGAGTGACTTTATTTAATTCCCGATAATCTACACAAAACCTCCATTTATTGTTTGGTTTCGCCACCATCACTGGAGGACTTGCCCAGTCACTCTGCGAATTTTCGATAATATTAGCGGCGAGCATTCGATCTACTTCCACATGCAATTTCTCAACGACTATTGGAGAGCGCCGGTACATCCGCTGTTTCACCGCTTTATCGTTCGGCGCGTCGAACCTATGCTGCGTGAGAGTCACCGCAATATTAAAGTCTTGTGGCATAGTCGGGAATATTCGCGTTTTCAATGCTTCTAAACGTGCCGTCTCGCTGGCTACGGGTCCCTGTAGGCCAAAACAAACGCCAAGTGTCGCGAGTTCATCGCTCGAGCGCACGATCGGATGTTCTATCCCTACCTCTTCCAACGACCACGTGCCGCGCTTGCCGTACACGTTAACCCCAAATGATTCAATAAAATCCATTCCCAATAAACAATTTGATTTTAGTTGGCGGACAATTATCGACGGAAACCATTTTTGTACACCGTCTAGCTCGATCGGAAACAACGCTTCCCCGAGAACGCGTTCCGGCGTACCGTTAGCCATCGTTACAAAGTCATTCCTGCTCGCGAGATAATTTCGGTGAGGCAAGGCTAAATCCCTCACGATTTCTCCCCCCACGCGACCGAAAACCGAAATCGTCGCACCGGTGTCGATCAGTGCCTCGAGTACTCTATCCCCGATAAGCAGCTCTACGAAAATCCGAACGCGTCCCCTCTCGCGCTGCCACTCTAGTGGTGGTGGGGGAAACGACTCGAGGATCTCCGCGCGCTCGGGCAGACTCGTCTCGGGACCGATCTCGCTCGTGCGATGCTCTACCGAATTTTCATTTTCTTTTATCGCGCCGCGTTCTCCGTTCGCGTGAGTCACGGCAACCACTCTACCGGTCTCTAACGCGTCATCGATCGCGTGATTTATTTTACCAATTTCATTTTCTTCCTCAGTCTCAGTTTCATCGGAACTGAGCTGATCCAGCGTCCAAATGCCAGTCGACCTGTAGGGGGACTCACCTGTTTCGACTTCCTCTACCTGTGCTGAAAGAAAAGTACACGGAACGCTCGAAGTATTTGCTCTTACCTCTAAGCTATTATGCACGCTCGAGGTTTCTACGCAAACTGCACCCTGGAAGGAATGAGGGAGTGGGTCGATTTGGGACCGGACTTCGCTGGTTGTCTCTCTACTGTCTGGCGGGTCTCGATTTACTCGGTGCGCTGGCTGCCCCGCGGCTGCCAGTTCCGATTGGCGTTTTTTGACAACGCACATCCGCATGTCGTACGATTGACAGCTCGGCGGCCGCACGCTGTGCACAGGAGCACTCGGGGATTTTCGCAATCTCGCCCGAAGTGGCCCGCTTCACCGCAGTTCATGCAGAACGGTGGGGGTCTTCTATAGAAGCTCTGTGGGCCTCGAGGGGAACTCGGTCGGCTCTCTCCGACCCTTTCCACACGGCCCGCTTGTTCGCGTCCGTTGTTGGGGGCTCCCCCACTCGGCGGCGGTCTTGCTGGTTGCTGCTGCTGCTCGGCTCTTCGCGCCGGCTGCGGCGCGGCGGCTCGCGGTGGCTGCTGCGCGGCGGCTCGAGCGTACGTGAGTGGTGGGGCGGCTGCCTCGACTTCGGCTGCCTCGCTTCCCCCGCTCTTACGCTTCGCTCGTCGACGGCGCTTCGGCGCTGCTGGCTCTCCTGCCTCAGCTGACTCGCTCTCCACGGCGTTTACTCTCGGCGCAGGCGCTCTATACGGGGTGCGCGTCGCCGGTCTCGGTGGATAATCTGTCTTTTTCGGCGCTGCCGATTTTCCAACCCATGCGAACTCCTTGGCATGTGACTCGTTGCGGCTCGGTGGAGGACGTCGAGCCAGTGCTCTCGCCCATCGCTGCTCTACCCGCATAGTCTGCTGCACCAGTTCAGCATACGAGCGGAAATCTCTTCGGTCGATCCGGTCCCAGTACTCAGGACGGAGGCCGGCGTATGCTTGATCCAATTGATGCCGTACGCTCTTGTGTCGCCTCAGCCGATTGTACAATCCTTGGATGCACATTAAATAATCTGTTGCAGGCTCTTCGGCTCCTTGCGTCCTTTTCCTCATGTCCTCTTTCAGGCATTGCTGGTCTCGGTCTGTGCTGAACCATGCCCGAAAATCGCGGACAAAGTTCCTCCACGATTGCCAGTATTTCTTGTTCGCGCGGTACCACTGGATTGCTCGACCTTTCAACACTTCAGGGAGCACTTGCAGCCGATCGTCGTATTGAATGTCGGAGGCGGCAATTTTTTCTCGGATCTGCTCTAGGAATTCCTCGCATCCGAAGTCATCTTCTCCGGTGAATGTTGCTCTTCATTTTCTGGCGATCTCCCCGATGTCACGTTCTCGGCGGGGTCTGCGGTGTCGATGAGCCGATTGCGTCATCGGTCGCTCCGAGCGCTGTCTCCTACGACGCGCATTACGGGGCTCCACCACTCGCCACGTGCTCTCGTCCGTCTCCGTCTCACTACCGGAGGATGAACATGACGACGTAGTGCTGTCATCTGTCATTGTCGACGCACTCATGGAGTCTTCGGACTGCTCGTGCGTTCGACGATTCCTTTTCGCTCTGCGGCGGCGGTTGCTCGAGCGTCTCGTTGACTCGTATGGTCCCGATCCTCGATTTATGTTCCTTGGCCGGATTTCGGGTTCGCTGTCTGTTTGTGTTCCAGCGTCTCGGCACTTCGGGTGACTTGGTTGCGCGTGAACCGCTGCACCGATTTGCGTCTCCTCTGGTATGTCCTTTCGGACTCTTCGCGAGGTCTCGCCACGGCGCAGTGTCACATTAGCGCTGCTGCATTTGAATTGCTCATCACTCAGGTCATCTGTGCCATCCCAGTCAGCCGGTATCACTCTTCTGTGTCGCGGAGTGGGAGGTCTTACTCTGCCGCTCGGCCGGTCGTCGATTATCCCCACGCGCTTCCTCGGGAGCGCGCCTCGTGGTGGTTCGGCTGGACTTTCCGGCCGTGGGCCGCCCGCGTCCCGCAGCGCGGTACCTCCGGACTGACTCACGCGGTTCCTCGCGACAGCCGTCACTCCTGATCGGTTCATTATCGCGCGAAGCATTTCCCGCACTTCCGTTTCGTCCATATCCTCCACTGTTGTGAGTTCGCGAGTGGTGAAGTCGTCTATCTCATGTGTGTCGTCCTCTTTATTTCATTCTATGTCAGGTATTCCACACTCACGGAGTTCCAACCTTCGGAGTCGATCGCGGATTGTCTCGTCGTCCCCCTCGGCACTCGCGTGGGATTGCTTCAGCAATCGTCGCATGTGGCGTCTAGGGACAGCGTCGATCCATTGCGTACGATCTAACACTCGTTGACGATGTTCACGCACGTCACCGCTGATCCTCTCCTCAATCTCTGATTCACTCGGATTTGGGGTTGACTTATTTTGAAAACCTTCCGCCATTGTCTCTAGTCAATTTCACCGTACACAATCTTAAATATTCTTCCCGAAAATATTTGTCTCACTACTACTTGTTATTCTCGGGACTCGAGTTGGCTCGGCCGATCGTTATCGCGTGATGTTTACGTCCTTTTCTGTCCGTTTGTTTACACGCGGTCGATCTAGGCTCGCGCACTTACTTCTCGAGAACAGTCGCGTTCAATCTCGTCTTCGCTCGACGAAAACCGAGAAATATTCACCACAAAATATTTTTTCCGTACGGTTTCTCGTTCACGCACTTCGAACGGGCTCTCTGAGTGTCGACGCGCGGTGTTTACACTTTTTTCACTACTTGTTGACGCGCGGGCACTCAAGTGGCTCTAGCTCGACTCGTCGAGATTCTTCGCGCACGAATATGATATCTCGGTATCCCGAGACAAAGGAATTTTTACAGGACTTACGCGTTTTCGAATATTAATTTCGCCCGCAAAGGTCCGAAATTTCAGCCACAGCCCCACGTTGGGCGCCAAAAATTGTGACGAGCCCCTCGCGCAAGTAATTTCGGTCCACTCACACGGGGAGCCACGACCAAATATAACGACGCCCCAAAAAATTATCCGCTCTTTCCCTGAGGTACCATTTTGCAATATAGCTATGTTTCAATGTGTTTGTGTGTGTGTGTGGGTCTGTGTATATATATATTATCTATGTATATATGTATAATATATTCATTCATTGAATATATATATATATAATATATTATATATAACTCTGGAAGGCGACAGTAGAGACTACTGAAGTAAATGCATAATATACGCAGAGAACGAAGACAGTGTTTTTTTTCTTTTGTTTTTCAGCCGATTACGTAGCTTTTTAGTCTGTTGGAAAATGGAAAATTGTTCTTGTCGATTTTCCTTTTTCCGCTTTTAATCGTTCCTTTGTTTGTTGTTGTTCTCCGTCGTTATTATCGTTTAATACATAATAATATCTCCTCTTAACTTATTGGCAACGCTTTTTCGCCGTAGGCGAACGCCACAGAGCGCGATGAGTAAAGACGCGCGGTGTCGGTACTTAAAATTGAAAATACATTGAAAAGTCTTGGTATTATAGTTAACAAGGTGGAACAAATGGTTAACGTCGAGGATATAAATCATCGTCGTCGTAGTCGCGGAGTTTTGTAGTCATCGTCGTGGTAGTCGAGTAGTTTCGAGTTCCTCTTCTCGTTTTACGAAAGGGAGTTGTTGCTTTGTGAGGACGCGAGACACGCGAGACCGAGTGAGGGAGAGCGAGAGACGGAGAGATAGAGACTTAACTGACCGACGAGATGGAATGACCAAATGACAAATTTTCTTTTTTCATGTTTTTTTTGTTTCCTCTTCCTTTTTTCTCGTCTTTAAATTTGTTCGATGAACTCGGGATTCAGGAAGGAGAATCCCATAAATTCCGTCTGATCGAGATTCATCATGAATAATTTGTCAGTTGGTGTCAAGTCTGTCTTCTCCGATGTAAATTGCTTGTCGAAGTTGCTCACGTCCTTTCTATGTTTGATCTTTGGCTTGAACGGTGGCTGTACTTCACGATTCTCGATCTTGTCCCAATCTATACGCCGGAAAAAAGCATGACCTCGGACGTCTTCCTCGCCTCGAAATCCGCAGCTGAGTCGCTTGCTTGGGTTCTTAGTGAGGAACCCTTTGCAAGCTTCTTTTGATTCCTTGGAAAGACTCTTTGGGTAGCTGACGTTGTGATCGGTGATAGCCGCGAAAAGTTCCTCCTCGTCCTCGCCGTCAAACGGCGGTTGACCGACGAGCATCTCATAAAGTAGGACTCCGTAGGCCCACCAGTCCACAGATTTCCCGTACGGTTGATAAAGTATAATCTCTGGAGCAATGTAGTCAGGCGTGCCACAAAAAGTTTTGGTCGTCCTGCCGCCGGTAATGCCTTCTTTGCACATGCCAAAGTCCGCTATTTTGATATGACCATCCTGATCCAGCAGAACGTTGTCGAGTTTCAAGTCGCGATAGACGATACCACGTGCGTGAAGATAAAACAGACCGATTGCGATTTCCGATGCGTAAAATACTGCAACGGGTTCCTTAAACTTTCCGCACTGTTGTATCTGGAACATAAGATCCCCTCCATTGACGTACTCCATCACGAAGTACAACCGATCCATAGTCTGGAAACAGGAGTGCAGTTGCGCGAGAAACGGCGGTTTGTTGGAGAGTGCGAGTACCCGTTTCTCAACCATCGTACACTCGACGTCGTCGTCTTGAATAATTATGTCTTTCTTCAGAATCTTTATTGCGTATAACTCGTCTGTTCCTTTTCGTTCGGCTAACAATACCTTTCCGAACCTGCCTTTTCCGAGCACCATGAGAAAATTAAAGTCGCTCGCTCTTATCAAGTCGCTCTTGCCCATATTGTGCGGAACATCTTTGTCTTGCGGCAACGGCATTTTTTTCGTCACTGAAGTTTTCCGCATCTTGGTCTTGAGTTCGGCGAGATCGACACCCTCTTCCGGTACTGGAACATTGTAGAACTCGCCCTCTTCCTGTGTGAGCAGTTTGAACCATCCATTCGCGGGGGCTTTGATGAGTTCCGATATGCCGAACGATAGGGAACCCATGAAGTCGTTCCTCGACGTTCTGTCCCAGTCCCAAATTTCTAACAGTAGTCGTCTGTCCTTGTCCTCGGGTTTGAGGTCGAAGTTGATTGTCTCGTTCCATTCTGGATTTAACGATGATTTGATTGTCTTTGATTTTTTTTTCACTCCGTCCGTGTCCGGAATTAGTTTTAGCTTGACGTATGGATCCGACAGTCCATTGGGATCCAATGGGATAAGATTTCGACCCTGTTTTAATTCGACGATGAGTTTGTTGCCGGCTGCAGTGATGTTCAACTGAATACGACCACGTCGTTCCGTGTGATCGCATCCGCATAGATTCGGCACGCTCTCCTCGCACCTTTTGTGTACGTTCATGTCGCATGCTTTTTTCCGGCGTATAGATTGGGACAAGATCGAGAATCGTGAAGTACAGCCACCGTTCAAGCCAAAGATCAAACATAGAAAGGACGTGAGCAACTTCGACAAGCAATTTACATCGGAGAAGACAGACTTGACGCCAACTGACAAATTATTCACGATGAATCTCGATCAGACGGAATTTATGGGATTCTCCTTCCTGTATCCCGAGTTCATCGAACACATTTAAAGACGAGAAAAAAGGAAGAGGAAACAAAAAAACATGAAAAAAGAAAATTTGTCATTTGGTCATTCCATCTCGTCGGTCAGTTAAGTCTCTATCTCTCCGTCTCTCGCTCTCCCTCACTCGGTCTCGCGTGTCTCGCGTCCTCACAAAGCAACAACTCCCTTTCGTAAAACGAGAAGAGGAACTCGAAACTACTCGACTACCACGACGATGACTACAAAACTCCGCGACTACGACGACGATGATTTATATCCTCGACGTTAACCATTTGTTCCACCTTGTTAACTATAATACCAAGACTTTTCAATGTATTTTCAATTTTAAGTACCGACACCGCGCGTCTTTACTCATCGCGCTCTGTGGCGTTCGACTACGGCGAAAAAGCGTTGCCAATAAGTTAAGAGGAGATATTATTATGTATCAAACGATTATAACGACGGAGAACAACAACAAACAAAGGAACGATTAAAAGCGGAAAAAGGAAAATCGACAAGAACAATTTTCCATTTTCCAACAGACTAAAAAGCTACGTAATCGGCTGAAAAACGAAAGAAAAAAAACACTGTCTTCGTTCTCTGCGTATATTATGCATTCACTTCAGTAGACTCTACTGTCGCCTTCCAGAGTTATATATAATATATTATATATATATATATTCAATGAATGAATATATTATACATATATACATAAATAATATATATATACACAGACCCACACACACACACAAACACATTGAAACATAGCTATATTGCAAAGTGGTACCTCAGGGAAAGAGCGGATAATTTTTTGGGGCGTCGTTATATTTGGTCGTGGCTCCCCGTGTGAGTGGACCGAAATTACTTGCGCGAGGGGCTCGTCACAATTTTTGGCGCCCAACATGGGGCAGTGGCTAAAATTTCGGACCTTTGCGGGCGAAATTAATATTCGAAAACGCGAAAGTGTAGCAAAAATTCCTTTGTCTCGAGATACCGAGAAATTATATTCGTGCGCGAAGAATCTCGACGAGTCGAGCTAGAGCCACTTGAGTGCCCGCGCGTCAACAAGTAGTGAAAAAAGTGTAAACACCGCGCGTCGACACTCAGAGAGCCCGTTCGAAGTGCGTGAACGAGAAACCGTACGGAAAAAATATTTTGTGGTGAATATTTCTCGGTTTTCGTCGAGCGAAGACGAGATTGAACGCGACTGTTCTCGAGAAGTAAGTGCGCGAGCCTAGATCGACCGCGTGTAAACAAACGGACAGAAAAGGACGTAAACATCACGCGATAACGATCGGCCGAGCCAACTCGAGTCCCGAGAATAACAAGTAGTAGTGAGACAAATATTTTCGGGAAGAATATTTAAGATTGTGTACGGTGAAATTGACTAGAGACAATGGCGGAAGGTTTTCAAAATAAGTCAACCCCAAATCCGAGTGAATCAGAGATTGAGGAGAGGATCAGCGGTGACGTGCGTGAACATCGTCAACGAGTGTAAGATCGTACGCAATGGATCGACGCTGTCCCTAGACGCCAGATGCGACGATTGCTGAAGCAATCCCGCGCGAGTGCCGAGGGGGACGACGAGACAATCCGCGATCGACTCCGAAGGTTGGAACTCCGTGAGTGTGGAATACCTGGCATAGAATGGAATAAAGAGGACGACACACATGAGATAGACGACTTCACCACCCGCGAACTCACAACAGTGGAGGATATGGACGAAACGGAAGTGCGGGAAATGCTTCGCGCGATAATGAACCGATCAGGAGTGACGGCTGTCGCGAGGAACCGCGTGAGTCAGTCCGTAGGTACCGCGCTGCGGGACGCGGGCGGCCCACGGCCGGAAAGTCCAGCCGAACCACCACGAGGCGCGCTCCCGAGGAAGCGCGTGCGGATAATCGACGACCGGCCGAGCGGCAGAGTGACTCCTCCCACTCCGCGACACAGAAGAGTGATACCGGCTGACTGGGATAGCACAGATGACCTGAGTGATGAGCAATTCAAATGCAGCAGCGCTAATGTGACACTGCGCCGTGGCGAGACCTCGCGAAGAGTCCGAAAGGACATACCAGAGGAGATGCAAATCGGTGCAGCGGTTCACGCGCAACCAAGTCATCCGAAGTGCCGAGACGCTGGAACACAACCAGACAGCGAACCCGAAATCCGGCCGAGGAACATAAATCGAGGATCGGGACCACACGAGTCAACGAGACGCTCGAGCAACCGCCGCCGCAGAGCGAGAAGAAACCGTCGAACGCACGAGCAGTCCGAAGAGTCCACGAGTGCATCGACGATGACAGATGACAGCACGGCGTCGTCATGTTCATCCTCCGGTAGTGAGACGGAGACGGACGAGAGCACGTGGCGAGTGGTGGAGCCCCGTAATGCGCGTCGTAGGAGACAGCGCTCGGAGCGACCGATGACGCAATCGGCTCATCGACACCGCAGACCCCGCCGAGAACGTGACATCGGGGAGATCGCCAGAAAATGGAGAGTAACATTCACCGGAGAAGATGACTTCGGATGCGAGGAATTCCTAGAGCAGATCCGAGAAAAAATTGCCGCCTCCGACATTCAATACGACGATCGGCTGCAAGTGCTCCCTGAAGTGTTGAAAGGTCGAGCAATCCAGTGGTACCGCGCGAACAAGAAATACTGGCAATCGTGGAGGAACTTTGTCCGCGATTTTCGGGCATGGTTCAGCACAGACCGAGACCAGCAATGCCTGAAAGAGGACATGAGGAAAAGGACGCAAGGAGCCGAAGAGCCTGCAACAGATTATTTAATGTGCATCCAAGGATTGTACAATCGGCTGAGGCGACACAAGAGCGTACGGCATCAATTGGATCAAGCATACGCCGGCCTCCGTCCTGAGTACTGGGACCGGATCGACCGAAGAAATTTCCGCTCGTATGCTGAACTGGTGCAGCAGACTTCGCGGGTAGAGCAGCGATGGGCGAGAGCACTGGCTCGACGTCCTCCACCGAGCCGCAACGAGTCACATGCCAAGGAGTTCGCATGGGTTGGAAAATCGGCAGCGCCGAAAAAGACAGATTATCCACCGAGACCGGCGACGCGCACCCCATATAGAGCGCCTGCGCCGAGAGTTAACGCCGTGGAGAGCGAGTCAGCTGACGCAGGAGAGCCAGCAGCGCCGAAGCGCCGTCGACGAGCGAAGCGTAAGAGCGGGGGTAGCGAGGCAGCCGAAGTCGAGGCAGCTGCCCCACCACTCACGTACGCTCGAGCCGCCGCGCAGCAGCCACCGCGAGCCGCCGCGCCGCAGCCAGCGCGAAGAACCGAGCAGCAGCAGCAACCAGCAAGACCACCGCCGAGTGGGGGAGCCCCCAACAACGGACGCGAACAAGCGGGCCGTGTGGAAAGGGCCGGAGAGAGCCGACCGAGTTCCCCTCGAGGCCCACAGAGCTTCTATAGAAGACCCCCACCGTTCTGCATGAACTGCGGTGAAGTGGGCCACTTCGGGCGAGATTGCGAAAATCCCCGAGTGCTCCTGTGCACAGCGTGCGGCCGCCGAGATGTCAATCGTACGACATGCGGCTGTGCGTTGTCAAAAAACGCCAATCGGAACTGGCAGCCGCGGGACAGCCTGCGCACCGAGTAAGCCGAGACCCGCCAGACAGTAGAGGAAGAACCAGCGTAGTCCGGTCCCAAATCGACCCACTCCCTAATTCCTTCCAGGGTGCAGTTCGCGTAGAAACCTCGCGCGCAAATACTAGCCTAGATGTAAGAGCAGATACTTCGAGCGTTCCGTGTACTTTTCTTTCAGCACAGGTAGAGGAAGTCGAAACAGGTGAGTCCCCCTACAGGTCGACTGGCATTTGGACGCTGGATCAGCTCAGTTCCGATGAAACTGAGACTGAAGGAGAAAATGAAATTGAAAGTTATGAAATAAATCACGCGATCGACGACGCGTTAGAGACCGGTAGGCAGGTTGCCGCGACTCACGCGAACGACGAACGCGGCGCGATAGAAGACCATGAAAATTCGGTAGAGCATCGCACGAGCGAGATCGGTCCCGAGACGAGTCTGCCCGAGCGCGCGGAGATCCTCGAGTCGTTTCCCCCACCACCACTAGAGTGGCAGCGCGAGAGGGGACGCGTTCGGATTTTCGTAGAGCTGCTTATCGGGGATAGAGTACTCGAGGCACTGATCGACACCGGTGCGACGATTTCGGTTTTCGGTCGCGTGGGGGGAGAAATCGTGAGGGATTTAGCTTTGCCTCACCGAAATTATCCCGCGAACAGAAATGACTTTGTAACAATGGCTAACGGTACGCCGGAACGTGTTCTCGGGGAAGCATTATTCCCGATCGAGCTAGACGGTGTCCAAAAATGGTTTCCGTCGATAATTGTCCGCCAATTAAAATCGAAGTGTTTATTGGGGATGGACTTTATCGGATTATTTGGGGTTAACGTGTACGGCAAGCGCGGCACATGGTCGTTGGAAAAGGTAGGGGTAGAACATCCGATCGTGCGCTCGAGCGATGAACTCGCGACACTTGGCGTTTGTTTTGGCCTACAGGGACCCGCCGCCAGCGAGACGGCACGTTGAGAAGAATTAAAGACGCGAATATTCCCGACAATGCCACAAGACTTTAATATTGCGGTGACTCTCACGCAACATAGGATCGACGCACCGAACGATAAAGCGGTGAAACAGCGGATGTACCGGCGCTCTCCCATAGTCGTTGAGAAATTGCATGCGGAAGTAGATCGAATGCTCGCCGCTAATATTATCGAAAATTTACAGAGCGACTGGGCAAGTCCTCCAGTGATGGTGGCAAAACCAAATAATAAATCGAGGTTTTGTGTCGACTACCGGGAATTGAATAAAGTCACGCGAAAAGACGCGTATCCTCTCCCACGCATGGATACAATATTAAGTAAATTGCAAGAGGCCGTGTACATAACGACATTGGACATGAGCGCTGCGTACCACCAAATTCTAATGGAAGAGAACAGCCGCCATTTCACTGCCTTTATCGTCGAAGGAAAGGGATTGTTCCAATTTCGAAGGATGCCCTACGGTTTATGCAACGCGCCCGCGACGTTCCAGTGGTTAATGGATCGACTCATCGGTCCCGAACTTGAGCCGCACGCGTTCGCGTATCTCGACGATATTATTATCGTTAATCGTACGTTCGAAGATCACCTGGAGTGGATTGAGAAAATCCTCGGGATCATTCGTGAGGCCGGACTGATATTGAATTTCGAGAAAAGCGAGTTTTGCCGAAGCGAAGTACGGTACCTCGGGTTTTTAGTGAACCGAGACGGATTAGGGCCGGATCCCGAAAAGATTAGACCAATAATCGAGTATCCGCGACCGCGAAACGCCACCGAGATGCGACGATTCAACGGCATGGTCAATTGGTATCATCGCCATTTGAAAAATATTTCGCGCGTTGCAGGTCCACCTAACCGTCTGACCGGCAAGACAGTACCGTGGTTATGGACCGAAACAGAAGAAGCCGCGTTTCGCGCAGTAAAGAAGGAAACAGTAAACGCCGCGATTCTCACTTTCCCCAATTTTAATATTCCCTTCATTGTGTACACCGACGCGAGCGACAAAGGTATCGGCGCCGTGTTAACGCAGCAGGGAGAAGAGGGGGAAAGGTTGATAGAATGCGCGAGCCGCGCGATGACGGGACCCGAGACTCGATACACCGTGACTGAGAAAGAATGCCTCGCCGTGTTATGGTCAGTCCGCAAATTTCGTCCGTATTTAGAGGGTTACGAATTTACGGTAGTGACAGATCATAGTAGCCTACGGTGGCTACATAATTTAGTCGACCCGATAGGACGATTGGCGAGATGGGCGTTTGAACTCTCCGGGTACCGAATGAAAATTGAATATCGTAAGGGTACGGAAAACGAAGCCGCCGACGCGTTATCTAGGATGTTCGAAAATGTAGAACCGGACTGGGACGCGAAGGTAGATTCTTTGGGAGACGCGTTCGAGATCGACTGGTATCGAGAAAGGTTCGAAGCCATCCGTCGCCACCCGCGCAGTTTTCCAGAATGGTTAATCGACGGTAGAGCGATGTATTTTTACCGGCCCGACGCGATGAAAGAGACAATCGGAAACGATCTTGACGCATGGAAACTCGTAGTACCGTCGGAAGAATGCGAAAATATGCTAATGCAGGCGCACAATAGCGAGCAAGCAGGTCATCCCGGAGTAGAGCGGACGTACCGACCTCTCGCGACCAATTATTATTGGCCAGGGATGTATCGCGATGTTAAACGCTACGTAGGAAAATGCGTCACGTGTGCACTGTGTTGTGCCCGAAATTGAGACGAGTGATCAAATCGTCTATTTTCCGGCTGTTTAATAAATAGTATTTGGGATCGGTCCGATTAAAGAACTAGAGTCCACGCGATTCCCGAAAGTAATACAAGGTTTATTGGTTTGATGAAATACAATTGGTTTCTTATGGTCGTAACTACTCTAATACGACGGCAACGAGTCCAACCGATCGTTACTGTGATTTTCTTAAGACTGACTAAATCGATAGCCGATTTAGTCCGCTCGACCCGCGATTGCTGGGTCGGCCTAATTAAAATGTCGACTCAGCTTCGAGTGCATTGACATGCTCGCATGCTCGAAGCTGGTGACGAAAATGATTGCTGTTGGAATCATTTTCGCAACGGCAATAAATTCCAACGATTTAATAATTTAAATCTTTAAATGGAAAATCTGGGGTACTACATCCCTCCCCCCTTAAAAAAAGAAAAAATTGAGCAAAAGAAATTTTTTCTTTACTGATTCGGTTGAACTTGTTTCCATCGCCTTTCATGACATGTTGTACAAGAGTTGTTTTTATCTTACTAGCGCCAAGCCTTGGCCGGGTACGATAGTCGCACGCGATTGTTATCTCTCTCCGAGCATGCTCGCTGGAGTTCCGAATGTAGTCTGTTTTCTTGCTGACGCGATAAGGCATCCACGGCGGCCGGTGACTCTCGGGTCGCCGACTCACACGTGCTAGCTGGTGTAGGATTACGTTTCAGCCTCAGCTGATATAATTTGTAGACCGCGTAACTGACCAAGGCTATAGGCGCGATCGCACTTAAAGAGTAAAAGCTAACATTGTGATAGAACTGTGAATTTTCTTTAACGTCTTTATCGAGGTTTTCACCTATTTGTTTCACGCGAATTCCAAGGTTTTTTAATTCCTCGGGATTTCGCAACACATTTGACAATTCAAAATTTTCACTTTCACTCTTTCCGCGAGAATGGTATTTTTCGTCAATCTCCACTAACGTGAGATTATATGACGGTAAATAATTTTCGTTTCGCACTCCGGTAACCCGTTTCAGAGTTCGCACACTGAAATTTTGGGCGGTTGCCTCGCATGAGCCTATTAAAGCCAGAATTCCCGAATTTTTTAACGTTTCGCGGTACGCGGGTGTTTTCTCGCACGTCATCGTAATTAGATCTTCGTATAGTGCGATATACATCCATCTTCCGTGTTGTTCCATGGGAATCACCATAGTGCTGGTGAGGGTCAAGGCTCGTTTTGGGCAGTGCCGTCCATTATATGGGCAGTGTCGCCCTTTTCCATTTATTTTTTCTTTATTTATTTATTTTTGAATTATTAATATAAATGATACCAAAAAAAAAACAAAATTTAGTTGAACTTAAACCGTCTTCGCGTTTTTGTTTTAATTTTAAGTTAGGTTTAAATATTATGAAAAACATATGCACGTAGATGCTCCTCTTGCGCATCCGTGCCTTTCTCTATACTTTCTTAGTTTCTTTTAATATCCTTCCTTCGTCGGCCGCAGCTTATCTTATCTTGTGTGATAAGCGGCTAGTGCTCGATGAAGGGCCGCAAGCGGTTCGCATGGACCGTTGCGGGCTTTCGTCCTTTCTTAATCACGTAGGTGACAGAGCCTTGTCGTTTCATGATGGTGTGGGGCCCCGTCCATGCCGGTGTTAGTTTCGCTGACCGCCCTCTTCTCACCGTCCCGTCGTGAAGAAGTACGCGATCACCGACGCGGTATTCTTGCTTTCTCGCTTTGATGTCATAATTCTGCTTCGCTCTCTCCTTGGCGTCGCACAGGCTACGTCGTGCTACCGACCATGAGGCCCGTAGCCTCTCGCGTAGCTCGCTCACGTAGTCTGCATGTGTAAATGTGGGCCGCGGTTCTTGTTTTACCGCGGTAGGCAATTCTGCCTCGCACCCGAATACTAGCACATAAGGAGATAGGCCGGTAGCTGTGTGTGGTGTGGTGTTATACACAAACATAGCGTATGGCAACCATTCATCCCAGTTATCTTGGTCTTCATTTATGAAATTCTTTAAATACTCCGCCAAGGTTCGATGTGATCTCTCCAAAGCTCCATTGCTTTCGGGATGGCATGCTGTGGTTTGGATCTTCTTGATTCGGAGGAGCTTACAAGCTTCTTTAAAAGTCGAACTGAAGAAGTTGGTACCTTGGTCGGGCAGAAGGATCTCAGGTGTTCCATATCGACCGATGATTTCTTCCACCAAAGCTTTAGCGACTGTCTGAGCCTCCTGGTTGGGAATAGCCACCGCTACACTGTATTTGGTTAGTGCATCCTGGAATGTGAGAACGCATCTGTTCTCTGCCGCTGTCATTGGTGCCTTTATTTTACATCGTAGCTTGTTTTCTTGATATTTCTCGCAAGCTGCGATGTGATTTTCTATTCCGTTCTTCATGCCGGGCCATTCATACTTGGCTCGGATCCGTTCTGGCGTCCTCTTTGTACCCTGGTGCCCACCGAGGAGGGCATCATGGTATTCCTCTAATATTTTCCCTCGGTCCTCTAGTGACTCTAGTGACTCCTCTACCGAACTCGCTGTCCTTTTCTTTCTCCCGTGACTCGTATCTTTTTCTCGCGCTTGAGCTCTTGTGGTAATAAAAATGCGGCTTAGAGCGTCCGCGTTTGTATTTCTCCTCCCAGCTTTGTATTCCACATCGAACTCGTGCTCTGATAACTTTATTTTCCACCTCATCAGGCGAGAACCCGGGTCGGTTATCCCAAATAGCCAGGTGAGTGGTTGATGGTCGGTGATGACCTTGAACCGGGTTCCGTAAATATACGGTCGGAATTGCGCTATGGCCCACACTATTGCGAGCAACTCTTTCTCCGTTGTCGAGTAATTAATCTCAGCCTTCGAGAGAGTGCGGCTCACATAGCATATAGGCAAATCTTCGCCGACCGTGCCTTGAGAAAGGACTGCCCCGATTGCCTTATCAGAGGCGTCCGTGGTTACTAAGAATTGACGGTCGAAGTCGGGGTATTGTAGTACGGGCGCCGGGGTTAATGCCGTCTTCAATTCTCCGAACGCGGCGTCGCATACTGCAGTCCACTCGAACTTCGTCCCCTTTTTTAACAAGCCGGTTAGTGGTTTTGCTACCTTCGAAAAATCTCGAATAAATTTTCGATAGTAGCCAGCTAATCCGACGAACGATTGCACCTGTTTTACGGTTGTTGGTGCAGGAAAAATTCTTACGGCGACGAGTTTCTCCGGATCTGCTCTTGTGGTCGGGCTTGCGACATCTAAATCGCTGGCCGTTGAATTCTTCGATGGAACGGCAACTTCAAGGACATGGATTTCCTTATTCCCTAGTATCTGACGGCTGGTGCTCATAACTTCGGGGTCAATGCTGTCCGGCGTATGCGTAGTAGCAAGCGTAGTACTACGCTCGGCTGCCACTCTGCACATTTTTTCTTTATCGCGCTCTTCCTTCACGGCCCCTTCCGACGGTCTACTCACGGTGACCGTATGTATATTTATTGTGCCTAGCGTACGCGTGGCCTTGGTAGAGGTGCTAGCTTGCACTGCGGTGCAGGATTCCAGAGCCCTATCGAGACTCGGCGGCCTGTCTCCACTTCTCTGTCTTGCAGTTCCTTCACCTCCTTCTTTCTTTAACCTCTTCCTGCATTCTTGCCACGAGTGTCCTTTAAATTTACAGTAGGTGCATACCATTTCCAGCTGATTGATTTCTCTCGGGTGACTGGGAACAGGCAGGCTCAATCGGCCTGATTGGCGGGTGCAATCCCGCGCCATATGCCCGCTGTTTCCACAGTTGTAACAAGTTTTTTCGCTGGGCTGAGCGGGTAGCGACCTTCTCTGACCTCCTTGGGTCTTCTTTGCTGCTCCATTTGGGTGCGTTTCGTTACTTATTTCTACAGCCGCATTTATTGCCTCATGCAGGGTAGCACAGTTCCGCGATCGCACCAGGATTTGTACTTGGCCGTGCAACCCACCCACAAATACTGTCAGAGCAGATTTCCGCGTTATCCATTCCACAAACCGGGCCTGTTCATCGGTGCAAACCTCCTCGCAGATTTTCCCCACCACTTCCGTGGTGATTTGTTCCACTCGGGTCGCGTACGCGGTGACATTCTCGTTCTGTTCTTGTTTCATGGAATGGAATTCCATTTGCATAGCTGACAGAGATCTTTGGCGTCCAAAACGCGATTCAAGCTCCGCTTTTAATTGCTCCAGAGTGTGAATGTTCTGAAACCTCAGCTCCTCGGCTGCTCTTCCTTCAATTCTGCCACTAAGTATTAAGGCGAGTAGAGTACGTTTTTCTTCCGCCTTTATTCTTGAGAATACCGTGTCACACGAGCGTAGGAATGCGCCGAGTTTACCCGGATCGCTTCCGTCAAAATACTTGATGAATTGGATTCCCAGGGCAAGCTCGAGCGGTTTCGAATCTTCACCACCGTCATAGTAGAGTCCGCCGCCCTGAGGGTCACCTGAGGGCTCTCCTCCGAATCCTCGATGAGGAGGGTTTCCTCTAGGATCTTCTGGGGGTCCTAGTCCTTGACTTCTTCTCGGCGGTACTGGTGGTCGTTTTGGCGGCTCCTCTGGGGGGCCTCCAGGCGGATCACCTGACACTCTTCTTGGCAAAGATGTCGGGGTTTTGGCTGGAGTTTCTTTGCCTCTTCGTTTCTTTTCCCGGGCAACATCCATCTTGAGTTCCTCGAGCTGCGTCTGAAGAGTGCTAATAAGCTCCCATTGTGTTTTTAACTGACCAGCTTGATCTTGCACAGTTTGTGCCAGATCTTCTGGCTCATCTTCCTCATCCTTCGATGACGTGGTATTAATTCCACGGTGGGGTGTTTCTAGACGACCTTGAGCGCTGTTCCGAGAGGCAGCATTCCATGGCGGTGGTGCTGGTAACTCGTAGAGCTCTTCTTCCATTCGGTCGTCCCTCTGTGTCGTTCCCCTAGCGGTGCTCTTAGGGATTGCTCCTCTACCATTTCCTGGAGTTTTGGATTTGGTTTTGGCCCTCTCCAGGGCTCCTCTTTGTCCTTCCAGACCGGTGTCTCGGAGCATCCTTTCTAGCTCGGCATCGATATCTGGTGTGGCAATGGCTTTAGCGCCCTCGCCCTTGGATTCCTCTTCTTGATCCATGTACGTGGCTTCACCGAACGAGGTTCCTCTTCTTATGTTGATGCCGAACTCCTTTACTAAACTTTCTGCTATGCGGGCCTCTTCCGTGCCGGGGGTTCCGCCGGTCGGCGAAATCTTCCTAAGGGCGCGTTGCGTCCTCAAGGTGATGTCGCCTACCGCTTCCTCTAAACCGGTGGTGATATCTACACCGTCGGCTTGTATAGTCGTGTCCACGGAGCTCGCTCTCCGCCGCTGTCGATCTTGATCTTCTCGCGGCATGTGATGCGATGACTCAGCAACGATTTAATTTAATTTTATCGCGAATAGGGCAGTTTTTATTTTTTGTTATTTTCCCTTTTTCGAAAGGGGTTTTAATTATATGTAGATAGATTTTTAATTATGATGGACAGTGGTTGGTGTTAGCCTGGCCTCCTGCCTTTCGCGAATTAATACCGTAAATCCTTGCAAGTTGCTACAAACTTGCAACGATTTCCGGTAAGGGTATCGATTTTTTTTAACGAGAGATCTGGGCTCGCGGGCTCAGTCCCACGGATTTAATGCCTTAATCTCTAAAATTGTTTAACCCGTTTTCCTGGCTCGGAATAATAGGCTCATGCAGAAATAAAATTTTTTGGCAACCGCCACTTACAGTTTCCAGAACCCTTCCATGGTGCAGCTGGACTTCGAGGTTGTCGTCTCCGTTGTCGTGATGACCTTGACGTTGTTCCCCGACTGCGTTGTCGCGTTGACCTTGCTGGTCGATGAGTTCGCCCTTCCTGGCGTAGTCGATCTTTTGGTTGGACGTTCGTCCCTCAGTTGGCTGGACGTTCGTCCTTCGGTTGGCTGGACGTTCGTCCTTCGGTTGGCTCCTCGTCAGTGGTACCTGACTGACGTCTTCTTCAACGATTCACGACCGCGTGTGAATCGCACCAAGTCGTTTGGCTTCGGTTGGCTGGACGTTCGTGCTTCGGTTGGCTGGACGTTCGTCCTTCGGTTGGCTGGACTTTCGTCCTTCAGTTGGCTGGACGTTCGTCCTTCGGTTGGCTGGACTTTCGTCCTTCAGTTGGCTGGACGTTCGTCCTTCGGTTGGCTGGACTTTCGTCCTTCAGTTGGCTGGACGTTCGTCCTTCGGTTGGCTCCTCGTCAGTGGTACCTGACTGACGTCTTCTTCAACGATTCACGACCGCGTGTGAATCGCACCAAGTCGTTTACCCCAACGATTTGGAGTCGGGTTTGACTCTGGGTTTTTACTTGTATACTTTACTTTTCGGGGTTCGCTTACGGTGAATCCCACCGCTGCCACCAAAATGTTGTGCCCGAAATTGAGACGAGTGATCAAATCGTCTATTTTCCGGCTGTTTAATAAATAGTATTTGGGATCGGTCCGATTAAAGAACTAGAGTCCACGCGATTCCCGAAAGTAATACAAGGTTTATTGGTTTGATGAAATACAATTGGTTTCTTATGGTCGTAACTACTCTAATACGACGGCAACGAGTCCAACCGATCGTTACTGTGATTTTCTTAAGACTGACTAAATCGATAGCCGATTTAGTCCGCTCGACCCGCGATTGCTGGGTCGGCCTAATTAAAATGTCGACTCAGCTTCGAGTGCATTGACATGCTCGCATGCTCGAAGCTGGTGACGAAAATGATTGCTGTTGGAATCATTTTCGCAACGGCAATAAATTCCAACGATTTAATAATTTAAATCTTTAAATGGAAAATCTGGGGTACTACAACTGCATAAAGCTGATCAGGCACGACCGATGGGAATCATGGGACCGCGAGTAGTCGCACAACCATGGGATATCGTAGCATCGGACGTTATGGGCCCGTATCCGAGATCGAAACTCGGTAATAAATATCTAATCGTGTTCGAGGATTTATTCACGCGATGGATCGAATGGGTACCGGCGCCGGCCGCCACCGGAAAAACCATTGTCGAGGCATTCCGCGCGCGCGTACTATGCCGATGGGGCACCCCGCGGGTGTTATTAACGGACAATGGGACTGAGTACGTGAACCAGACGGTCAAGCGACTGACGTACGAGTACGGAATCGAACGAAGAACGACCCCGCCGTACCACGCGCAGGCGAACCCCGTGGAACGCGTGAACCGAAATTTAAAAACCATGATATCGAGCTATGTTTCCGACGATCATGGCGAATGGGATTTGCACGTCGCGGAATTTCAGTTCGCGTACAACACTGCGGTTCACTCATCGCTTGGAGTGAGCCCCGCATTTTTAAATTTGGGACGGGAACCAAAAGCCGCGAAGCACTGGAAAAAGATGATAGTCGAGGAAATCGCGCCGAACGCGCCCGACAGGGAAAAGTGGATCGCGCGAATGAGCAGACTCATCGAGATGCGCGATCTCGTGACAAATAAAATTCGCGAAGCATCACTGAAGCAGGCCGAGTATTATAATCGACGCAGGCGAGAGGTGCCGTTGCACGTCGGAGACCGAGTATACCGGAAATACCGCGTGTTGTCGAAAGCCGCGAATAATATGACATCTAAGTTCGCGAAGAAATACGCCGGACCGTTCGAAGTCGTGGGAGTCGTGTCACCAAGCGTGGTTGAACTGACCAGCGCTGACGGTCGACCTGCAGGGAGATGGCACGTTAAAGACCTGAAACTGTTGAGTAATTCACAGATCCCGGAACGCTCGACTGCTCAACCCGAAAAATGACAGGAATAAAGAATGTAATATTGTATCATAGCGAACTTCTAATAATACCAAATAATTCACAGATAGTCATTGAAACATGTCGGCTCGACGCCAAACAGGAGAGGTCAGCGGGTTAGAGGGGCAGCTAGCTGCCATCCGGCTCGAAGCGCATCGCCGATACCGCGGTGCTGAACCCGAAACGCCGCCCGCACCGCCAGCTCTGACACCCATGGAGCAGCTCGCAGCTGTGCGAGAGGAAGCGCGGCGACGCTACCAGGTAGCGATTACACCGGCGTCCGTAGCGCTGACCCCGGCGGAGCAATTGGCGCAAGTGCGCCAAGAAGCGCAAAGACGTTACGAGGCGACGCGAGGGGACAGCAGAGAGAAGAGGAGATCAACCAGGAGCCGCCGCGTGCGCTGGTGCGCCCGAGCATCAGCGATACACGCCGACGTGAATTGGCCGTCACCCAGGTACTCACGCGACGTTGGCTGGCTCAGGAGGAAGAAAGCGTGGAGTGGACAGGCCAACCGACGCAGGCCGCCCCAGCGCGACGAGCAGCCCCAGCCGTGCCGGGACAAACCCGGGCGCCGCGAGGATGCCTAAACTGCAGACAAGTGGGTCACTCGTGGAAGAAGTGCCAACATCCACTTCGGGAGGATTTCTGTCGCCGGTGTCATCGCGATGTAGTCAGGACGGCCGATTGTCCAGGACCACACGGGATGGCACGAGCAATCGCCCAAGGGAGGGGCGATGTGGTCCGCCAGATACGGCAACGGGACCGAGCTCGAACAGCAGAGGTAGAGATGTGCTGCCCCCGCTGTTTCGAGTGGGGACATGGACCACGTCACTGCCCCGTGCCATGGACTCCGGATAGACCGCTGTATTGCACCGAGTGTTATCGGCTTAATTACACCCGCTCGACGTGCCCGGATTGTAACCGACGCCGTCGCTAGGCCGACAAGAAAGTTACCGAGATGCTGGCTCAAAAGAGACGTTATAGTGTGAATTGTTACCAGCGTTAGTAATAGGAAAATTTGTTTTGGTAAAATGTAACCGTAAGATTTTTGTTGATTTTGCACCGCAAGAAGCGAGGAATTATTTTTTTTGTTTCTACGTCGCGTTGAAAGAGCGAATATAATTTTTATATTTTTATTTTTATATTAGTTTTTTTTTTTTAAATTCAGAAATAGCGTGGAAAATCACCGTCGCGAGTATCTCCGAGATCGAGAGAGTTAGTTGTAAGATTTTGTTGAATAAAAGTTTTTTTTTGTATGGGAAATATTTGGTGTTGGTATTTGAATTTGGGATAATGACATTGCGGTGGTGGAAAACCGAGAGATGACGGAGGAGTGATTCTGCAGCGTAGCACGTTGCGGTGGTGTATCGGCGTGAGCCTACCTAGCGTCAGAGCGGTAGTCTGGCCTAGTGGGGGGATGTGACGAGGCGCTAGTGCGCGGTCGCAGCATCGAGCTAGGCCCCGAGTGCTCGTGCACCGAGAGCCCGAACCGCGTGGCAACAGAATCGCTCCTCAGCGTCTAACTCGAGAAATGAACGTTTGACTGCCGGGAGTATTGTGCCACAGGATTCGAGGAATTAGAGCGACAGCCCGGGAAGACGCGCGAGGATGGACGGAGAGAAGGAAGGCGGAAGAACGCGACGATCGACAAAGTCGATCGATGTCAGGCCGTGACCCCCACCCCGGACGTCCGAGGCCCGCGTAACCCGGCAGAGCGTGCGAGACCGATTAGTCGAATTCCCGTCGGCATATTAAGTAGGCTAATTCCGGACCCCGTATCGATTGGAGAGTTGAAAGATTGTATTACTCTAATTCCGGACCCCGAGTTGATTAGTCAGATTTGAGATAGATTTTTGAAGAAGAGAGATTGTTGTAAAAAGTCGTATTCAGTAGCTGGTTAGAGTTCGACCTAAAGCCGAGTATTTCTATCGTATCAAAGAGACATCGAACAACTCGCCGCGCGCAAACCGCTTACCTCGAGAGTCTCGTGATAATTAATTACGATAGACCCGTGCGTGCGTGTACCCGCCGTGGAGGATGAATTCACCAGCCAACGAAAGCGAGACAGGGACTAGGGAAGGCAACATTGAGTGACGAAGCCGACTGTACGGAGAAAAAGGTAGGCGCACGTGGTGCACCAATATTCTGTAAATTCGTCTAGCTCAGAGTTGTCCTCCGTCGCGACCGGCTTCTCCGGCCGCCTCCGTAATAATCGCGAGCGAATCGGATTAGGGCCGCGTGAATTGTCGGACTCGAGTCGTGTTGTTAATTTTTGTATTTGCGAGATAAACAGCCATATGCTGTAATAAATCATTGTTAGTATTTTTGAACTGGAAAAGAACACGCTTTCGATTAATTAATTTTGCAACAAGTCCCCGAACTGCACCCCTCCCAGCTCGCCGGACCCGAAACCGTATTGACCGTGAAAGTAGCGAATGACCCTGGCTGTCGGGTCCAACAAGTAGATAGCCTGACGTGCCCCTCGTGCAAGTACTTCGGACCACTCACACGGGGAGCCACGACCAAATATAACGACGCCCGAAAAGTACTATTAAATTATCTGCTTCCACAATTTCTCCCGTGCTTACCTGTTCTTTTACTAATTGCTCAGCGCCAGGCTATCTACTTGTTGGACCCGACAGCCAGGGTCATTCGCTACTTTCACGGTCAATACGGTTTCGGGTCCGGCTAGCTGGGAGGGGTGCAGTTCAGGGACTTGTTGCAAAATTAATTAATCGAAAGCGTGTTCTCTTCCAGTTCAAAAATACTAACAATGATTTATTACAGCATAAGGCTGTTTATCTCGCAAATACAAAAATTAACAACACGACTCGAGTCCGACAATTCACGCGGCCCTAATCCGATTCGCTCGCGATTATTACGGAGGCGGCCGGAAAAGCCGGTCGCGACGGAGGACAACTCTGAGCTACACGAATTTACAGAATATTGGTGCACCACGTGCGCCTACCTTTTTCTCCGTACAGTCGGCTTCGTCACTCAATGCTGCCTTCTCTAGTTCCTGTCTCGCTTTCGTTGGCTGGTGAATTCTTTCTCCACGGCGGGTACACGCACGCACGGGTCTATCGTAATTAATGATCACGAGACTCTCGAGGTAAACGGTTCGCGCGCGGCGAGTTGTTCGATGTCTCTTTGATACGACAGAAATACTCGGCTTCAGGATAAACTCGCTAACCAGCTACTAGATACGACTTTTCACGACAACCTCTATTCTTGAAATCAATAATTCAAATCTGACTAATCAGCTCGGGGTCCGGAATTAGAGTAATACAATCTTTCAACTCTCCAATCGATACGGGGTCCGGAATTAGACTACTTAATATGCCGACGGGAATTCGACTAATCGGTCTCGCACGCTCTGCCGGGTTACGCGGGCCTCGGACGTCCGGGGTGGGGGTCACGGCCTGACATCGATCGACTTCGTCGATCGTCGCGTTCTTCCGCCTTCCTTCTCTCCGTCCATCCTCGCGCGTCTTCCCGGGCTGTCGCTCTAATTCCTCGAATCCTGTGGAACAATACTCCCGGCAGTCAAACGTTCATTTCTCGAGTTAGACGCTGAGGAGCGATTCTGTTGCCACGCGGATCGGGCTCTCGGTGCACGAGCACTCGGGGCCTAGCTCGTTGCTGCGAGCGCGCACTAGCGCCTCGTCACAACACATAACCCCCGATTTCTGGCTGTCATATTCCACTTGAGAACGATGGCATAGCTTAGAAGTCAGAATTCTCAAAATTAAACTTCCGTGATCCCGTTTTCGCCAGATTCCGTGTCGCTCGCCGGATCAAGGATTTCTGCTCGACCAAACGACCGAAAAATGGATTTTTTCAGAATCGTCGAAAATATACACTTAACCCCTGTTTTCTGGCTGCCTTATACAACTTGAGAACGATGGCATAGCTTAGAAGTCGAAATTTTTAAAAAATTTTCGATGATCCCGTTTTCGCCTCGGTCGCCGGATCTATGATTTCTGCTCGACCAAACGACCGAAAAATGGATTCTTTCAGAATCGTCGTAAATATACACATAACCCCAGTTTTCTGGCTGCCATATGCCACTTGAGAACGATGGCATAGCTTAGAAGTCAAAATTCTAGAAAATAAATTTCCGTGATCCCGTTTTCGGCGGTTTCCGTCCCGCTCGATGGATCAAGGCTTGACAAAACGACCGAATAATGAATTTTTTCAAAATCGTCGAAAATATACACATAACTCCTGTTTTTTGGCTGCCATAAGCCACTTGAGAACGATGGTATAGCTTAAGATTCAAAATTCTCGAAAATAAACTTCCGTGATTTCGTTTTCGGCAGTTTCCGTATCACTCGCCGGATCAAGGATTTCTGCTCGACCAAACGACCGAAAAATGGATTTTTTCAGAATCGTCGTAAATATAGACATAACCCCTGTTTTCTGGCTGCCATATGTCACTTGAGAACGATGGCATAGCTTAGAAGTCGAAATTTTCAAAAAAAACGTCGACGATCCCGTTTTCGGCTCGGTTGCCGGATCTAGGATTTCTGCTCGACCAAATGACCGGAAAATAGATTTTTTTTAAATCGTCGAGGACATACACATAACCTCTGTTATCTGGCTGCCATATGCCGATTGAAAACGATGGCATAGCTTAGAAGTCGATATTTTCAAAAAAATTTCGACGATCCCGTTTTCGGCTCGCTCGCCGGATCAAGGATTTCTGGTCGACCAAAGGATCGAAACATGGATTTTTTTCAATTCGTCGAAAATATACACATAACCCTTGTTTTCTGGCTGCCATGTGCCCCTTGAAAACGATGGCATAGCTTAGAAGTCAAAATTCCAGAAAATAAACTTCTGTGATCCCGTTTTCGGCAGTTTCCGTCCCGCTCGACGGATCAAGGATTTCTGCTCGACCAAACGACCGAATAATGGATTTTTTCAAAATCGTCGAAAATATACACATAACCCCTGTTTTTTGGCTGCCATAAGCCACTCGAGAACGATGGCATCGCTTAGAAGTCGAAATTTTCAAAATAACTTCGATGATCCCGTTTTCGGCTCGGTCGCCGGATCTAGGATTTCTACTCGACCAAACAACCGAAAAATGGATTATTTTCGAATCGTCGTGAATATACACATAACCCCTGTTTTCTGGCTGCCATATGTATACCAATTGAGAACGATGGCATAGCTTCGAAATCAAAATTCTCGAAAATAAACTTCCGTGATTTCTTTTTCGGCAGTTTCCGTATCACTCGCCGGATCAAGGATTTCTGCTCGACCAAACGACCGAAAAATGGATTTTTTCAGAATCGTCGTGAATATACACATGACCCCTGTTTTCTGGCTGCCATATGTCACTTAAGAACGATGGCATAGCTTAGAAGTCGAAATTTAAAAAAAAAAACGTCGACGATCCCGTTTTCGGCTCGGTCACCGGATCTAGGATTTCTGCTCGACCAAACGACCGGAAAATAGATTTCTTTTAAATCGTCGAAAATATACACATAACCTCTGTTATCTGGCTGCCATATGCCATTTGAAAACGATGGCATAGCTTAGAAGTCGATATTTTCAAAAAAATTTCGACGATCCCGTTTTCGGCTCGCTCGCCCGATCAAGGATTTCTGGTCGACCAAACGATCGAAACATGGATTTTTTTCAATTCGTCGAAAATATAGACATAACCCTTGTTTTCTGGCTGCCATGTGCCACTTGAGATCGATGGCATAGCTTAGATGTCGAAATATTTAAAAAAACTTCGATAATCACGGTTTCGGCTCGGTCGCCGGTTCTAGGATTTCTGCTCGACCAAACGACCGAAAAATGGATTTTTTCCAAATCGTCGAAAATATACACATAACCCTCTTTTTCCGGCTGCCATATGCCACTTGAAAACGATGACATAGCTTAGAAGTCGAAATTAACAAAACAAACTTCGACGATCCCGTTTTTGGCTCGGTCGCCGGATCAAGGATTTCTGATCGAACAATCATCCGTAAACGGATTTTTTCAAAATCGTCGAAAATATACACATAACCTCCGATTTTTGGCTGACATGTGCCCCTTGAAAACGATGGCATAGCTTAGAAGTCAAAATTCTCGAAAATAAATTTCCGTGCTCCCGTTTTCGGCAGTTTCCGTCCCGCTCGCCGGATCAAGGATTTCTGCTCGACCAAACGACCGAATAATGGATTTTTTCAAAATCGTCGAAAATATACACATAACCCCCGATTTCTGGCTGCCATATGCCACTTGAGAACGATGGCATAGCTTCGAAGTTGAAATTTGACAAAAAAAAACTTCGACGATCCCGTTTTCGGCTCGGTCGCCGGATCAAGGATTTCTGGTCGACCAAACGATCGAAACATGGATTTTTTTCAATTCGTCGTAAATATACACATAACCCTTGTTTTCTGGCTGCCATGTGCCACTTGAGAACGACGGCATAGCTTAGACGTCCAAATTTTCAAAAAATACTTCGAAGATCCCGTTTTCGGCTCGATCGCCGGATCTAGGATTCCTGCTCGACCAAACGACCGAAAAATGGAATTTTTCCAAATCGTCGAAAATATACACATAACCCCCTTTTTCCGGCTGCCATATGCCACTTGAGAACGATGGCATAGCTTAGAAGTCGAAATTTGAAAGAAAAAACTTCGCCGATCCCGTTTACGGCTCGGTTGCCGGATCTAGGATTTCTGCTCGACCGAACGGCCGAAAAATGGATTTTTTCAAAATCGTCGAAAATATACACAAAACGCCTGTTTTCTGACTGCCATGTGCCTCTTGAGAACGATGGCATAGCTTAGAAGTCGAAATATTAAAAAAAAACTTCGATAATCACGGTTGCGGCTCGGTCGCCGGTTCTAGGATTTCTGCTCGACCAAACGACTGAAAAATTGATTTTTTCCAAATCGTCGTAAATATACACATAACCCCAGTTTTCTGGCTGCCATATGCCACTTGAGAACGATGGCATCGCTGAGAAGGCGAAATTTTCAAAAAATTTTCGATGATCCCACTTTCGGCTCGGTCGCCGGATCTATGATTTCTGCTCGACCAAACGACCGAATAATGGATTTTTTTCAAATTGTCGAAAATATACACATAACCCCTGTTTCCTGGCTGCCATATGCCATTTGAAAACGATGGCATAGCTTAGAAATCGAAATTTTCAAAAAAACTTCAACGATCCCGTTTTCGGCTCGCTCGCCGGATCAAGGATTTCTGGTCGACCAAACGATCGAAAAATGGATTTTTTTCAAATCGTCGAAAATATACCCATAACCCTTGTTTTCTGGCTGCCATATGCTACTTGAGACCGATGGCATAGCTTAGAAGTCGAAATATTCAAAAAAACTTCGATGATCCCGTTTTCGGCTCGGTCGCCGGATCTAGGATTTCTGTTCGATCAAACGACCGAAAAACGTTTTTTTTTTTTTTTCAAAATCGTCGAAAATATGCACATAACTTCTGTTTTCTGGGTGTAATATGCCACTCGAGAACGATGGCTTAGCTTAGAAGTCGAAATCTTCAAAATTAAATTCGACGATCCGGTTTTCGGCTCGGTCACCGGATCTTGGATTTCTGCTCGACCAACCGACCGAAAAATGGATTATTTCCGAATCGTCGTGAATATACACATAACCCCTGTTTTCTGGCTGCCATATGTATATCACTTGAGAACGATGGCATAGCTTCGAAGTCGAAATTTGAAAAGAAAACTTCGACAATCGCGTTTTCAGCTCGGTCGCCGGAACAAGGATTTCTGATCGAACATTCAACCAGAAAATGGATTTTTTCAAAATCGTCGAAAATATAGACATAACCCCCGATTTCTGGCTGTCACATTTCACTTGAGAACGATGGCATAGCTTCGAAGTCGAAATTTGAAAAGAAAACTTCGACAATCGCGTTTTCAGCTCGGTCGCCGGAACAAGGATTTCTGATCGAACATTCAACCAGAAAATGGATTTTTTCAAAATCGTCGAAAATATAGACATAACCCCCGATTTCTGGCTGTCACATTCCACTTGAGAACGATGGCATAGCTTAGAAGTCAGAATTCTCGAAATTAAACTTCTGTGATCCCGTTTTCGCCAGATTCCGTGCCGCTCGCCGGATCAAGGATTTCTGCTCGACCAAACGACCGAAAAATGGATTTTTTCAAAATCGTCGGAAATATACACATAACCCCTGTTTTCTGGCTGTCTTATACAACTTGAGAACGATGGCATAGCTTAGAAGTCGAAATTTTTCAAAAATTTTCGATGATCCCGTTTTCGGCAGTTTCCGTCCCGCTCGACGGATCAAGGATTTCTGCTCAACCAAACGACCGAATAATGGATTTTTTCAGAATCGTCGTAAATATACACATAGCCCCTGTTTTCTGGCTGCCATATGTCACTTGAGAACCATGGCATAGCTTAGAAGTCGATATTTTCAAAAAAATTTCGACGATCCCGTTTTCGGCTCGCTCGCCGGATCAAGGATTTCTGGTCGACCAAACGATCGAAACATGGATTTTTTTTAATTCGTCGAAAATATACACATAACCCTTGTTTTCTGGCTGCCATGTGCGACTTGAGACCGATGGCATAGCTTAGAAGTCGAAATATTCAAAAAAACTTCGATGATCCCGTTTTCGGCTCGGTCGCCGGATCTAGGATTTCTGTTCGATCAAACGACCGAAAAACGTTTTTTTTTTTTTTTCAAAATCGTCGAAAATATGCACATAACTTCTGTTTTCTGGGTGTAATATGCCACTCGAGAACGATGGCTTAGCTTAGAAGTCGAAATCTTCAAAATTAAATTCGACGATCCGGTTTTCGGCTCGGTCACCGGATCTTGGATTTCTGCTCGACCAACCGACCGAAAAATGGATTATTTCCGAATCGTCGTGAATATACACATAACCCCTGTTTTCTGGCTGCCATATGTATATCACTTGAGAACGATGGCATAGCTTCGAAGTCGAAATTTGAAAAGAAAACTTCGACAATCGCGTTTTCAGCTCGGTCGCCGGAACAAGGATTTCTGATCGAACATTCAACCAGAAAATGGATTTTTTCAAAATCGTCGAAAATATAGACATAACCCCCGATTTCTGGCTGTCACATTTCACTTGAGAACGATGGCATAGCTTCGAAGTCGAAATTTGAAAAGAAAACTTCGACAATCGCGTTTTCAGCTCGGTCGCCGGAACAAGGATTTCTGATCGAACATTCAACCAGAAAATGGATTTTTTCAAAATCGTCGAAAATATAGACATAACCCCCGATTTCTGGCTGTCACATTCCACTTGAGAACGATGGCATAGCTTAGAAGTCAGAATTCTCGAAATTAAACTTCTGTGATCCCGTTTTCGCCAGATTCCGTGCCGCTCGCCGGATCAAGGATTTCTGCTCGACCAAACGACCGAAAAATGGATTTTTTCAAAATCGTCGGAAATATACACATAACCCCTGTTTTCTGGCTGTCTTATACAACTTGAGAACGATGGCATAGCTTAGAAGTCGAAATTTTTCAAAAATTTTCGACGATCCCGTTTTCGGCTCGCTCGCCGGATCAAGGATTTCTGGTCGACCAAACGATCGAAACATGGATTTTTTTTAATTCGTCGAAAATATACACATAACCCTTGTTTTCTGGCTGCCATGTGCGACTTGAGATCGATGGCATAGCTTAGACGTCCAAATTTTCAAAAAATACTTCGAAGATCCCGTTTTCGGCTCGATGGCCGGATCTAGGATTCCTGCTCGACCAAACGACCGAAAAATGGAATTTTTCCAAATCGTCGAAAATATACACATAACCCCCTTTTTCCGGCTGCCATATGCCACTTGAGAACGATGGCATAGCTTAGAAGTCAAAATTTGAAAGAAAAAACTTCGCCGATCCCGTTTACGGCTCGGTTGCCGGATCTAGGATTTCTGCTCGACCGAACGGCCGAAAAATGGATTTTTTCAAAATCGTCGAAAATATACACATAACTCTCCTCCAAAATACAACTCATTAATAATAATCCACACACACAAAAAAACGTTGACACTTTCAAAGAAATTCTAACACACACAACCAACAATAGAACACAAACACAAATTAAGGAAAAATGGATGGTGAATCTATCTAATACGGAAATTTCAGAACATGTAAAAATATTTCTTGCACTTGGACCAAAATTTTGTTTCCCATATTTCAACAAACTAGAAAAAATAGATACAATACACAAAACTATCACAGAATTTGAAAACAACATACATCTCATAAATGAAGAAAACAGAGATACAGCACGTAGCAAACTAACCAACATTCTTTTTCCAATTTATAACAAAACCAACAACAAAAAACACACAGAAAATATAATAAAAGACACCAAAAAGTTTCTACACACACATCCAGAAATAACAATAACCAAAGCTGATAAAGGAAATACTACAGTTATCATGGATAAAACTGAATACATAAAAAAAACAGAAAATTTGCTCAAAGATAACACAACATATAGCATAATTAGTAAAGACCCAATAAACACATTACAAAAAACAATTACATTGCTTTTAACTAGATGGAAAAATAAAAAAATAATTACAGATCACAGTTTCAAATACTTAAAGCCTGAAAACTGTAATATTTCTCGATTATATACTCTTCCAAAAATCCATAAAGAAAATCTCCCTTTCAGACCAATAGTTTCCTCTATCAATTTTCCCACTTACAAGATTGCAAATTTTATACATAAATTAATAGCAAAAAATCTTCCAATCCACCAATCCAACATTAAAGACAGTTTTGCACTTAAAGAAATCATAGATAATTTAACTATTCCAGACAACTACATTCTAATCTCACTAGATGTAACTTCTTTATACACCAACATTCCACTACAATTAGTAAAAGATAGTTTAAAAAAAAGAAATGATCTATTTAAAAATATTTTTCCCATAGATGAATTAACTAAAGCAATAGAACTAATAATGAACTCCACCTATTTCACTTTTAACAACACATATTACAAACAAATATCAGGACTCCCTATGGGATCTCCTTTAGCACCAATTTTATCCAACATAGTCATAGATTGATTTAGAAGAAAGTTGTTTGGAAAAATTAAATTTTACCCCTCCAATTTATAAAAGATACGTAGATGACATAATCATAGCATTACCAAAAAATGAAATTAATAACACACTCAATATATTCAACTCATACAACTCTAAATTACAATTTACAATGGAAAAAGAAGTAAATAATATGTTCCCGTTTTTAGACATCGCACTCACTAGAGAAAATAATACAATAACCACAAATTGGTACAGAAAACCCACTTGGTCTGGAAGATGTATTAACTATTACTCACATCACCCCATGCAACAAAAAACAGGCATCATATACATGTTAATTGACAGAGCAATAAAACTGAAAAACATGACACCGAAAACATAGAACTAATCAAAAAAACTCTAAAACACAATTGTTACCCAGATAAATTCATACAAAAACACATTGAAAAAAGACTAAACAACATCTTACAACACAACAACCAAACTATTGATAAACCAAAATTTGACACAAGTAGACTACTAAATTTTCCTTATATAGAACAGATTCACCATACATTAGTCAAAACTTTCAAAACATATGACATTAATTTAATAAACAACAATAAACACAACATACAACAACTAACAGGATCAACTAAAGACAAAATTCCACTTTTTTCAAAATCAAATCTAGTTTATAAAATCCCTTGCAAAGATTGCTCTAGCACATACATTGGACAAACCAAAAGATATCTGAAAACTAGAATACATGAACACGAGAACAGCACACATCATTTAGATACAGGGCACACAGCACTCACTGAACACATAAAGCAAAGAAATCACACATTTGATTTTACAAACAAAAAAATTTTAGTAATTGAACCATCATATTACAAAAGAATTATACAAGAAATGATTAAAATCAAATCAGACAAGAATGCAATAAATTATAGAACTGATATAATTAATCTTAGCATCATCTATAATGCTTTAATTTAAACACCACATTCATATCACCAATCCATACCACCAATAGGAACCCACCATTAACAACTCCACAATAGAAACCCACCTTCAAGCATTCAAATCCTCCCAATAATATAACTGACAAACATCAAAATGTGACAAGACATAGACCGAACTCTCCGATCAAAAAACACAATAAAACCATGTTAATAACATAAAACAACAAACTACAACAAAACAGGTACAATACACACCATCCAATATAAAAAATCTTTTTAAAAAAATCAGTATTATTAAACAAAACATTCACACCACACAGATAAACGGTATAACATAACCTATTTGACGGGAGAGCCATGACAACCATAATATTAAGACAATAAAGTAAGTTTTTCTTTTCCCACAATACCGCAATATTAATAATAAACAATAAAAACAACACACTAATTTAATAACACCCCAATACAATTGTAATTAATAATGCGCACACAACAAATATTATTTTTATATATATATATTTTTTTTTTATACAAATATTATTTTTATATATTTTTTTTTATGTACAGTTTATAATAAAATTCTGAAGAGGCCCTGATCAGGGCGAAACGTAAAGTTTTAAAACAAAAAAACTTAAAAAGCCGTCATTCGCCGATACAACCCAACAACATACACCATTCTTACAACGGCTGAAGCAACACCTCACCTTCATATACACATAACGCCTGTTTTCTGACTGCCATGTGCCACTTGAGAACGATGGCATAGCTTACAAGTCGACATTTTCAAAAAAAACTTCGACTATCCCGTTTTCGGCTCGGTCGCCGGATCTAGGATTTCTGCTCGACCAAACGACAGAAAAATGTATTTTTTCAGAATCGTCGAAAATATGCACACATCCCCTGTTTTCTGGGTGCAATATGCCACTTGAGAACTATGGCATAGCTTAGAAGTAAAATTCTCGAAAATAAACTTCCGTGATCCCGTTTGCGGTAGTTTCCGTCCCACTCCCCGGATCAAGGATTTCTACTCGACCAAACGACCGAAAAATGGATTTTTTCAGAATCGTCGTAAATATACACATAACTCATGTTTTCTCGCTGCCATATGCCATTTGAGAACGATGGCATAGCTTAGAAGTCAAAATTCTCGAAAATAAACTTCCGTGATCCCGTTTTCGGTAGTTTCCGTCCCACTCGCCGGATCAAGGATTTCTGCTCGACCAAACGACCGAAAAATGGATTTCTTCAGAATCGTCGTAAAAATACATATAACCCCTGGTTTCTCGCTGCCATATGCCACTTGAGAACGATGGCATAGCTTAGAAGTCGAAATTAACAAAACAAACTTCGACGATCCCGTTTTCGGCTCGGTCGCCGGATTAAGGATTTCTGATCGAACAATCATCCGGAAAACGGATTTTTTCAAAATCGTCGAAAATATACACATAACCTCCGATTTTTGGCTGACATGTGCCACTTGAGAACGATGGCATAGCTTAGAAGTCGAAATTTTGAACAAATTTTCGATGATCCCGTTTTCGCCTCGGTCGCCGGATCTATGATTTTTGCTCGACCAAACGACCGAAAAATGGATTTTTTCAGAATCGTCGTAAATATACACATAACTCCTGTTTTCTCGCTGCCATATGCCATTTGAGAACGATGGCATAGCTTAGAAGTCAAAATTCTCGAAAATAAACTTCCGTGATCCCGTTTTCGGTAGTTTCCGTCCCACTCGCTGGATCAAGGATTTCTGCCCGCCCAAACGACCGAAAAATGGATTTCTCCAGAATCGTCGTAAAAATACATATAACCCCTGGTTTCTCGCTGCCATATGCCACTTAACGACGATGGCATAGCTTAGAAGTCAAAATTCTCGAAAATAAACTTCCGTCATTCCGTTTTCGGCAGTTTCCGTATCACTCGCCGGATCAAGGATATCTGCTCGACCAAACGACCGAAAAATGGATTTTTTCAGAATCGTCGTAAATATACACATAACCCCTAGTTTCTGGCTGCCATATGCCATTTAAAAACGATAGCATAGCTTAGAAATCGAAATTTTCAAAAAAACTTCAACGATCCCGTTTTCGGCTCGCTCGCCGGATCAAGGATTTCTGGTCGACCAAACGATCGAAAACTGGATTTTTTTTTCAAATCGTCGAAAATATACCCATAACCCTTGTTTTCTGGCTGCCATATGCTACTTGA
The DNA here is from genome assembly GCA_947507545.1 of Clistopyga incitator. Taxonomy (NCBI): domain Eukaryota; kingdom Metazoa; phylum Arthropoda; class Insecta; order Hymenoptera; family Ichneumonidae; genus Clistopyga; species Clistopyga incitator. The sequence continues at coordinate 7,299,380 of OX382190.1, read as the reverse complement.
GACCGATGGCATAGCTTAGAAGTCGAAATATTCAAAAAAACTTCGATGATCCCGTTTTCGGCTCGGTCGCCGGATCTATGATTTCTGCTCGACCAAACGACCGAATAATGGATTTTTTCAGAATCGTCGTAAATATACACATAACCCCTAGTTTCTGGCTGCCATATGCCATTTAAAAACGATAGCATAGCTTAGAAATCGAAATTTTCAAAAAAACTTCAACGATCCCGTTTTCGGCTCGCTCGCCGGATCAAGGATTTCTGGTCGACCAAACGATCGAAAACTGGATTTTTTTTCAAATCGTCGAAAATATACCCATAACCCTTGTTTTCTGGCTGCCATATGCTACTTGAGACCGATGGCATAGCTTAGAAGTCGAAATATTCAAAAAAACTTCGATGATCCCGTTTTCGGCTCGGTCGCCGGATCTAGGATTTCTGCTCGATCAAACGACCGAAAAACTTTTTTTTTTTTTTTTCAAAATCGTCGAAAATATGCACATAACTTCTGTTTTCTGGGTGCAATATGCCACTCGAGAACGATGGCTTAGCTTAGTAGTCGAAATTTTCAAAATAAAATTCGACGATCCGGTTTTCGGCTCGGTCACCGGATCTTGGATTTCTGCTCGACCAAACGACCGAAAAATGGATTTTTTCAAAATCGACGAAAATATACACATAACCCTCGTTTTCTGGGTGCCATATGCCACTTGAGAACGATGGCATGGATTAGAAGTCGAAATTTTCAAAAAAACTCCGACGATTCCGTTTTCGGCTCGGTCGCCGGATCTAGAATTTCTGCTCGACCAAACGACCGAAAAATTGATTTTTTCAGAATCGTCGTAAATATACACTATGACCGGCTTCCCGGTAATTAAGGAACTGGGAAGGGGTCAGTGAGAAACAAAAGAATAAATGCAACAAAAAGAATCAAATAATGAGGTAAATATAATAATAACAATAAAAAAAAATAATTACACTAAATAAAAGAAAAAATGGGGGTGGGTTTGGGCGCCAGCTACGTTACGTGTAGTGTACGTAACATTACCGGTCAATTGACTCGGTAATTCAACAATCGATTATAATAGAAAAAAAAAGAACGAATAAAATTTATACGCGGCTAGGGGGGGGGGGGCAGAGGGATGAGGGGCCTCAGGGGTGAATTCCCGAACTCGTCGGCTACTTAATAATTACCTCGGTCGAAAACGGGCGGGGGGGGGGGGTGACGTAAGGGGGAGGGGTGGGATTGATACTGTGCTATCGGTTATGGGCCACAAAAGAAAGGGGGATATTAATTACAAAATTCAGGGGACTCTATTGGAGCGGGGTATTTCGGGGCGATCACTAATTACGCAAAAGAACCACCACTCACTGATGAACGCAACAGGTGTAACGACACCCGTGATGGCGGTACGCACGTGGCCGGAAAACACGGGGGAAATAAGTACGAATAATGCTCGAACGAAGGGGTGGGGGGGGGGGGGGGGGGGGGGGGGGGGATTTCGGAATCGCGGGGTTGTAAAAAAGGGGAAGTACTCAAGTACTCACTTTTTTGATGGCTTCAGTCACACACACACTAACTCTCGAATCGCAATTCTTTTCTTTCACGCGAGTAATGGCGTCCTCTCGTCGCATAGAGCTCAGCTGAAGTGACATGCCGGCCGGCGTCTTCTTCATCGAAGCTTCGTGTCGTTGGTGATTGGCTCCCGCGGCGGTCTAGATCGGGCTCGGCGAATCGGAGGGCCGCGCGCCTGGGGATTGGCCGGTGGGACAAGCGTAGCAGGAAGCGGCGGTGGTGATTGGCGGCGAGGAAGCAGGGACGCGCTAGTAGTGCGGGTCCCCTCTGCTTACGGTTGTCCTCACGGGCCTCAACCCCGGCAGCAACGGCCATGGTTCCCTGAGCTTCTCTCCCGGTCGGCGTTGCGTGTGATTGGCTCCCGCGGCGGTCCCGATCAGGCTCGACAAATCGGAGGGCCGCGCGCCTGGGGATTGGCCAGTGGGTCAACCGTAGCAGGAAGCGGCGGTGGTGATTGGAGGCGAGGAGACAGGGACGCGCTAGCAGTGCGGGTCCCCTCTGCTTACGCTTTTCCTCACGGCTTCAACCCCGGCAGCAACGGCCGTGGTGCCCTGAGCTCTTCTCCCGGCCGGCGCCACATTCAAACTCGCTTCATTGATACTTCCATTGGGGGGGGGGGGGGGGGGGGCGAAAAAAGGGGCAAAGAAAAATAACGCGTGACAATACTCGGGGCTACAATAACAACACAAATAATAATGAAATAATAATGACTCTTATGGGTACGTACGTGAGTGGCGGCCCTCAGCCGAGCTGTGTGCATAGCGAGGATGCGCCGTGTTACAACACATAACCCCTGTTTTCTGGCTGCCATATACCACTTGAGAACGACGGCATTGCTTAGAAGTCGGAATTTTCAAAAAAGCGTGCGCAGCACCGTGTACATGATTGAAGTGAAACTTCTTGGAAGATAAAGAAAGAGAATGAGAGATATTAAATGTGAGAGACAGAGACAGAGAGCATTTCAAAATAAATACCATAATACAAAATTTGCATCAAAAATATTCGGATTATTCAATATTTACATCATCATTGGTTGGTGCTTCAATTGGTATCAATGATATCAATGGTTTATGATAACTAAAATATGAAATATATGTCCGCGATTCGATGTTTTCGAGATAACGTGTAAAAATTGCATTTATTGTAGTTCCAAATTTTGTTGATGACTCGTTGAGTTTATTGTTCATGTACAGATCGAATTTTTTGCGAAGAAAGTTAGTTAGCGGTACAGAATCATTTGATGCAAAATTTACGTTGAAATCTCCCGCGAGAATCATAGGGATTTTATCTTCATCTATATCATGTAACTGTGTTTTATATATAATTGTATTTTGGTGAGAAACTTTGTTAAAAAGACCAATTTTACATGCCATATTAAATTCATGTCGAATCGAGCGCCAATGCTCAGAGCGTCTAAGCGTCCAACTCGAGCCCACCTATAATGTAATACTATGAAAGTTCACCGACGCACATAACGCTGTGTGTGTGCGTGTGCGTGCGACTCCAAGCGCGCTCACACAAACAATTGCGTGCGTCGGTATAAATTCGTGCTAGACTGTCACATTTCTTCCCATATATAACTTAAAAATTTGAACAGCTTCACGACATAAATATTAATTGATATATATTACTTACATATATCACAGCGATGAGTAAAATTATATTCTCGTTCAGAAATAACGTCTCTCTCACAGATTGATGCGTTATAGAATATAGTATATAGGACTATATAGGATCAACCATGTGGCGTAAATCAACTCTCTTTAATTTTTTCACACAGTGTAAGTTCAAAAATATCATTTTTAATAAAAATGTGATAGTTTAAATATACTGTTAACACCAGAATTATTACATTTGAAATTGGCGCGCTGCGAGCGACATTATCGAGCCTGCGTAGAGAGAGGCAGCCACGTGGCGAACGTTGACGCCCTCTACTTCCGTCGATCACCGGAAGCCGAGACGAGGAAGTCAGTCGCAAGAGAGCACTCGAGTGAGAGAGAGAGATAGTAGAGCGAGAGAGAGAGCGAGCGTCCGCAAGCGACGATAGTAATAGAGCTTTTTGAGTTTACCATTAATTATTGTTAAGTTTTGTATTTTGTACCGGCGGAGCGCCATATTATCCTGATTAATAAATAGATATAGATATATTATTTCTCTCTCTTTAACAATCAGAAGTGGGATGAACATAGTTTTGGGATGAACATAGTTTTGGGATGATCATAGAGTGAAGAGAACGGTTCGTGTTGCGAGAATCGAGTCGGAATAACGATTGAGGATCGACGCCATTACGGAAGAGCGTGACCACGAGGCGAAATGGAACGAACACGAACGGGACGAGGAAGAGGACGGGTTAGTGGCAATATTCGAGAACCTGGACGCGAATTATTAGCAAATGGAAGTGATGTATCGGACGAAACGAGATTGTCGAGCGAGCTGCACGGACAGCGAGAACCCTTGGAAGCGGACGTAGCCCTGGGAGCGTCACAATCGCTACCTGCAAATGGCGACCGAGGAGAACCGCTACGAGTTCCATTGGCCCCGAGAAACAGCGATGAATCGGCTGGAAGTCAGAATGCGACGGCCGCTATGCCAGTTGGACATTCTACAGCATACGGAGCGGGACAACCGAATCCTGCGATTATCGACGCGTTTCGCAATTTGCTAACCGGTGAAAATCGGGAAGACGCGTTAGCACGATTGCTTGCGAGTCTGATGGTGGCGCCGCCGCAACCGGCAGCACCAGCGGTCAACCCCATTCCTACTTACCACGTGATACCCGATTTGTCGAGAAATATTGACTACTTTACTGGAGATAATGACAGTATGCGAGCGAAAGAGTGGATCGAGAACCTCGAGGCTATGCAACGATTGCATCAGTGGCCGGAAGACTATTTGTTCGAAGCTGCGCGAATGCACTTACGAGGTGGTGCACGAGACTGGGAGCGTGCGCGAACGAGAGACTTGCGAAGTTGGGAAGAGTTTCGAAGTGCCTTCCGTGAGACGTTTATTGTGCGCGATGATACATCGACGCGATGGGCCAGAATGAAGGCGCGTGTGCAGGCGAAGGGCGAGTCGCTCTCGCAATATTTTCACGCGAAAACTAAGCTCTGCAGTGCATTACAATTGACATTCCGCGAAACGAAAGCCGAGATACTGATCGGTCTATGGTCACGAGATTTGTGTAATGCGGTTATGCCGACGACGCAACGTAACGGTGACGAGTTGCTACACGATTTGATATATTTTGAAAAACTTTTAGAGCAACGAGTCGAAAGAGTGCGAACGACGCGAGAATCAGTGAGTGCGACAACGAAGACACGATTACCCTCGGAGAAGCCAAGTAGCGAAGTGTCGGAGCGAGCGAAAGGCAACACGATGCGTAGTAGTTCGTCCTCAACTGTGCGAACAACTGATAGCAACAACAACACCAAGTGTTATAATTGTAACAAACAGGGACACATCTCGCGCGATTGTCCTGATCCGAAGAAAGAGTTCAAGTGCTACAAGTGTGACGGAGTGGGACACATCAGTCGTAATTGTACCGCCCCCGCGAAGGAAAGGAGAGGAACGATGAACACGATTGGCCACCCGAGTGATCGAGCAGCGACAAAATACTTGAAGCCTGCCTTGATTGGTGGACAAGAAGTTGCGGCGTTCCCTGGAAGCTCAGAGTGTACCATACGAGCCACGAGAGTTCTAACAGGGAAGTTCGTGATGATCGCATCCCCAGCGACTTTGAAAGGTTTTGGACAGCCTGGATTTGTTGTTACAAGCCCGGGAATTGTACGAGCAAGTATTTCCGTTGACGGAGCCGAGATCCAAGATATTGACATTCGAGTGGTACCAGACGATTCTCAACCAGTAGACGCGATTATTGGAAGATCGTATACGGAGCAACCTAGCATCGAATACCATAAAGTGGGCGAGTCATTAACTTTCCATCGCAACGATGAGTTACCGAGTACACCTGCGACACTACCGACGAGTCACAGTGCAACGAGAGGAGCAACAATACCACCAAACTCAATTGGTTTCCTCAGCGTAATGGATGGCCGAGACACGTACGAGGTACCGATCGCAAATATGGGAGAACGAGCACGAGACTTCAAGGAGGGACAGACAGCGATTCGAGGGGAGGTATCCCGCCTCCTTATGATTGAGCGTACGATGAGGAGAGGGGAGATTCCGTTGGCAGACATCAACATCGGCGACGATCAACCGAGTGACGTGGTTAACGAACTGTGTGAGGTAGTAATTAAGTATCGAGATTGTATATCGACGGGTTTGAACGATTTGGGCTGTGCGAATAATATGACGATGGATATCAAGGTTACTAATCCCTCAATCCCTGTATTTAGTAAGCCGTACCGAGCGACCGAGCGAGAACGACAATAGATAAAACGTATTCTTAACGAGTGGCGACAAGCAGGCATTGTTACCGACACGCAATCGGCGTATGCGAGTCTTGTGTTGTTGGTGAAAAAGAAAACAGGAGAGTCACGACTCTGTGTCGATTTCCGAAAATTAAATAGAGTAACTGAGCGCGTACACTTTCCATTGCCGAACATAGATGATCACCTTGCCCAGATTAGAGATAGCGCTATGTTTATTGTTTTGGATTTGGCACACGGGTATTTACAAATTCCCTTATCGGACGAGGCACGAGAGAAGACCGCAATTATTACATCAGAAGAGACGGTTGAGTTCACGCGTATGGTTTTTGGCCTCATGAATGGCCCCGCTTATTTTTCAAAAGCCATGCACAAAGCTCTTGGTCCGCTGCGCGATAACGTAGCATTGTTTTATCTCGACGATATTTTGATTCCGGGAAAAGACTGGTCAGACCTCAAACCAAAACTAGAGCTTGTATTGGACGCCCTGCGAAAGGCCGGGTTAACGCTAAACTTATCTAAATGTCATTTTTTGAAACGCCGAGTATCTTATTTGGGACACGAGATCTCAGAGCGCGGTATCGAGCCGGGTGGAGGCAAAATTGCTGCAATTCGCGATTTTCCTGTACCGAGAAATCAACACGAGGTTCGACGATTCCTTGGCCTCACCAGCTATTTCAGAAAATTTGTTTGTTATTTTGCACAGATAGCGCAACCGTTAACGAATCTATTAAAGTCAGATGTAAAATTTGAGTGGGGAGAAAAGCAACAGCAAGCTTTCGAGACTTCAATAACCAAACTGATAGAGCCCCCGATTTTGCAAACAACCCGCGAGCAGAGACCGAGTTGCATACAGACGCGAGTGCCATCGGATTGGCAGCGATGTTAATGCAACGAGATGCCACAGAGAATTGGAAACTTGTCTATGCGATCAGTAGACGCACGAGCGAGCCAGAGACGAGGTATCATAGTAGTAAACTCGAGTTATTAGCGATAGTGTGGGCAGTATCACGGTTACGACCCATGTTGGCAAACATTCCATTTACGATCGTTACAGATTGCCAAGCCCTATGCTATTTGAGTACACAAAAAACTTTAAACCCTCAGATGATACGTTGGAACGATTCGCTGAGCGAGTATGATTTTCGAATTGTACATCGAGCAGGAGTCAAATTAGCTCACGTAGATGCCATGAGTCGAGCACCCGTAGAGTCCCCATCGAGCCCCGAGAATTTGGTCGTAATGACGCTAAATAGTGAGGAAGATTTGGTTAGACTGTACCAATATAACGACAGGGAACTGCAGGAGAAGAAGCGTATTCTTGAGAAACCGAGGAATGAGCGTACGGAAATCGAGAAAAATCGAGTCACGGATTTTGAGCTAGAGAACGGAATTTTGTACAATCGTCGAAACGATAAATTACTATACGTAATACCGAACGAGATGCGAAAGGGGATAGTCATACAATTTCATGATTTAAAGAGCCACCAAGGCGTAGAGAGGACGGTAACGCGCGTGCTGGAACACTATTATTTTCCGAGAATTAGAGCTTACGTCAGGAGACATATCAACTCATGTTTACATTGCCTTATGTGTAAATCGAAGCCGGGAAAGCAAGCGGGAGAACTACACCCGATTCCCCCAGGTCACCGACCATTCGCGATAGTTCATATGGACCACCTAGGACCATTTGTATCGAGTTCTAGGGGGAATAAATACGTTTTTGCCCTTGTAGACAATTTGACGAAGTTCACGATTATTCGAGCGGTGAAGAGCACCAACACAAGCAACGTTACCCGAGTCCTAGACGAGTTTGTCCGAGAATACGGAGCACCGACGCGATTTATTTCCGACCGTGGAACGAGTTTCACCTCACGAGCATTTGAGCAATTTTGCGAGAAACACGGAATTAAACATACGATAAATTCACCGAGACATCCCCAGGCTAATGGCCAAGTAGAACGTTTGAATGCAGTATTAGTACCCGCCATTCAGAGCAACCTTGTTTACAATAACGGAAACGATTGGGATAAAAACATCCGCAAAATTCAGACCGATTTGAACGAAATGAAAAACGCGAGCACGGGCAAAAGCCCATTCGAGTTAGTCTATGGATATGTACCGAGGCGTAATGAGGGAGAAGTGCGGAAACTAACGAAAGATGACGCGAATACCTATAGTCAACCACGAGAGTTGCAAGAGACCGCACGAGCAAGAATTATAGATGAGCAGCGTAAAATGAAAGCCCGATATGACGAGGGACGAGCGAGAAATGTAGACTTTAATGTAGGAAATATTGTTTATGTTAAAACTGTTCCGATTGCAACAGGAGAATCTACCAAACTGCAGAAGAGATATCGAGGGCCTCTAATAGTCGTAGAGAAATTACCGAGTGATACGTACAGAGTGGCTGATTTGAATGCTAGCGCGGAAAGGAGACGTTATGCGTCAACCGCCCACGCGAGCCAGCTTAAAATTTGGAAGCCTGTGCTACCTGAGTCAAGTGATAGCGATTCCGACGACGAGGACGCGCCCGATAACTCTACAGCGAATCTAGTCTGTAAAAAAATTGTAAACGTGCAAAGTGATAGCAATAAGGAGAAAATTGTAAAAGTGCACAGTGATAATAGAGATAAGAAAACAGCGAGTGCCAGAGAGAATTCCGAGACCGAGTCGACATGCGACGACGAAGAATTCGTATATGACAGTGAGCCATCGAACGCTTGTCAAACGACTGAAAATGAATCTATTGTAACCGAAGTTCCTGAAAATGAGATAAATGTACCTGTAAACGATAAGAGTAAGAGTGAAGCGAAGCCGCGAGAGCTGAAACGACGCCGACGAGCACCGAGAAATTTAGACGATTATGTATTGGAATGAAGGAAAAACACCACACGCTCGAGGACGAGCTTTTTCTCAGAATGGCCGAGTGTTAACACCAGAATTATGACATTTGAAATTGGCGCGCTGCGAGCGACATTATCGAGCCTGCGTAGAGAGAGGCAGCCACGTGGCGAACGTTGGCGCCCTCTACTTCCATCGATCACCGGAAGCCGAGACGAGGAAGTCAGTCGCAAGAGAGCACTCGAGTGGGAGAGAGAGATAGTAGAGCGAAAGAGAGAGCGAGCGTCCGCAAGCGACGATAGTAATAGAGCTTTTTGAGTTTACCATTAATTATTGTTAAGTTTTGTATTTTGTACCGGCGGAGCGCCATATTATCCTGATTAATAAATAGATATAGATATATTATTTCTCTCTCTTTAACAATACTTACATAATAACTCTTCACCGATATAAACAAACAATCACAGTACAAACACGTAAAAAATGTAAATAATCACAAAACGCAATGATAAATATTAATTATAAAGCACATGAGCAGTACCTCAGTTGTACATTTACAGCGTCTAACTGGCACATACATCTATAACGCGCGCATGCGCGAGCCTATCTTCTTCTATTGCTTTGCATCGTGTATACGTCGCTCTCTTTTGCTCTACTCCCGTAGCATCGAAATACATAGCCGTTTTTTGCCCCACTCCCGCGGCATCGAAAGACATAGCTCTGTGTTGCCCCACTCTCGTGGCATAAGAATACCTAGCTCTCCTTTCCACCCTTCGCCCCACTACCGTGGCTCCGCAATGTATAGCTCTATGTTGCCCCACTCCCTCGGAATATATAGCTCTCTTTCTCTTTCTCTCTACATAATATTTCTCTTCTCTCTCGTGTAACGAAATGTGCCTAAACGTGACGCGTCCTTGAAATTTTACTCGCCGCCCGAGAAGTTTCTCTTCAAAAAAACTTCGACGATCCCGTATTCGGCTCGGTCGCCGGATCTAGGCTTTCAGCTCGACCAAATGACCAAAAAATGGATTTTTTTCGAATCGTCGAAAATATACACATAACCTTCGTTTTCTGGCTGCCATATCCCACTTGAGAACGATGGCATAGCTTAAAGGTCGAAATCTTCAAAAAAACTTCGACGATCCCGATTTCGGCTCGGTCGCTGGATCTTGGATTTCTGCTCGACCAAACGACCGAATAATCGATTTTTTCAAAATCGTCAATACTATAATCATAACCCCCTTTTTCCGGCTGCCATATGCCACTTGAGAACGATGGCATAGCTTAGAAGTCGAAATTTGAAAGAAAAAACTTCGCCGATTCCGTTTTCGGCTCGGGTGCCGGATCTAGGATTTCTGCTCGACCGAACGACCGAAAAATTGATTTTTTCAGAATAGTCGTAAATGTACACATAACCCCATTTATCTGGTTGCCATATGCCACTTGAGAACGATGGCATAGGTTAAAAGTCGAAATTTTCAAAAAAAACTTCGACGATCCCGATTCCGGCTCGGTCGGCGGATCTTGGATTTCTGCTCGACCAAACGACCGAATAATGGATTTTTTCAAAATCGTCGAAAATATACAAATAACCCCAGTTTTCTGGCTGACATATGCCACTTCAGAACGATGACATCGCTTAGAAGTCGAAATTTTCAAAAAATTTTCGATGATCCCGTCTTCGGCTCGGTCGCCGGATCTATGATTTCTGCTCGACCAAACGACCGAAAAATGGATTTTTTCAGAATCGTCGTAAATATACACATAACCCCTGTTCTCTGGCTGCCATATACCACTTGAGAACGATGGCATAGCTTAGAAGTCAAAATTCTCGAAAATAAACTTCCGTGATCCTGTTTTCGGCAGTTTCCGTCCCGCTCGCCGGATCAAGGATTTCTCCTCGACCAAACGACCGAAAAATGGATTTCTTCAAAATCGTCGAAAATATACACATAACCCCCGATTTCTGGCTGCCATATGCCACTTGGGAACGATGGCATAGCTTCGAAGTCGAAATTTGACAAAAAAAACTTCGACGATCCCGTTTTCGGCTCGGTCGTCGGATCAAGGATTTCTGATCGACTTCTGATCGATTTCTGATCCGGTTGAACAATCAACCGGAAAACGGATTTTTTAAAAATCGTCGTAAATATACACATAACCTCCGATTTTTGGCTGACATGTGCCATTGGAGAACGATGGCATAGCTTAGAAGTCAAAATTCTCGAAAATAAACTTCCGTGATTCCGTTTTCGGCAGTTTCCGTATCACTCGCCGGATCAAGGATTTCTGCTCGACCAAACGACCGAAAAATGGATTTTTTTAGAATCGTCGTGAATATACACATAACCCCTGTTTTCTGGCTGCCATTTGTCACTTGAGAACGATGGCATAGCTTAGAAGTCGAAATTTGAAAGAAAAAACTTCGCCGATTCCGTTTTCGGCTCGGGTGCCGGATCTAGGATTTCTGCTCGACCGAACGACCGAAAAATTGATTTTTTCAGAATAGTCGTAAATGTACACATAACCCCATTTATCTGGTTGCCATATGCCACTTGAGAACGATGGCATAGGTTAAAAGTCGAAATTTTCAAAAAAAACTTCGACGATCCCGATTCCGGCTCGGTCGGCGGATCTTGGATTTCTGCTCGACCAAACGACCGAATAATGGATTTTTTCAAAATCGTCGAAAATATACAAATAACCCCAGTTTTCTGGCTGACATATGCCACTTCAGAACGATGACATCGCTTAGAAGTCGAAATTTTCAAAAAATTTTCGATGATCCCGTCTTCGGCTCGGTCGCCGGATCTATGATTTCTGCTCGACCAAACGACCGAAAAATGGATTTTTTCAGAATCGTCGTAAATATACACATAACCCCTGTTCTCTGGCTGCCATATACCACTTGAGAACGATGGCATAGCTTAGAAGTCAAAATTCTCGAAAATAAACTTCCGTGATCCTGTTTTCGGCAGTTTCCGTCCCGCTCGCCGGATCAAGGATTTCTCCTCGACCAAACGACCGAAAAATGGATTTCTTCAAAATCGTCGAAAATATACACATAACCCCCGATTTCTGGCTGCCATATGCCACTTGGGAACGATGGCATAGCTTCGAAGTCGAAATTTGACAAAAAAAACTTCGACGATCCCGTTTTCGGCTCGGTCGTCGGATCAAGGATTTCTGATCGACTTCTGATCGATTTCTGATCCGGTTGAACAATCAACCGGAAAACGGATTTTTTAAAAATCGTCGTAAATATACACATAACCTCCGATTTTTGGCTGACATGTGCCATTGGAGAACGATGGCATAGCTTAGAAGTCAAAATTCTCGAAAATAAACTTCCGTGATTCCGTTTTCGGCAGTTTCCGTATCACTCGCCGGATCAAGGATTTCTGCTCGACCAAACGACCGAAAAATGGATTTTTTTAGAATCGTCGTGAATATACACATAACCCCTGTTTTCTGGCTGCCATTTGTCACTTGAGAACGATGGCATAGCTTAGAAGTCGAAATTTTTAAAAATAACTACGACGATCCCGATTTCGGCTCGGTCGCCGGATCTTGGATTTCTGCTCGATCAAACGACCGAATAATAAATATTTTCAAAATCGTAGAAAATATAATCATAACCCCTGTTTTCTGGCTGCCATAAACCACTTGAGAACGATGGCATCGCTTAGAAGTCGAAATTTTCAAAAAAACTTCGACGATCCCGTTTTCGGCTCGGACGCCGGATCTTGGATTTATGCTCGACCAAACGACCGAATAATGAATATTTTCAAAATCGTCGAAAATATAATCATAACCCCTGTTTTCTGGCTGCCATAAACCACTTGAGAACGATGGCATCGCTTAGAAGTCGAAATTTTCAAAAAAACTTCGACGATCCCGTTTTCGGCTCGGACGCCGGATCTTGGATTTATGCTCGACCAAACGACCGAATAATGGATTTTTTCAAAATTGTCGAAGATAACAGAAAACCCCTGTTTTCTGGCTGCCATATGCCACTTGAGGTCGATGGCATAGCTTAAAAGTCGAAATTTTCAAAAAAACTTCGACGATCCCGATTTCGGCACGGTCGCCGGATCTTGGATTTCTGCTCGACCAAACGACCGAATAATGGATATTTCAAAATCGTCGAAAATATAAATATAACCCCTTTTTTCTGGCTGCCATAAGCCACTTGAGAACGATGGCATCGCTTAGAAGTCGAAATATTCAAAATAACTCCGATGATCCCGTTTTCGGCTAAGTCGCCGGATCTAAAATTTCTGCTCGACCAAACGACCGAAAAATGGATTTTTTCAGAATCGTCGTAAATATACAATTAACCCCTGTTTTCTGGCTGCCATATACCACTTGAGAACGATGGCATAGCTTAGAAGTCAAAATTCTCGAAAATAAACTTCCGTGATCCTGTTTTCGGCAGTTTCCGTCCCGCTCGCCGGATCAAGGATTTCTCCTCGACCAAACGACCGAATAATCGATTTTTTCAAAATCGTCAATACTATAATCATAACCCCCTTTTTCCGGCTGCCATATGCCACTTGAGAACGATGGCATAGCTTAGAAGTCGAAATTTGAAAGAAAAAACTTCGCCGATTCCGTTTTCGGCTCGGGTGCCGGATCTAGGATTTCTGCTCGACCGAACGACCGAAAAATTGATTTTTTCAGAATAGTCGTAAATGTACACATAACCCCATTTATCTGGTTGCCATATGCCACTTGAGAACGATGGCATAGGTTAAAAGTCGAAATTTTCAAAAAAAACTTCGACGATCCCGATTCCGGCTCGGTCGGCGGATCTTGGATTTCTGCTCGACCAAACGACCGAATAATGGATTTTTTCAAAATCGTCGAAAATATACAAATAACCCCAGTTTTCTGGCTGACATATGCCACTTCAGAACGATGACATCGCTTAGAAGTCGAAATTTTCAAAAAATTATCGATGATCCCGTCTTCGGCTCGGTCGCCGGATCTATGATTTCTGCTCGACCAAACGACCGAAAAATGGATTTTTTCAGAATCGTCGTAAATATACACATAACCCCTGTTTTCTGGCTGCCATATACCACTTGAGAACGATGGCATAGCTTAGAAGTCAAAATTCTCGAAAATAAACTTCCGTGATCCTGTTTTCGGCAGTTTCCGTCCCGCTCGCCGGATCAAGGATTTCTCCTCGACCAAACGACCGAAAAATGGATTTCTTCAAAATCGTCGAAAATATACACATAACCCCCGATTTCTGGCTGCTATATGCCACTTGGGAACGATGGCATAGCTTCGAAGTCGAAATTTGACAAAAAAAACTTCGACGATCCCGTTTTCGGCTCGGTCGTCGGATCAAGGATTTCTGATCGAACAATCAACCGGAAAACGGATTTTTTAAAAATCGTCGTAAATATACACATAACCTCCGATTTTTGGCTGACATGTGCCATTGGAGAACGATGGCATAGCTTAGAAGTCAAAATTCTCGAAAATAAACTTCCGTGATTCCGTTTTCGGCAGTTTCCGTATCACTCGCCGGATCAAGGATTTCTGCTCGACCAAACGACCGAAAAATGGATTTTTTTAGAATCGTCGTGAATATACACATAACCCCTGTTTTCTGGCTGCCATTTGTCACTTGAGAACGATGGCATAGCTTAGAAGTCGAAATTTTTTAAAATAACTACGACGATCCCGATTTCGGCTCGGTCGCCGGATCTTGGATTTCTGCTCGATCAAACGACCGAATAATAAATATTTTCAAAATCGTCGAAAATATAATCATAACCCCTGTTTTCTGGCTGCCATAAACCACTTGAGAACGATGGCATCGCTTAGAAGTCGAAATTTACAAAAAAACTTCGACGATCCCGTTTTCGGCTCGGACGCCGGATCTTGGATTTATGCTCGACCAAACGACCGAATAATGAATATTTTCAAAATCGTCGAAAATATAATCATAACCCCTGTTTTCTGGCTGCCATAAACCACTTGAGAACGATGGCATCGCTTAGAAGTCGAAATTTTCAAAAAAACTACGACGATCCCGTTTTCGGCTCGGACGCCGGATCTTGGATTTATGCTCGACCAAACGACCGAATAATGGATTTTTTCAAAATTGTCGAAGATAACAGAAAACCCCTGTTTTCTGGCTGCCATATGCCACTTGAGGTCGATGGCATAGCTTAAAAGTCGAAATTTTCAAAAAAACTTCGACGATCCCGATTTCGGCACGGTCGCCGGATCTTGGATTTCTGCTCGACCAAACGACCGAATAATGGATATTTCAAAATCGTCGAAAATATAAATATAACCCCTGTTTTCTGGCTGCCATAAGCCACTTGAGAACGATGGCATCGCTTAGAAGTCGAAATATTCAAAATAACTCCGATGATCCCGTTTTCGGCTAAGTCGTCGGATCTAAAATTTCTGCTCGACCAAACGACCGAAAAATGGATTTTTTCAGAATCGTCGTAAATATACACATAACCCCTGTTTTCTGGCTGCCATATACCACTTAAGAACGATGGCATAGCTTAGAAGTCAAAATTCTCGAAAATAAACTTCCGTGATCCTGTTTTCGGCAGTTTCCGTCCCGCTCGCCGGATCAAGGATTTCTCCTCGACCAAACGACCGAAAAATGGATTTCTTCAAAATCGTCGAAAATATACACATAACCCCCGATTTCTGGCTGCCATATGCCACTTGGGAACGATGGCATAGCTTCGAAGTCGAAATTCGACAAAAAAAACTTCGACGATCCCGTTTTCGGCTCGGTCGTCGGATCAAGGATTTCTGATCGAACAATCAACCGGAAAACGGATTTTTTAAAAATCGTCGTAAATATACACATAACCTCCGATTTTTGGCTGACATGTGCCATTTGAGAACGATGGCATAGCTTAGAAGTCAAAATTCTCGAAAATAAACTTCCGTGATTCCGTTTTCGGCAGTTTCCGTATCACTCGCCGGATCAAGGATTTCTGCTCGACCAAACGACCGAAAAATGGATTTTTTTAGAATCGTCGAGAATATACACATAACCCCTGTTTTCTGGCTGCCATATGTCACTTGAGAACGATGGCATAGCGTAGAAGTCGAAATTTTTAAAAATAACTACGACGATCCCGATTTCGGTTCGGTAGCCGGATCTTGGATTTCTGCTCGATCAAACGACCGAATAATAAATATTTTCAAAATCGTCGAAAATATAATCATAACCCCTGTTTTCTGGCTGCCATAAACCACTTGAGAACGATGGCATCGCTTAGAAGTCGAAATTTTCAAAAAAACTTCGACGATCCCGTTTTCGGCTCGGACGCCGGATCTTGGATTTATGCTCGACCAAACGACCGAATAATCGATTTTTTCAAAATTGTCGAAGATAACAGAAAACCCCTGTTTTTTGGCTGTCATATGCCACTTGAGAACGATGGCATCGCTTAGAAATCGAAATTTTCAAAAAAACTTCGATGATCCCGTTTTCGGCTCGGTCGCCGGATCTAGGATTTCTGCTCGACCAAACGACCGAAAAATGGATTTTCTCAGAATCGTCGTAAATATACAGATAACCCCTATTTTTTGGCTGCCAAATGCCACTCGAGAATGATGGCATAGCTTTAAAGTCGAAATTTGAAAAAGAAACTTCGGAAATCCCGTTTTCGGCTCGGTCGGCGGATCAAGGATTTCTGATCGAGCAGACAACCGGAAAATGGATTTTTTCAAAATCGTCGAAAATATACACATAACCTCCGATTTTTGGCTGACATATGCAACTTGAGAACTATGGCATAGCTTAGAAGTCAAAATTCTCGAAAATAAACTTCCGTGATCCCGTTTTCGGTAGTATCCGTCCCACTCGCCGGATCAAGGATTTCTGCCCGACCAAATAACCGAAAAATGGATTTTTTTAGAATCGTCGTAAATATACACATCACCACTGTTTTCTCGCTGCCATATGCGACTTGAGAACGATGGCATAGCTTAGAAGTCGAAATTAACAAAAGAAACTTTAACGATCACGTTTTTGGGCTAGGTCGCAGGATCTATGATTTCTGCTCATTCAAACGACGAAAAAATGGATTTTTTCAAATTCGTCGAAAATATGCAATCTAACACGGTGCATCTTTCGGATGCACGGAGCTCGACTGAAGGCCGCCACTCACGTACGTACCCATAATAGTAATTATTATTGTAGCCTTGAGGATTTTTACGCCCCCCTTGTCCCTTTCTTTTTGTTTGTTCCGCTCTCGAATGCAAGTGTGAATGGATGAATGAATGGAGCAAGGTTGAATGTGGCGCTGGCCGGGAGATGAACCCGGCGCACCACGGCTCTTGATGCCGGGGTTGAAGCCCGTGGGCAAACGCGTAGGCAGAGGGGACTCGCACGACTAGCGCGTCCCTGCCTTGCCGCCGACGCCAGCTACGCTTGACCCACCAGCCTATCTCCAGGCGCGCGGCCTTCCATTCGCCGAGCCCGCTAGGAACCTCCGCGGGAGCCAATCAACTGCGACGCGAGGCTTCAATGAAGAAGACGCCGGCCGGCCTGTCAGTTCAGCTGAGCTATGTACAAAGAACGACGCCATTGAATTCAGTAACGAGCATTTTGTGAGTGTTCAAGAGTTAAAGAGATATTTGCAACGTGTGGAATTGTGAATTGTGAGTAGTTTAGTACTCCCTTCACCTAGTTCCAGTTAGTGTGTGATAAACCCTCTATAATACGAACCCCGTGATATTTCACCCCCGCGTTTTCTCCCCATCTGCCCGCCGCCATCTCAGGTGTCGTTCACACGTTATGCGTCATCAGTGAGTGGTGGTTTTCTTGTGCGGAATTATTGTTAAGTTCCGAGATCGTTCCGTTGTTGAATTTTTCTGAATCGTGCAATTATTACGAGCCCCCCCCCCTCATGCCTCCTGAAATGAAAGCCCAATTTTCCGTAATTACGGTTCCGATCCAGTCACTTCATACTTCACCCGCCCCCCTTTTTCTCTACTTTTCTCTTCCGCCCGAAAAATCGTCTTATTGTCGCCCTTTTTTTTTCTTGTAACGACCGAGGTAATAAATAAAAAGCCGACGAGTTCGGAAATTCACCCCTGAGACCTCTCTTCCCTCTGTCCCTAGACACGTTTCCCTATTATTACGATTTATTGTTTTCTTTTATTTTTTTTTTGAGATATTACCGGGCCCAGTGACCGGTAATATTCCGTTTGCTACACGATACGTAGCTGGCGCCCAGAGAAACCCCTTATATATATTTTCTTTAATAAATCATTGATACTGCTAGTATTTTTTTTTTGCTATTTTTTGCACTAACCCCTTCCCCCGCCGTTAATAAGAGGGAAGCCGGTTATAGCACATAACCCCTGTTCTCTGGCTGCCATATGCCACTTCAGAACGATAGCATAGCTTAGAAGTCGAAATTTTCAAAAAAAACTTCGACGATCCCGATTTCGGCTCGGTCGCCGGATCTTGGATTTCTGCTCGACCAAACGACCGAAAAATGGATTTTTTCAGAATCGTCGTAAATATACACATAACCCCTATTTTCTGGCTGCCATATGCAACTTGAGAACGATGGCATAGCTTCGAAGTCGAAATTTGAAAAAGAAACTTCGACAATCCCGTTTTCGGCTCGGTCGCAGGATCAAGGATTTCTGATCGAACAATCAACCGAAAAATGGATTTTTTCAAAATCGTCGAGGATATACACATAACCCCCGATTTCTGGCTGTCATATTGCACTTGTGAACAATGGCATAGCTTAGAAGTCAGAATTCTCGAAATTAAACTTCCGTGATCCCGTTTTCGGCAGTTTCCGTCCCGCTCGCCGGATCAAGGATTTCTGCTCGACCAAATGTCCGAAAAATAGATTTTTTCAGAATCGTCGTAAATATACTGTAACACGGTGGAGCGTTACAATATTTTCCCCCCTCGGCCGGCTCGAAGGCCATCACACACCACATTTTATAACTGTTAAGAATTATTTTTTTATAATTAATACTAGCGATATTTTGTGTAAGACTTCCCCCTTTTTGCCCCCCCCCCCCCCCCCTCCTGGTATGAATGCGTATTAGATTTGCAACATCGCCGAGGCATCAAGGACCAACGAGAGACACTACGGCAGCCTAAGCAAAGTGACGTGGTGAGAGTGTGGGCTGGAGACGGAGAGGGGATCTGCCACGCCAACCAGCTGAGGAGTACACGCCGCGTCACACGAGGAGCCTCCACTCGTGGGGACAAAGGTTGGAGTTAGCCGCCCAACTGCGTGCGTGTACTCACTCTAACGATCGTCAGCGGCAATCCAAATCGCCCGCGGCGATCGCACCGCCCAACTCTGCTACGCCGTTCCGCCGCAGCACCGCCCGAGCGCCACTAACCAGCCGCACTCGATCCATCGATCAATGCCGAAGCACGTAGTGTTCTCAAGCCGAGGATTCCCGAGGATGCCCGAAGACTCCCGAAAGAACGAGGAAGAAGACGGACGACATTTTCCCGGCACTTCGAGCCCCGCCGTCGTCGCGACCCGTTAGGGAGACATTGTGTGAAAAGAGTGTGTGATAAAGAGTGACCGGGGGTATTGTCCCCGGTGCTGCTTTGTGAGTGATTGAGTGAGTGAGTGAGTAATTTTTATAATATTTTTAGTTTCTGTTCCCCCCCCCCCCCCCTCCAGCCCCGTATCTTTCGAGTTACTCCCTTTATTATCGTTTGTATCGAGAAGACCGTCTGCCACCACGTGGAGACCGGCGCCTCTGATTACCGCCATTTTGTATTGTCTTGTATCGAGAGGGCCGGCTGCCACCGCGTGGAGATCGGTGCGTAATTGTTTTTGGTAATTATTATTGTATTTGCGTGCGAGGTAGTGTGGTGGTTCATCGCGACTACCACTCGTACATTTAGTCGTTAATTTCTTTTTGCGCCATTCCCCCCCCATTATAGAATACCCCCGTGCTTCACCCCCCCCCCACCCCTTTCGTTTTGGATTACCTGACCGAGGTAATTATTAAGAAGCCAACGAGTTCGGGAATTCACCCCCTGAGACCCCTCGTCCCTCTACCCTCTAGCCGCGCCCCCATTTTCGCGATTATTATTTTTTCTTTTATATTCCTTGTAAGATTACCGGGTCATGTGACCGGTAATCTCAGTCGTTGCTACACGTGACGTAGCTGGCGCCCAAACCCACCCCCATTTTCTTTTATTATTGTAATTATTTTTCTTTTATTGTCATTATTATATTCGCCTCGTTACTTGATTTTTCTTTTTTTGTTGCATTCATTTTTATTTCTCACTGACCCCTTCCCCGTTCCTTAATTACCGGGAAGCCGGTCATAAATTGGCGCCCAACGTGGGGCCCGAAAAAGAGTTCGTCCGCAGCCAGACCTGCGCTCGAGACTTACTAAATTTTTTTGTTTTGGCAGTGCTCACCTCGGTATTTACTCCCCCGTCTACCCCCCGTGATATTACTAAGTTTGATTTATTTTAAAAATGTTTTTTTCTTTCACGCAATAATACGTTGCCCCGATACCCAACTTTTTGCCTTTGGATTTATTGTATTTCTATTTTTTTTGCCCGTCAGTATTATTTGCCCCTTTGTGTTTTTTTTTTCCTTTTCACCGTTTTTATTTTTTTTTACTAGTTTTGGAGTTTGCGATTGTGCCTTCAACTAGATACTCGCCCCTTTTGCGTGTAATACGCCACCCCCCCCCCCCCCCAAACCCGACGTGTTCTTTTTTTTGATTTGCCTTTGTTTAGCAAGGAAAAATTATTTCCTAGCCCCTGCCCGTTTTTCTGTCCTCTGTTTCTTTTTTCTTTCCTCTCTCAAATTTTCGAGTTTTGGTTTTGTTTATTTTTGAGCCCCCGACCCATTGAATTGCGATTTTCGAGTTTTGGATTATTTTTGTTTTTGTGTAACCGCCTCTTTTGAGATTCGGTTTTAGAATTTTTTTTTGTGTTTTCGAGTTTCCTCCTACGAATTTCATTTTTGGTTTTGCATCGTTATTTTCCGATTTCAGTTTTTTATTTATTTTTCTACAGAGTCTTGAAACTGTCGTTTCGACTCTCAAGTTTTGAGTTAAGCCCCCCTGTGTTTTCTACTATTTCTCCCGTTTATTTCCTTTAACCTTTGTTTCGGATTTGTTATCATGATGCCCCCAATTGAAGCTCGTGTACCCGACCCCAATATCCATCGGGTTTACAGCACTGCGGAGATTCTGCAGTTGTATAACCAGCCCGCCCCTTCTATCAATTCACCCCCTTCAAACCCTTCAGGCCCTTCCCCTACCCCTAATGCCCCTGAAGACCCCCGTATAGTTTTTATTCGAGATCAGGTGGCTAAGATTGACATGAACGACGTTCTGGCTTTGTTGGACCATGCCGGACTCCGTCTGGATGGTGGAGAAAGGGTAGCTCGCGACCGGTATACCAGATACCAAGTGCAGCTGCAGTTTCCCCACCTAAGCCATTGTTTTGACATCCAAAAAGAAGTCCTCAATAGTTTCGTTTCCGGTCTGCCTCTAAACCAGGAGATTGGGAATCAAACGAAACTAAATTCATTGATTCGACAAGTGCAATATGCCCCACCAGTTATTGGTTCCCCAGAACCCCCGAAAGAACTGAGGAGAGAAGAAAGTCCCTTAGAGTCTGCCTCAACCCTAGCCCTGTTAACTTGCACCCCCATTGAAGAATCCGAAGCCCTGATCTCGAATCCGCCCGTGCGCCCCCGTACCATTCGAAAACGAAAGCCCGTACCTTTAGCCCAGAAGGTTGCGTCCCAAGTAGCTGGAAAAAGTCCTGAGGAGGGAGAAAAATTGCTTACCAAATGTGTGAGGATTTTCCGACTCCAAAACGCCCAAAAGTTAAGGTCTGCGGCATTAAAAAGATATTCCAGCTACAGCGACTTCGCCAAAATAAAGCCGCCCTCCATTGCAAATGACCCCTTCGCCCGTCTTTCCGCGCCAGTGAGTTCTATCCCCACACCAAGAAACCCCCACAGGACTCCAACAGGTCGGAAAACCCAGACTGACCCATTAGTACCGTGTTCAGTTCCTCCCACGGAAACTCCCGTTCCCCTCCACAACCCTTCTAGTTCGGTCGAGTCCGCTAGGAGGGAACTGAACTCACAAAAACCCCCTAGGAAGTCCTTAAAGCATTCGAGATCACCCCCGCAGAATTGTAGCCCAAAATCTCGACCAAATTTGCCAACTAAAAATATCCCCTCACTCATGGCGTATCCTGTGCCATGCCCAGCCCCGTGCCCGGAAGTCCCAGTCCTTCGGAAATTTATAAAGCCCTCTGTTAGCCCGCAACGAGTCCCTTCGCCTAACCAGCTTCATCATCAAGCCCTAATGCCCAGAAGCTGGCGAAAGCGGGACTTGGAGCGATCCCAACCCCGTCGCTATTCGCACCCCTTTTTCCCGACATCTCCAGTATTGCAACCGCGGTCCCTAGACCACCCGCGAGTTGCCTGGAGTCCAGGAAGTCCCCAAAGTTCACCACGGACCCTCCCTTCACTTTTTGATCTACCCTTTCCCGTGAGCAGTCCGAGTAACCACCCCGTTTGGTCCAAAAATGACACTTCACCGTTCCCCAGTCATCCCCATCGCCCGAATAATTGCCGGCTCAGAATCCGTAGTGTCTGACGAGTCCGACGATTATGTCACACCGGAATTTGGACCATGGCAATAACCCCCTGGTATCGACAGACCCCCAATTATTTCGTTCTTTGCTACCCCGAGATTTTAGTTTTGTTTTAGTTAGGCTATCGAGTATTCTACGGATCGTCGGCAATCGCCGAATACATTTTTTAAGTATTTATTTTCTTTATTGGTTTTGTGAACCCCGCCCCTGACCTGACCCCTGTCGATATCATCCCCCGTAACTCCCTTGTCCGACACATTTGCCTACTTATCGAGCCCCCGCGCCCCCGAGTGATTGTGTGAATGCTCAATACGTCAAGGACGTACTTTCGTTTAAGCGGGGGGGAGTTTGTAACACGGTGGAGCGTTACAATATTTTCCCCCCTCGGCCGGCTCGAAGGCCATCACACACCACATTTTATAACTGTTAAGAATTATTTTTTTATAATTAATACTAGCGATATTTTGTGTAAGACTTCCCCCTTTTTGCCCCCCCCCCCCCCCCTCCTGGTATGAATGCGTATTAGATTTGCAACATCGCCGAGGCATCAAGGACCAACGAGAGACACTACGGCAGCCTAAGCAAAGTGACGTGGTGAGAGTGTGGGCTGGAGACGGAGAGGGGATCTGCCACGCCAACCAGCTGAGGAGTACACGCCGCGTCACACGAGGAGCCTCCACTCGTGGGGACAAAGGTTGGAGTTAGCCGCCCAACTGCGTGCGTGTACTCACTCTAACGATCGTCAGCGGCAATCCAAATCGCCCGCGGCGATCGCACCGCCCAACTCTGCTACGCCGTTCCGCCGCAGCACCGCCCGAGCGCCACTAACCAGCCGCACTCGATCCATCGATCAATGCCGAAGCACGTAGTGTTCTCAAGCCGAGGATTCCCGAGGATGCCCGAAGACTCCCGAAAGAACGAGGAAGAAGACGGACGACATTTTCCCGGCACTTCGAGCCCCGCCGTCGTCGCGACCCGTTAGGGAGACATTGTGTGAAAAGAGTGTGTGATAAAGAGTGACCGGGGGTATTGTCCCCGGTGCTGCTTTGTGAGTGATTGAGTGAGTGAGTGAGTAATTTTTATAATATTTTTAGTTTCTGATTTTGCCCCCCCCCCCCCCCCCCCAGCCCCGTATCTTTCGAGTTACTCCCTTTATTATCGTTTGTATCGAGAAGACCGTCTGCCACCACGTGGAGACCGGCGCCTCTGATTACCGCCATTTTGTATTGTCTTGTATCGAGAGGGCCGGCTGCCACCGCGTGGAGATCGGTGCGTAATTGTTTTTGGTAATTATTCTTGTATTTGCGTGCGAGGTAGTGTGGTGGTTCATCGCGACTACCACTCGTACATTTAGTCGTTAATTTCTTTTTGCGCCATTCCCCCCCCATTATAGAATACCCCCGTGCTTCACCCCCCCCCCCCCTTTCGTTTTGGATTACCTGACCGAGGTAATTATTAAGAAGCCAACGAGTTCGGGAATTCACCCCCTGAGACCCCTCGTCCCTCTACCCTCTAGCCGCGCCCCCATTTTCGCGATTATTATTTTTTCTTTTATATTCCTTGTAAGATTACCGGGTCATGTGACCGGTAATCTCAGTCGTTGCTACACGTGACGTAGCTGGCGCCCAAACCCACCCCCATTTTCTTTTATTATTGTAATTATTTTTCTTTTATTGTCATTATTATATTCGCCTCGTTACTTGATTTTTCTTTTTTTGTTGCATTCATTTTTATTTCTCACTGACCCCTTCCCCGTTCCTTAATTACCGGGAAGCCGGTCATAATACATAACCCCTATTTTCTGGCTGCCATATGTCACTTAAGAACGTTGGCATAGTTTAAAAGACGAAATTTTCAAAAAAAACTTCGACGATCCCGATTTCGGCTCGGTCGCCGGATATTGGATTTCTGCGCGACCGAACGACCGAATAATGGATTTTTTCGAAATCGTCGAAAATATAAACATAACCCCTGTTTTTTGGCTGCCATAAGCCACTTGAGAACGATGGCATCGTTTAGAAGTCGAAATTTTCAAAATAACTTCGATGAACCCGTTTTCGACTCGGTCGCCGGATCTAGGATTTCTGCTCGACCAAACGACCGAAAAATTGATTTTTTCCGAATCGTCGTAAATATACACATAACCCCTGTTTTCTGGCTGCCATATACCACTTGAGAACGATGGCATAGCTTAGAAGTCAAAATTCTCGAAAATAATCTTCCGTGATCCCGTTTTCGGCAGTTTCCGTATCACTCGCCGGATCAAAGATTTCTGCTTGACCAAACGACCGAAAAATCGGTTTTTTCAGAATCGACGTAAATATACACTTAACCTCTGTTTTCTGGCTGCCATATGTCACTTGAGAACGATGGCATAGCTTAGAAGTCGAAATGTTCAAAAAAAACTTCGACGATCCCGATTTCGGCTCGGTCGCTGGATCTAGCATTTCTGCTCGACCAAATGACCAGAAAATGGATTTTATCAAAATCGTCGAAAATATACACATAACCCTCGCTTTCAGGCTGCCATATGCCCCTGTTACGTAGTAGCCTTACACGCACTTGTTTTTAAAGCATAATGCCCGCACTAGACACAACGCCTTATCTAAAGCGCACGAGCGCCGCATCACGACCGTTGACCCTAATGCTTTTCCGAAACCAAGAACACCCTCGCTAGTTTATGACACACGGCACCGGACGACGGGCGTGCCATAAATCCTCAGTTCGTATCTCCCAAGAATGTGAGATATAAAATCGAATACCATAATTGATAAACTCTTTTCGAGCTACCCCATAATTACATGAGCCTCAAACAGTCCCATAAATAGTTTACTTATATTCATTGTTTACGATCTTCTATCAAATTTATGATTCTCCCACGCTCGATTCAACCTACCCGAATTAGTATATACGAGAGGGATTTAGTTAGGTAAGTTAGTTAGTCTTAAATCTGCGACCAACGTATTAACTTCGACGGAGCGCGCAAAGCTCCATACTACATATTCGGCCCTGCGTGGACAATTAATACAGTTATCTAAATACTAGAAGTGTACCAGCAGAAATTCTAACGAATAAATTTTAAGTATTTACAAATTGGCGAATCACCATTATTTGCATGCTGGATCCCTGTACCACAACTCGATCATGCAGTCACTGGCTCCATTTGATTTATATTCTTACATCATTGGAAAAGCGAAAGCCGAGATGTCCGGCCCCGTTGTAAAGAGCTAACGCTTTGACCCGAAAGTGAGATGGCCGTTACGATCTCCCCAGTGCAACTCATAAGAGTTGACCGGGACGTAAAACCACTTAAGAACGATATCATAGCTTAGAAGTCGAAATATTCAAAAATAACTTCGACGATTCCGTTTTCGGCTCGGTCGCCGGATCTAGGATTGCTGCTCGACCAAACGACCGAAAAATGGATTTTTTCAAAATCGTCGAAAATAACACATAACCCCCATTTTCTGGCTGCCATATACCTCTTGAGAACAATGGCATAGCTTAGAAGTCAAAATTCTCGAAAATAAACTTCTGTGATCCTGTTTTCGGCTATTTACGTCCCGCTCGCTGGATCAAGGATTTCTCCTCGACCAAACGACCGAAAAATGGATTTCTTTAAAATCGTCGAAAATATACACATAACCCCTGTTTTCTGGCTGCCATATGTCACTTGAGAACGATGGGATAGCTTAGAAGTCGAAATTTGCAAAAAAAACTTCGACGATCCCGTTTCCGGCTCAGTCGCCGGATCTAGGATTTCTGATCGACCAAACGACCGGAAAATAGATTTTTTTAAAATCGTCGAAAATATACAGATAACCCCAGTTTTCTGGCTGCCATATGCCACTTGAGAACGGTGGCATCGCTTAGAAGTCGAAATTTTCAAAAAATATCCGATGATCCCGTTTTCGGCTCGGTCGCCGGATCTATGATTTCTGCTCGACCAAACGACCGAAAAATGGATTTTTTTTAAATCGTCGAAAATATACACATAATCCCTGTTATCTGGCTGCCATATGCCGTTTGAAAACGATGACATAGCTTGGAAGTCGAAATTTTCAAAAGAAACTTCGACGATCCCGTTTTCGGCTCGCTCGCTGGATCTAGGATTTCTGCTCGATCAAACGACCGAAATTTTATTTATTTTTTTTTCAAAATCGTCAAAAATATGCACATAACCCCTGTTTTCTGGGTGCAATATACCACTTGAGAACGATAGCTTAGCTTAGAAGTCGAAATTTTCAAAAAATTTCCGATGATCCCGTTTTCGGCTCGGTCGCCGGATCTATGATTTCTGCTCGACCAAACGACCGAAAAATGGATTTTTTTAAAATCGTCGAAAATATACACATAATCCCTGTTATCTGGCTGCCATATGCCGTTTGAAACCGATGGCTTAGCTTAGAAGTCGAAATTTTCAAAAAAACTTCGACGATCCCGTTTCCGGCTCGCTCGCCGGATCTAGGATTTCTGCTTAACCAAACGACCGAAAAATGGATTTTTTCAAAATCGTCGAAAATATACACATAACCCCTGTTTTCTGGCTGCCACATGTCACTTGAGAACGATGGCATAGCTTAGAAGTCGAAATTAAAAAAAAAAATTTCGACGATCCCGTGTTCGGCTCGGTCGCCGGATCTAAGATTTCTGCTCGACCAAACGACTGAAAAGTCGGTTTTTTCAGAATCGACGTAAATATACACATAACCCCTGTTTTCTGGCTGCCATATATCCCTTGAGAACGATGGCATAGCTTAGAAGTCGAAATTTTCAAAAAAAACGTCGACGATCCCGTTTTCGGCTCGGTCGCCGGATCTAGGATTTCTGCTTAACCAAACGACCGAAAAATGGATTTTTTCAGAATCGTCGTAAATATACACATAACCCCTTTTTTTTGGCTGCCATATGTCACTTGAGAACGACGGCATCGTTTAGAAGTCGACATTTTCAAAATAACTTCGATGATCCCGTTTTCGGCTCGGTCGCCGGATCTAGGATTTCTGCTCGACCAAACGACCGAAAAATGGATTTCTTCAAAATCGTCGGAAATATACACATAACCCACGATTTCTGGCTGCCATATGCCACTTGAGAACGATGGCATAGCTTAGAAGTCGAAATTTAAAGAAAAACTTCGACGATCCCGTTTTCGGCTCGGTCGCCGGATCTAGGATTTCTGCTCGACCAAATGACCAAAAAATGGATTTTTTTCAAATCGTTGAAAATATACACATGACCTTCGTTTTCTGGCTGCCATATGCCACTTGAGAACGATGGCATAGCTTAAAAGTCGAAATTGTCAAAAAAACTTCGTCGATCCCGATTTCGGCTCGGTCGCCGGATCTTGGATTTCTGCTCGACCAAACGACCGAATAATGGATTTTTTCAAAATCGTCGAAAAAATACACATAACCCCTGTTTTCTGGCTGCCACATAACACTTGAGAACGATGGCATAGCTTAGAAGTCGAAATTTTAGAAAAAAATTTCGACGATCCCGTTTTCGGCTCGGTCGCCGGATCTAGGATTTCTGCTCGACCAAACGAACGAAAAATGGATTTTTTTAAAATCGTCGGAAATATACACATAACCCCTGTTTTCTGGCTGCCATATGCCATTTGAGAACGATGGCATAGCTTAGAAGTCGAAATTTTCAAAAAAAACTTCGACGATCCGGTTTTCGGCTCTGTCGCCGGATCTAGGATTTCTGCTCGACCAAACGACCGAAAAATGGATTTTATCAAAATCGTCGAAAATATACACATAACCCTCGCTTTCTGGCTGCCATATGCCCCTGTTACGTAGTAGCCTTACACGCACTTGTTTTTAAAACCTAACGCCCGCACTAGACACAACGCCTTATCTAAAGCGCACGAGCGCCGCATCACGACCGTTGACCCTAATGCTTTTCCGAAACCAAGAAAACCCTCGCTAGTTTATGACACACGGCACCGGACGACGGGCGTGCCATAAATCCTCAGTTCGTATCTCCCAAGAATGTGAGATATAAAATCGAATACCATAATTGATAAACTCTTTTCGAGCTACCGGATAATTACATGAGCCTCAAACAGTCCAATAAATAGTTTACTTATATTCATTGTTTACGATCTTCTATCAAATTTATGATTCCCACTCGCTCGATTCAACCTACCCAAATTAGTATATAAGAGAGGGATTTAGTTAGTTAAGTCTGTTAGTCTTAAATCTGCGACCAACGTATTAACTTCGACGGAGCGCGCAAAGCTCCATACTACATATTCGGCCCTGCGTGGTCAATTAATACAGTTATCTAAATACTAGAAGTGTACCAGCAGAAATTCTAACGAATAAATTGTGAGTGTTTACAAATTGGCGAATCACCATTATTTGTATGCTAGATCCCTGTACCACAACACGATCATGCAGTCACTGGCTCTATTTGATTCATCTTCTTACATCATTGGAGAAGCGAAAGGCGAGATGTCCATCCCCGTTGTAAACAGCTAACGCTTTGACCCGAAAGTGAGATGGCCGTTACGATCTCCCCAGTGCAACTCATAAGAGTTGACCGGGACGTAAAACCACTTAAGAACGATATCATAGCTTAGAAGTCGAAATATTCAAAAATAACTTCGACGATCCCGTTTTCGGCTCGGTCGCCGGATCTAGGATTGCTGCTCGACCAAACGACCGAAAAATTGATTTTTTTCAAATCATCGAAAATATACACATAACCCCTGTTTTCTGGCTGCCATATGTCACTTGAGAACGATGGCATAGCTTAGAAGTCGAAATTTTCAACAAAAACGTCGACGATCCCGTTTTCGGCTCGGTCGCCGGATCTAGGATTTCTGCTTGACCAAACGACCGAAAAATGGATTTCTTCAAAATCGTCGGAAATATACACATAACCCCCGATTTCTGGCTGCCATATGCCACTTGAGAACGATGGCATAGCTTCGAAGTCGAAATTTGACAAAAAAAACTTCGACGATCCCGTTGTCGGCTCGGTCGTCGGATCAAGGATTTCTGATCGAACAATCAACCGGAAAACGGATTTTTTCAAAATCGTCGAAAATATACACATAACCTTCGTTTTCTGGTTGCCATATGCCACTTGAGAACGATGGCATAGCTTAGAAGTCGAAATTTAAAAAAAAAATTCGACGATCCCGTGTTCGGCTCGGTCGCCGGATCTAGGATTTCTGCTCGACCAAATGACCAAAAAATGGATTTTTTTCAAATCGTCGAAAATATACAGATAACCTTCGTTTTCTGGCTGCCATATGCCACTTGAGAACGATGGCATAGCTGAAAAGTCGAAATTTTCAAAAAAACTTCGACGATCCCGATTTCGGCGCGGTCGCCGGATCTTGGATTTCTGCTCGACCAAACGACCGAATAATGGATTTTTTCAAAATCGTCGAAAATATACACATAACCCCTGTTTTCTGGCTGCCACATGTCACTTGAGAACGATGGCATAGCTTAGAAGTCGAAATTTAAAAAAAAAATTTCGACGATCCCGTTTTCGGCTCGGTCGCCGGATCTAAGATTTCTGCTCTACCAAACGACTGAAAAATCGGTTTTTTCAGAATCTACGTAAATATACACATAACCCCTGTTTTCTGGCTGCCATATATCCCTTGAGAACGATGGCATAGCTTAGAAGTCGAAATTTTCAAAAAAAACCTCGACGATCCCGTTTTCGGCTCGGTCGCCCGATCTAGGATTTCTGCTTAACCAAACGACCGAAAAATGGATTTTTTCAGAATCGTCGTAAATATACACATAACCCTTTTTTTTTTTGGCTGCCATATGTCACTTGAGAACGACGGCATCGTTTAGAAGTCGACATTTTCAAAATAACTTCGATGATCCCGTTTTCG
This sequence comes from Clistopyga incitator, assembly GCA_947507545.1. NCBI lineage: Eukaryota > Metazoa > Arthropoda > Insecta > Hymenoptera > Ichneumonidae > Clistopyga > Clistopyga incitator. Next base: position 7,269,061 of record OX382190.1, on the reverse strand, counting down.
GCTCGGTCGCCGGATCTAGGATTTCTGCTCGACCAAACGACCGAAAAATGGATTTCTTCAAAATCGTCGGAAATATACACATAACCTTCGTTTTCTGGCTGCCATATGCCACTTGAGAACGATGGCATAGCTTAGAAGTCGAAATTTTCAAAAAAAACGTCGACGATCCCGTTTTCGGCTCGGTCGCCGGATGTAGGATTTCTGCTTGACCAAACGACCGAAAAATGGATTTTTTCAGAATCGTCGTAAATATAGACATAACCCCTGTTTTTTGGCTGCCATATGTCACTTGAGAACGATGGCATAGCTTAGAAGGCGAAATTTTCAAAAAAAAACTACGAGAATCCCGATTTCGGCTCGGTCGCCGGATCTTGGATTTCTGCTCGACCAAACGACCCAATATTGGATATTTTCAAAATCGTCGAAAATGTACACATAACCCCTGTTTTTTGGCTGCCATAAGCCACTTGAGAACGATGGCATCATTTAGAATTCGACATCTTCAAAATAACTTCGATGATCCCGTTTTCGGCTCGGTCGCCGGATCTAGGATTTCTGCTCGACCAAACGACCGAAAAATGGATTTCTTCAAAATCGTCGGAAATATACACATAACCCCCGATTTCTGGCTGCCATATGCCACTTGAGAACGATGGCATAGCTTCGAAGTCGAAATTTGACAAAAAAAACTTCGACGATCCCGTTTTCGGCTCGATCGCCGGATCTTGGATTTCTGCTCGACCAAACGACCGAATAATGGATATTTTCAAAATCGTCGAAAATATAAACATAACCCCTGTTTTCTGGCTGCCATAAGCCACTTCAGAACGATGGCATAGCTTATAAGTCAAAATTCCAGAAAATAAACTTCCGTGATCCCGTTTTCGGCAGTTTCCGTACCGCTCGACGGATCAAGGATTTCTGCTCGAACAAACGACCGAAAAATTGATTGTTTCAGAATCGTCGTAAATATACACATAAACCCTATTTTCTGGCTGCCATGTGACGCTTGAGAACGATGGCATAGCTTAAAAGTCGAAATTTTCAAAAAAACTTCGACGATCCCGATTTCGGCGCGGTCGCCGGATCTTGGATTTCTGCTCGACCAAACGACCGAATAATGGATTTTTTCAAAATCGTCGTAAATATACACATAACACCCGTTTTTTTGCTGCCATAAGCCACTTGAGAACGATGGCATCGCTTAGAAGTCGAAATTTTAAAAATAACTTCGATGATCCCGTCTTCGGCTCGGTCGCCGGATCTATGATTTCGGCTCAACCAAACGACCGAAAAATGGATTTTTTCAAAATCGTCGAAAATATACACATAACCTCCGATTTTTGGCTGACATATGCCACTTGAGAACTATGGCATAGCTTGGAAGTCAAAATTCTCGAAAATAAACTTTCGTGATCCCGTTTGCGGTAGTTTCCGTCCCACTCCCCGGATCAAGGATTTCTGTTCGACCAAACGACCGAAAAATTGATTTATTCAGAATCGTCGTAAATATACACATAACCTCCGATTTTTGGCTGACATATGTCACTTGAGAACGATGGCATAGCTTAGAAGTCAAAATTCTAGAAAACAAACTTCCGCGATCCCGTCTTCGGTAGTTTCCGTCCCACTCCCCGGATCGAGGATTTCTGCTCGACCAAACGACGAAAAATGGATTTTTTCAGAATCGTCGTAAATATACACATAACCCCTGTTTTCTCGCTGCCATATGCCACTTGAGAACGATGGCATAGCTTAGAAGTCGAAATTAACAAAAGAAACTTCGACGATCCCGTTTTCGTCTCGGTCGCAGGATGTAAGATTTCTTCTCGACCAAACGACCGAAAAATGGATTTTTTCAAATTTGTCGAAAATATGCAATCTAACACGGTGCATCTTTCGGATGCACGGAGCTCGACTGAAGGCCGCCACTCACGTATGTACCCATAATAGTAATTATTATTGTATCCTGGAGCATTTTTACGCCCCCCTTGTCCCTTTCTTTTTGTTTGTTCCGCCCTCGAATGCAAGTGTGAATGGATGAATGAATCGAGCAAGGTTGAATGTGGCGCCGGCCGGGAGTTGAATCCGGCGCACCACGGCGCTTGCTGCCGGGGTTGAAGCCCGTGGGCAAAAGCGTAGGCAGAGGGGACTCGCACGACTAGCGCGTCCCTGCCCCGCCGCCGACGCCTGCTACGCTTGTCCCACCAGCCTATCTCCAGGCGCGAAGCCTTCCATTCGCCGAGCCCGCTAAGGACCTCCGCGGGAGCGAATCAACTGCGACGCGATGCTCCAATGAAGAAGACGCCGGCCGGCATGTCAGTTCAGCTGAGCTATGTGCAAAGAATGACGCCATTGAATTCAGTAACGAGCATTTTGTGAGTGTTGAAGAGTTAAAGAGATATTTGCAACGTGTGGAATTGTGAAAAGGGTGAGTAGTTGAGTACTTCCTTCACCTAGTTCCTGTTAGTGAGTGATAAAACCTCTATAATACGAATCACGTGATATTTCACCCCCGCGTTTTCTCCCCACGTGCCCGCCGCCATCACAGGTGTCGTTCACACCTTATGCCTCATCAGTGAGTGTTGGTTTTCTTGTGCGGAATTATTGTTCAGTTCCGAGATCGTTCCGTTGTTGAAGTTTTCTGAATCGTGCAATTATTACGAGCCCCCCCCCCCCCACCAACCGCCTCCGGAAATGAAATCTCAATTTTCCGTAATTACGGTTCCGATCCAGTCACCCCATACTTCACCCGACCCCCTTTTTCTCTAGTGTTCTTTTCCGCCCGAAAAATCGGCTTATTGTCGCCCTTTTTTTTTTCTTGTTACGACCGAGGTAATAAATAAAAAGCCGACGAGTTCGGAAATTCACCCCTGAGACCTCTCGTCCCTCGGTCCCTAGACACGTTTCCCTATTATTACGATTTATTGTTTTCTTTTATTTTTTTTTTGTGATATTACCGGGCCAAGTGACCGGTAATATTCCGTTTGCTACACGATACGTAGCTGGCGCCCAGGGAAACCCCTTATATATATTTTCTTTAATAAATCATTGATACTGCTAGTATTTTGTTTTTGCTATTATTTTCACTAAACCCTTCCCCCACCGTTAATAAAAGGAAAGCCGGTTATAGCACATAACCCCTGTTCTCTGGCTGCCATATGCCACTTCAAAACGATGGCATAGCTTAGAAGTCGAAATTTAAAAAAAAAACTTCGACGATCCGGTTTTCGGCTCGATCGCCGAATCTAGGATTTCTGCTCGACCAAACGACCGAAAAATGCATTTTTTCAGAATCGTCGTAAATATACACATAACCCCTGTTTTCTGGCTGCCATATGTCACTTGAGAACGATGGCATAGCTTAGGAATCGAAATATTCAAAAAAAACGTCGACTATCCCGTTTTCGGCTCGGTCGCCGGATTTAGGATTTCTGCTTAACCAAACGACCGAAAAATGGATTTTTTCAGAATCGTCGTAAATATACACATAACCCCTTTTTTTTGGCTGCCATATGTCACTTGAGAACGACGGCATCGTTTAGAAGTCGACATTTTCAAAATAACTTCGATGATCCCGTTTTCGGCTCGGTCGCCGGATCTAGGATTTCTGCTCGACCAAACGACCGAAAAATGGATTTCTTCAAAATCGTCGGAAATATACACATAACCCACGATTTCTGGCTGCCATATGCCACTTGAGAACGATGGCATAGCTTCGAAGTCGAAATTTGACAAAAAAAACTTCGACGATCCCGTTGTCGGCTCGGTCGTCGGATCAAGGATTTCTGATCGAACAATCAACCGGAAAACGGATTTTTTCAAAATCGTCGAAAATATACACATAACCTTCGTTTTCTGGCTGCCATATGCCACTTGAGAACGATGGCATAGCTTAGAAGTCGAAATTTAAAGAAAAACTTCGACGATCCCGTTTTCGGCTCGGTCGCCGGATCTAGGATTTCTGCTCGACCAAATGACCAAAAAATGGATTTTTTTCAAATCGTCGAAAATATACACATAACCTTCGTTTTCTGGCTGCCATATGCCACTTGAGAACGATGGCATAGCTTAAAAGTCGAAATTTTCAAAAAAACTTCGACGATCCCGATTTCGGCTCGGTCGCCGGATCTTGGATTTCTGCTCGACCAAACGACCGAATAATGGATTTTTGCAAAATCGTCGAAAAAATACACATAACCCCTGTTTTCTGGCTGCCACATAACACTTGAGAACGATGGCATAGCTTAGAAGTCGAAATTTTCAAAAAAAGTTTCGACGATCCCGTTTTCGGCTCGGTCGCCGGATCTAGGATTTCTGCTCGACCAAACGAACGAAAAATGGATTTTTTTCAAATCGTCGAAAATATACACATAACCCTCGCTTTCTGGCTGCCATATGCCCCTGTTACGTAGTAGCCTTACACGCACTTGTTTTTAAAACCTAACGCCCGCACTAGACACATCGCCTTATCTAAAGCGCACGAGCGCCGCATCACGACCGTTGACCCTAATGCATTTCCGAAACCAAGAACACCCTCGCTAGTTTATGACACACGGCACCGGACGACGGGCGTGCCATAAATCCTCAGTTCGTATCTCCCAAGAATGTGAGATATAAAATCGAATACCATAATTGATAAACTCTTTTCGAGCTACCGGATAATTACATGAGCCTCAAACAGTCCCATAAATAGTTTACTTATTTTCATTGTTTACGATCTTCTATCAAATTTATGATTCCCCCACGCTCGATTCAACCTACCCGAATTAGTATATACGAGAGGGATTTAGTTAGTTAAGTTAGTTAGTCATAAATCTGCGACCAACGTATTAACTTCGACGGAGCGCGCAAAGCTCCATACTACATATTCGGCCCTGCGTAGACAATTAATACAGTTATCTAAATACTAGAAGTGTACCAGCAGAAATTCTAACGAATAAATTTTAAGTATTTACAAATTGGCGAATCACCATTATTTGCATGCTGGATCCCTGTACCACAACTCGATCATGCAGTCACTGGCTCCATTTGATTTATATTCTTACATCATTGGAAAAGCGAAAGCCGAGATGTCCGGCCCTGTTGTAAAGAGCTAACGCTTTGACCCGAAAGTGAGATGGCCGTTACGATCTCCCCAGTGCAACTCATAAGAGTTGACCGGGACGTAAAACCACTTAAGAACGATATCATAGCTTAGAAGTCGAAATATTCAAAAATAACTTCGACGATCCCGTTTTCGGCTCGGTCGCCGGATCTAGGATTGCTGCTCGACCAAACGACCGAAAAATGGATTTTTTCAAAATCGTCGAAAATAACACATAACCCCCATTTTCTGACTGCCATATACCTCTTGAGAACAATGGCATAGCTTAGAAGTCAAAATTCTCGAAAATAAACTTCTGTGATCCTGTTTTCGGCTATTTACGTCCCGCTCGCTGGATCAAGGATTTCTCCTCGACCAAACGACCGAAAAATGGATTTCTTTAAAATCGTCGAAAATATACACATAACCCCCGATTTCTGGCTCCCATATGCCACTTGAGAACGATGGCATAGCTTCGAAGTCGAAATTTGACAAAAAAAACTTCGTCGATCCCGTTTTCGGCTCGGTCGTCGGATCAAGGATTTCTGATCGAACAATCAACCGGAAAACGGATTTTTTCAAAATCGTCGAAAATATACACATAACCTCCGATTTTTGACTGACATGTGCCATTTGAGAACGATGGCATAGCTTAGAAGTCAAAATTCTCGAAAATAAACTTCCGTGATTCCGTATTCGGCAGTTTTCGTATCACTCGCCGGATCAAAGATTTCTGCTTGACCAAACGACTGAAAAATCAGTTTTTTCAGAATCGACGTAAATATACACATAACCCCTGCTTTCTGGCTGCCATATGTCACTTGAGAACGATGGCATAGCTTAGAATGCGAAATTTTCAAAAAAAACTACGAGAATCCCGATTTCGGCTCGGTCGCCGGATCTTGGATTTCTGCTCGACCAAACGACCGAATAATGGATATTTTCAAAATCGTCGAAAATGTACACATAACCCCTGTTTTTTGGCTGCTATAAACCACTTGAGAACGATGGCATCGTTTAGAAGTCGACATTTTAAAAATAACTTCGATGATCCCGTTTTCGGCTCGGTCGCCGGATCTAGGATTTCTGCTCGACCAAACGACCGAAAAATGGATTTCTTCAAAATCGTCGGAAATATACACATAACCCCCGATTTCTGGCTGCCATATGCCACTTGAGAACGATGGCATAGCTTCGAAGTCGAAATTTGACAAAAAAAACTTCGACGATCCCGTTGTCGGCTCGGTCGTCGGATCGAGGATTTCTGATCGAACAATCAACCGGAAAACGGATTTTTTCAAAATCGTCGAAAATATACACATAACCTTCGTTTTCTGGCTGCCATATGCCACTTCAGAACGATGGCATAGCTTAGAAGTCGAAATTTTCAAAAAAAAAACTTCGACAATCCCGTTTTCGGCTCGATCGCCGGATCTTGGATTTCTGCTCGACCAAACGACCGAATAATGGATATTTTCAAAATCGTCGAAAATATAAACATAACCCCTGTTTTCTGGCTGCCATAAGCCACTTCAGAACGATGGCATAGCTTATAAGTCAAAATTCTAGAAAATAAACTTCCGTGATCCCGTTTTCGGCAGTTTCCGTACCGCTCGACGGATCAAGGATTTCTGCTCGAACAAACGACCGAAAAATTGATTGTTTCAGAATCGTCGTAAATATACACATAAACCCTATTTTCTGGTTGCCATGTGACGCTTGAGAACGATGGCATAGCTTAAAAGTCGAAATTTTCAAAAAAACTTCGACGATCCCGATTTCGGCGCGGTCGCCGGATCTTGGATTTCTGCTCGACCAAACGACCGAATAATGGATTTTTTCAAAATCGTCGAAAATATACACATAACACCCGTTTTTTTGCTGCCATAAGCCACTTGAGAACAATAGCATCGCTTAGAAGTCGAAATTTTCAAAATAACTTCGATGATCCCGTCTTCGGCTCGGTCGCCGGATCTATGATTTCGGCTCAACCAAACGACCGAAAAATGGATTTTCTCAAAATCGTCGAAAATATACACATAACCTCCGATTTTTGGCTGACATATGCCACTTGAGAACTATGGCATAGCTTGGAAGTCAAAATTCTCGAAAATAAACTTTCGTGATCCCGTTTGCGGTAGTTTCCGTCCCACTCCCCGGATCAAGGATTTCTGTTCGACCAAACGACCGAAAAATTGATTTATTCAGAATCGTCGTAAATATACACATAACCTCCGATTTTTGGCTGACATATGTCATATGAGAACGATGGCATAGCTTAGAAGTCAAAATTCTAGAAAACAAACTTCCGCGATCCCGTCTTCGGTAGTTTCCGTCCCACTCCCCGGATCGAGGATTTCTGCTCGACCAAACGACGAAAAATGGATTTTTTCAGAATCGTCGTAAATATACACATAACCCCTGTTTTCTCGCTGCCATATGCCACTTGAGAACGATGGCATAGCTTAAAAGTCGAAATTTTCAAAAAAACTTCGACGATCCCGATTTCGGCGCGGTCGCCGGATCTTGGATTTCTGCTCGACCAAACGACCGAATAATGGATTTTTTCAAAATCGTCGAAAATATACACATAACACCCGTTTTTTTGCTGCCATAAGCCACTTGAGAACAATGGCATCGCTTAGAAGTCGAAATTTTCAAAATAACTTCGATGATCCCGTCTTCGGCTCGGTCGCCGGATCTATGATTTCGGCTCAACCAAACGACCGAAAAATGGATTTTCTCAAAATCGTCGAAAATATACACATAACCTCCGATTTTTGGCTGACATATGCCACTTGAGAACTATGGCATAGCTTGGAAGTCAAAATTCTCGAAAATAAACTTTCGTGATCCCGTTTGCGGTAGTTTCCGTCCCACTCCCCGGATCAAGGATTTCTGTTCGACCAAACGACCGAAAAATTGATTTATTCAGAATCGTCGTAAATATACACATAACCTCCGATTTTTGGCTGACATATGTCATATGAGAACGATGGCATAGCTTAGAAGTCAAAATTCTAGAAAACAAACTTCCGCGATCCCGTCTTCGGTAGTTTCCGTCCCACTCCCCGGATCGAGGATTTCTGCTCGACCAAACGACGAAAAATGGATTTTTTCAGAATCGTCGTAAATATACACATAACCCCTGTTTTCTCGCTGCCATATGCCACTTGAGAACGATGGCATAGCTTAGAAGTCGAAATTAACAAAAGAAACTTCGACGATCCCGTTTTCGGCTCGGTCGCAGGATGTAAGATTTCTTCTCGACCAAACGACCGAAAAATGGATTTTTTCAAATTTGTCGAAAATATGCAATCTAACACGGTGCATCTTTCGGATGCACGGAGCTCGACTGAAGGCCGCCACTCACGTATGTACCCATAATAGTAATTATTATTGTATCCTGGAGCATTTTTACGCCCCCCTTGTCCCTTTCTTTTTGTTTGTTCCGCCCTGGAATGCAAGTGTGAATGGATGAATGAATCGAGCAAGGTTGAATGTGGCGCCGGCCGGGAGATTAACCCGGCGCCCCACGGCCCTTGCTTCCGGGGTTGAAGCCCGTGGGCAACAGCGTAGGCAGAGGGGACTCGCACGACTAGCGCGTCCCTGCCCCGCCGCCGACGCCTGCTACGCTTGACCCACCAGCCTATCTCCAGGCGCGCGGCCTTCCATTCGCCGAGCCCGCTAGGGACCTCCGCGGGAGCCAAGCAACTGCGACGCGAGGCTCAAATGAAGAAGACGCCGGCCGGCCTGTCAGTTCAGCTGAGCTATGTGCAAAGAACGACGCCATTGAATTCAGTATCGAGCATTTTGTGAGTGTTCAGGAGTTAAAGACATATTTGCAACGTGTGGAATTGTGAAAAGGGTGAGTAGTTGAGTACTTCCTTCACCTAGTTCCAGTTAGTGTGTGATAAACCCTCTATAATACGAACCCCGTGATATTTCACCCCCGCGTTTTCTCCCCACGTGCCCGCCGCCATCACAGGTGTCGTTCACACCTTATGCGCCATCAGTGAGTGGTGGTTTTCTTGTGCGGAATTATTGTTAAGTTCCGATATCGTTGCGTTGGTGATGTTTTCTGAATCGTGCAAATATTACGAGCCCCCCCCCCCCCCCTCCCGCCTCCTGGAATAAAAGCCCAATTTTCCGTAATTACGGTTCCGATCCAGTCACCCCATACTTCACCCGCCCCCCTTTTTCTCTACTTTTCTCTTCCGCCCGAAACATCGTCTTATTGTCGCCCTTTTTTTTTCTGTAACGACCGAGGTAATAAATAAAAAGCCGACGAGTTCGGAAATTCACCCCTGAGACCTGTCGTCCCTCTGTCCTTAGACACGTTTCCCTATTATTACGATTTATTCTTTTCTTTTATTTTTATTTGTGATATTACCGGGCCAAGTGACCAGTAATATTCCGTTTGCTTCACGATACGTAGCTGGCGCCCAGAGAAACCATTTATATATATTTTCTTTAATAAATCATTGATACTGCTAGTATTTTTTTTTTTGCTATTTTTTTCACTAACCCCTTTCCCCACCGTTAATAAACGGGAAGCCGGATATAGCACATAACCACTGTTCTCTGGCTGCCATATGCCACTTCAGAACGATGGCATAACTTAGGAGTCGAAATTTTCAAAAAAAACTTCGACGATCCCGATTTCGGCTCGGTCGTCGGATCTTGGATTTCGGCTCGACCAAACGACCGAATAATGGATATTTTCAAAATCGTCGAAAATATAAACATAACCCCTGTTTTCTGGCTGCCATAAGCCACTTGAGAAGGATGGCATCGCTTAGAAGTCGAAATTTTCAAAAAAACTTCGAAGATCCCGTTTTCGGCTCGGTCGCCGGACCTTGGATTTATGCTCGACCAAACGACCGAATAAAGGATTTTTTCAAGATCGTCGAAAATAACACATAACCCCTGTTTTTTGGCTGTCATATGCCGCTTGAGAACGATGGCATCGCTTAGAAGTCGAAATTTTCGGAAAATCTTCGATGATCCCGTTTTCGGCTCGGTCGCCGGATCAAGGATTTCTGCTCGACCCAACGACCGAAAAATTGATTTTTTCAGAATCGTCGTAAATATACACTATGATCGGCTTCCCGGTAATTAAGGAACGGGGAAGGGGTCAGTGAGGAAGAAAGTAAAAATAAATGAAACCAAAAGAATTTAAATAATAACGTAAATATAATAATCACAATAACGGAAAATAATTACAATAATAAAAGGAAATGGGGGTGGGTTTGGGCGCCAGCTACGTGACGTGTAGCATCCGTAACGTTACCGGTCAAATGACTCGGTAATTTGACAAGTGATTTTAATAATAGAAAATAACGGACGAACGAAATAGACACGCGGCTAGGGGGTAGAGGGGGTGAGGGGTCTCAGAGGTGGATTCCCGAACTCGTCGGCTACTTATTTATTACCTCGGTCGAGACGGGGGGGGGGTGTCGTAAGGGGAAAGGGGGGGGGGGATTGATACCGTAATTGCGGGAGAATTCTATGCTGTCGGCTATGGGCCACAAAAGAAAAGGGGATATTAATTACGAAATTCAGGGGACTCGATTTAAGCGGGATATTTCGGGGCGATCGCTAATTTCGCAGAAGAACCACCACTCACCGATGAACGCAACAGGTGTAACGGCACCCGTGATGGCGTTACGCACGTGGTCGGGAAACACGGGGGAAATAAATATGAAAAATACTTGAACGAAGGGGGGGGAAATCTTAGAATTGCGGGGTTATAAAAGAGGGAAAGTACTCAAGTACTCACTTTGGCTGATGGCTTCAGTCACTCACACACACAATCTCTTAAAATTATAATTCTATTTTACTCAAAATGATGGCGTCCTCTCGTCGCATATAGCTCAGCTGAAGTGACATGCCGGCCGGCGTCTTCTTCTCCGTAGCTTCGTGTCGTCGGTGATTGGCTCCCGCGGCGGTCCCGATCGGGCTCGGCGAATCGGAGGGCCGCGCGCCTGGGGATTGGCCGGTGAGTCAAGCGCAGCAGGCAGCGGCGGTGGTGATTGGCGGCGAGGAGGCAGGGACGCGCTAGTATTGCGGGTCCCCTCTGCTTACGGTTGTCCTCACGGGCCTCAACCCCGGCAGCAACGGCCGTGGGGCCCTAGGCTTCTCTCCCGGTCGGTGTCGCGAGTGATTGGCTCCCGCGGCGGTCCCGATCAGGCTCGACGAATCGGAGGACCGCGCGCCTGAGGATTGGCCAGTGGGTCAAGCGTAGCAGGAAGCGGCGGTGGTCATTGGCGGCGAGGAGGCAGGGACGCGCCAGGCGTGCGGGTCCCCTCTGCTTACGCTTTTCCACACGGCTTCAATCCCGGCAGCAACGGCCGTGGTGCCCTGAGCTCTTCTCCCGGCCGGCACCACATTCAAACTCGCTGCATTCATACTTCCATTCGGGGGGGGGGGGGGGGGGGGGCGAAAAAGAAAAAAGGGGCAAAGAAAATAAAATATCGCGTAACAAAAATCGGGGCTACAAAAATAATACAATTAATAATAAAATAATAAGGGGTACGTACGTGAGTGGCGGCCCTCAGCCGAGCTGTGTGCATCGCGAGGATGCGCCGTGTTACAAACTCCCCCCTGCTGAAACGAAAGTACGACTCGAGTACTTGAGCCGAGGGGATGGATGAGGCTGAGGGCGGACTAGGGATGGAGATATATTGGGAGGTGGTTTCTGGGGAAAGTAAAGGGTGATAGGGTCTTCGATTGAGAATAACGGGTAGATAACTATGTCACGATTTCCGGTTCACAAAGGGAGTTTTATTATACTACAGAGTAACAAAAAAAAAGAAAGAGAACAAAAAAAAAAAAATGCAAAGAAAACGTAGGTAGGAGAGCTCATAAAAAAAACTAAAAGACTTATTGCTATCACAGCTCAGTCTCTCCTACCTATTCCCTATGGAGGGTTAGTTACGGGGGTCGGTGGCTAACGTCTATTAGCGGGGGTGGCGAGTGATAAGCTCGTTGGGGGTGCCGCAGTTCCAGCACTGGAAGTGAGGGGCCTCTACACTCAGTTGCTCCACGGGCTCCTTGTAATGCTCCCGGGAGACGTGCGCGCGGGGTTCAGGGGTCAGACAATCGGGGCGGGGGAGGATGTTAACCATCAGAGGTGGTATTCGGGGGGTTGGGGGAGTGGGTATGGAGGGGGGATCGTTCTTAGGGGGGGGATGAATGGTCAGAGACATTAGCGGTGGTATTCGCGGGGTTGGTGGAGTGGGTACGGGGGGAAGAAGGGCATTCGTGGGGCGGGGGATGGTCAGGGACATCAATGACGGTAGAGAAGGGGCTGAAGGCAAGGATGTGGGGGGTGTTGCGCCTTCTGGACGGGGGACCCGGATCTCCATGAGGGCCATTATTTCTGGGGCCCGGGGTAAGGGACGTCGCTGCCGGGAGGATCTCGTCTTCCTCAGGGGGAGGGTAGCTGGGGGAGGGGGTATGGGCCTTGGTTTGATCGGGGTGGGGGGTTGACGGCTCCAGGGGGCGGACGCGTGGGTGACAAGGGAGTCTCTCTTAGGGGCTGGGGGTTGGATTGGGGTCCGGATTAGGGTAATCTTTGGGCGAGGGGTCGTGGGTGGAGTGGGGGTCGAAAGGGGTAGCTCGGCGAGGGGAGAGATTCGGGGAGTCGCGAGGGGGCGGGGGTCAATTGCGGGCACGCTCCCGGAGGGCATACGTCCGGGCGGGTTCTCTTGGCGCGGCTGGTTTTGATCGGCTTCCTCGTGGCCGACCACGGGGCCGTCGGTCCGGTGGGATAATTCCGTGGCCGGGTGTAGTGGGAGGGGGGAGAGGGTCGCACTCAGCTGGTAGCCGATGCTCTCCCATCTGGTCCTCCTCATCAAGTTCCCCCTGACTGACTTGACCCCCCGTGTTCCTCTCCAATTCATGGTTCCCGACATCCTGTAAGAACGAGGGGTTGCAAGTTATGTCGGGGTCTTCGGCGTCGGGTGTTGGGGCCGCTTTTATCTCGGGGGGCGTTACTTTCTCGGGAGCTGTTGCGGTCGGAGTCGGGGCGTCTGGGGTCTCATCCTGAGCGATTGGGGTTTGATAGGGCTTCAGGTCTTTAATGTGGGCTTTAACCCACTTTTTCTTCAGGGGCAGGTGTAGTTCGTAGACCACGAGGGAAAGTTTCTTGGAAATGGTGTAGGGTCCGTGGTATTTAGGGGCTAGTTTGGCTGCGAAGTTGTGTGCGGCCGACGAGAGGACACGGTTCCGTCGCAGGACTACATCCCCGACCTGGAATTCCCGGTCCTCCCTCCCTCGGTTGTAATAATGGGCCTGTCTCTTCGCGGCCTGGGAAAGGTTTCGATGGACAATGTCGTAAAGGAGGGGGAGCCGTTGCATTCGGTCATTCCACACGGCGGGGTCTGCTCTGTTGACCAGGGCTGGGGGCGGAAGGTTGTTGCGTATGCTCTTTGCGGGCCGTGGGTTTCGGCCGAAGTTCAGAAACGCATGGGTAAGGCTAGTGGAGGAGTGTACGGAGGTATTGAGGGCGAAACAAAGCTCCGGGAGGTGGAGGTCCCAGTTTTGGTGATCGTCTCCGACATATGAGACAATCATGGTCTTAAGGGTCCGGTTTACTCTTTCTACAGGGTTGGCTTGGGCATGGTAGGGGGGTATGGTGGTTTGTCGTACTCCGTACTGACTGAGGTGACGGGTCATGTGTTTGTTAACAAACTCGGTGCCATTGTCAGTCAGCAGGAACTGGGGGCAGCCCCAACGGTTGAGGACTAGGGTCTCGAGGGCCGTCACGATGGAGGGCCCGGTGGCTGCCCCAAGGGCCTTAGCTTCCACGAATTTGGTGAAGAGGTCCTGGAATACAACGATGTATCGGTTTCGGCTTTTACTGGGGGGGAATGGGCCCATGACGTCGGCAGCTACTACAGTCCAAGGCCCCTCGGTAGTTCGCTCCCGCATTATTCCTCCAGGCGGTCCCTGGGAGGTTTTATGGAGCTGACACACCGGGCAACGCTTGACAAATTGTGCCACATCCTGGAAGACCCCGGGCCAAGAGAAGTCCTGGGTTAGGCGGGAGTAAGTCTTGTCGACTCCGAGGTGGCCAGACTGGGGGTGTTCGTGGGCGTTTCGGAGGGCTCGCGATCGGGCATCGCTAGGGAGGACAAGTTTCCAGGCATCGAGGTCAGTTAGGGCTGGCTCTATAAGGGGGTGAGGGCGGTGGTGGAACAGTTGGTGGTCCTCGATTTTCCAATCCGGGTACTTGTGCGGGAAACTATGGACGTTGTGCATCTGTTCGAGGTACCAGGGATCCATGGTCTCACCCACGGCAGCCAGGGCTTCGATGGTCCCCTCGAACATTCTGGAAAGGGCATCAGGGACTACATTTAGGGATCCTTTGCGGTGGACTATCTCCATGTCAAGGTCCTGCATGGATAATGCCCATCGGGCCAGTCGACCGGAAGGGTCTCGTAGGTTACGGAGCCAGCGCAAGCTACTGTGGTCTGTGACCACCGTGAAGGACGTTCCCTCGATGTATGGCCGCAATTTCTTGGTTGCCCACAACACCGCAAGGCACTCCTTCTCGGTACCGCTGTACTTGCGCTCGGCTCGGGACATGACTCGACTACAGAAAATAATGGGGTGCTCCTCTCCATCCACCTCCTGCACCAGCACGGCGCCGACGGCGTAGTCACTGGCATCGGTGTGAATGGCAAAGGGTTTGCTAAAGTCAGGGCGGGCTAACACAGGGGTTCGGGTGAGGGCGTAGCGGAGCGCGTCGAAGGCTTCTTGTTGTTCGGTGTTCCACTGCCACTCCTGTCCTTTTTCGAGGAGTCGCACAAGGGGGACCTTCAGCTCGGAGATATCTCCCATGAAGCGGGCATACCAGCCCATCATGCCGAGAAACCTCCGCAGCTGCTTAATGTTGGTAGGGGCAGGGTAGTTTAGGATGGGGACAATCTTGTCGGGGTCCGTCTTCAGTCCGTCTTTCGTGACGACATACCCCAGGTATTTCATCTCGGGGCAGAAGAACTCACTCTTCTCACGGTTGATCTCCAGACCGGCTTCTTTTAGCGCCTTGAGGGCCAGCTCGAGGTATCGGTAGTGGTCCTCCTCAGTCTCCGTCGCAATTATTATGTCGTCGAGGTAGGCGAAGACATGGGGCTCCCACTCTGTCGGGATCAGTCGGTCCATCAGTCTTTGGAAAGTCGCGGGAGCGTTCGTCAGTCCGAAGGGCATACGGGTGAACTGGCATAGACCTCGGCCCGGGACAGCAAAGGCAGTTATGGGGCGACTAGCGGGGTGTACGGGGATTTGGAAATAGGCCTGGCTGAGGTCTAACTTGGAGATGTGACGGGCTCGCCGTAATCCATCCAAGATCCGGTCTAGGTTGGGGAGGGGGTAGGCGTCTTTTTTCGTGACTTTATTCACATCGCGGTAGTCGATGCAAAACCGGGACTTACCATTGGGCTTGGGGACAATCACGGGGTTGCTTAACCAGGGGCTGTTCGACCTCTCGATCACCCCCTCGCGGAGCATCTTGTCGACCTCCGCGTGGGCGGTGGCGAGCAGGTAAGGGGAGATGGTACGGGGCCGCTGGCGAATGGGAGGGTGGCCTTGCACGTCGATAGCATGCTCGACCAGGGTGGTGACGCTTAGGGTGCCGGTGGTGTTGGGCTTCACCAGCCGATCTAGGAGGGGGCTGAGGCGGACTTCGACGGCGAGGGGGGCGTCAGCGAGTCCGGCGCATTCTGGAAAGGCCGGCACGACGATGGGTATGCGCTCATCGGTGGTGAACTTCCGGGGGGAACCGCCGGGGACTTGCCAGGTATCCTCGCCGTAATCGATTTTCAAGCCGAAGATCTTGCAAAAATCGATCCCCAGGATGCTCTCGTACCCCAAGGGAGCCACTCTCATCTCGATGGTCTTGATGCTGGATCCTAACTCGAACTGTAAGGGCATGACTCCGAGGAGGGGAACCACGGTGTTATTGGCAACCCGCACTCCTCCAGTAGCCGGCCGGAGCTCCGTGCCCAGCGCACGGGCCTCTTCTACTCCCAAATAAGAGCGCGTGGCTCCCGGGTCAATCAGGGCGAGCACATGACGACCCAGGAGGTTCAGCATTACAAAGTGGCGCTCGTCTTCCTCCTGGGTCTCAACGGCGTCAATCACGGGCAAAACTCGGGGGCGGGGCAGGGGTGAGATGAAGGAGTCCAGGGCAGCCAGGTCCGCTATCCCTGGATTCGGCACTTGAACGGGGGGGGGAGACGAAGTTATTGCCCCCCCCCCTCTGGAGTTTCCCTCACGCGCCCGGCGGCACCGTGGGCACGAGTTGAGATCGTATCCCGCCAGCCCGCACGCACGGCAGAAAGACCCCAAGGGCTGGGGGGCACTCGGCGAAAATGTGTCCTGCTTGTCGGCAGTTATAACAGCGGACTGTGGTGGATTGGGGCCGGGATTGAGGCGACCATCCTCGTGGGGATGAAACGGGGTGGGCCATTAAGGGCGGAGGTTGCTGAGGTTGGACTGATGGTCGTGCAGGGGGCAGGGGGGCAGGGGCTGAGGGAGGTGGTGTACTGGGGGTCGTACTCAAGCTGGCGATCGCGCTTGGCGGTCGTAAGGGGGACTTGACGGGGGCGGTAATGGGCTGGCCGGGCAGGGGCGTATGAGGCGATGGTCCCACGGCGGCAGCCCTTTCTCGGGCTCGGGTTGGGGGCACGTAAGCGGTGGAGGGCAAGACAGCGTGAGCCGCTGTGGGCGGGGGGCGGTAAGTGCGTGCGCGTTCTCGCGCATCCTCCTCCCGGCGACACTTCAACTGCAAATCCAGGAAGCTGGTCACGTCTTCCCGATAGATGCGCTGCCCCACTTCGGGGTGGAGGTTATTGACGCAGATGTCAAGCTGCATCTCGAGGGAAAGGGGGGGGTTCAGGAGGTTGAAGATGGTCCTCATCTTCGTAATGAACTCGCCACTGGGCTCACCGGGGCCTTGGGTTCGCAACTCTAGTTCCCGTCGCAGGCGCTCCTGGAGGTCACTGTGACCGAACCAAGCGCGGAATCGCAAAATGAACTCCTCATAGGAGGACCAGTTGTTGCGCTCCACCCGATACCACATGAGCGCGTCATGTGTGAAGGATTCGGGTAGGACGCGCAACAGATCCTCTTCGGAGAACCCTCGGCTGTCGCAGTATTCGTAGAGGCGGAGGAGATACTCCTCCCCGTCATCTCCACGACGCCCAGCGAATTTGGGACCGAACCGTCGGAAGTGGTCTATTTGGTGGGTGTCGCGGGTCCAGATACTGCCTATACGAGAGAGGGGTTCGGGGCATGGTGCGAGGGAGTGCGGGTGGCGAAGGGGGGTGTGGGTTAATGGGGGAACACGGTACCCTGTACTATTGTACTGGGGTCGAGCGCGCTCTTGTGGCAGCTCGAAGGTAGCGTGGTGTCCCCATGGGTCGGTGGGGGGATGGGGTGATGAGGCAGGGTGACGCAGGGGTGCGGGGGCAGGGGGCAGAGAAAGCAAGGGGGCTTGGTGGAGAGTGTACGGCCGTGGGGGCGGTTGGACCGGCGGGGCTGATATTGGGTTAGGGGCGAAAGTGACAACAGGGACAGTGTTCCGGGCGAGAGGGGAGTGGCACGACGGTGGGGTTACGTCGTCGAAGCTCATCAGATCTCCGGCGCCGCTGAGGGTTATGGGGTCGCGAAATGGCCCATGGGACTGGCCGGTGGCTAAGGCTCCGCTGTGGTTGATGGGGAGGGGGTCGGAGGTTAGTTCCGGGGCGAGGGGAGGGTTAGTACGCCGGGAGTCCTCGAAGCAAGGCTCGAGCACCGCAGCTGTAAATGTGAATGCGGGGTGCAGTCCCCGCTCGTCCACCGTCGGGTCCCAGGCAGTCTCGACTTCGGGGTGAAGACGACGTATTTCGCGGCGCCAATACCGATCACGCAATTCTTCGGGGGTACCCGCAGTACTCAGCTCTGCGTGATCGCAGAGCCGGAGGATGTCCCGGATGTCGCGGATAGTGTCTAAATCCTCCTTAATCCGAAGAATGTGGGCTTGCGTGGCCGGCGGCGCCACCGGCGCTGGAGGACCGACGAGGGGGAGAGGGGCAGTGGGGGCGGAGGGACCACTGCTCGGACTGGTCGTGGTAACGCTCGTGGTGGTGGCGGTAGTAACGCTTCCGACCGCAACGGGGTCCATTATGAAGTAAAGGGGGCGGCTAATTTAATTAAACACACAAAAAAAAAACGAAAAGCGAAATACGGGGGGGGGGGGGGGGGCGCGCTTCAGTGGTGGTGGTTCACGCGCACTCCAGGGCTTAGTCGTGAGACGGAAAGAGAGAGGGGAGAAAAAGGGAAAAATAAAATAAAAATAAAAATAAATTATAATAAGCAGGGAAGGAGGGCAGAAAAAGAAAATAAAATAAAATAAAAAAGAAGAATCGAATGCAGAGGTCTCACTGAGGTTGGACGAAAAAGGGGGGGGGGGGTATACCGAGGTGAGCACTGCCAAAAAAAAAAGAATAAGTTGTTTTTTCGGGCCCCACGTTGGGCGCCAATTTATGACCGGCTTCCCGGTAATTAAGGAACGGGGAAGGGGTCAGTGAGGAAGAAAGTAAAAATAAATGAAACCAAAAGAATTTAAATAATAACGTAAATATAATAATCACAATAACGGAAAATAATTACAATAATAAAAGGAAATGGGGGTGGGTTTGGGCGCCAGCTACGTGACGTGTAGCATCCGTAACGTTACCGGTCAAATGACTCGGTAATTTGACAAGTGATTTTAATAATAGAAAATAACGGACGAACGAAATAGACACGCGGCTAGGGGGTAGAGGGGGTGAGGGGTCTCAGAGGTGGATTCCCGAAATCGTCGGCTACTTATTTATTACCTCGGTCGAGACGGGGGGGGGGGGGGGGGGTGTCGTAAGGGGAAAGGGGGGGGGGGGGGGATTGATACCGTAATTTCGGGAGAATTCTATGCTGTCGGCTATGGGCCACAAAAGAAAAGGGGATATTAATTACGAAATTCAGGGGACTCGATTTAAGCGGGGTATTTCGGGGCGATCGCTAATTTCGCAGAAGAACCACCACTCACCGATGAACGCAACAGGTGTAACGGCACCCGTGATGGCGGTACGCACGTGGTCGGGAAACACGGGGGAAATAAATATGAAAAATACTTGAACGAAGGGGGGGGAAATCTTAGAATTGCGGGGTTATAAAAGAGGGAAAGTACTCAAGTACTCACTTTGGCTGATGGCTTCAGTCACTCACACAAACAATCTCTCAAAATTATAATTCTATTTTACTCAAAATGATGGCGTCCTCTCGTCGCATATAGCTCAGCTGAAGTGACATGCCGGCCGGCGTCTTCTTCTCCGTAGCTTCGTGTCGTCGGTGATTGGCTCCCGCGGCGGTCCCGATCGGGCTCGGCGAATCGGAGGGCCGCGCGCCTGGGGATTGGCCGGTGAGACAAGCGCAGCAGGCAGCGGCGGTGGTGATTGGCGGCGAGGAGGCAGGGACGCGCTAGTATTGCGGGTCCCCTCTGCTTACGGTTGTCCTCACGGGCCTCAACCCCGGCAGCAACGGCCGTGGGGCCCTAGGCTTCTCTCCCGGTCGGTGTCGCGAGTGATTGGCTCCCGCGGCGGTCCCGATCAGGCTCGACGAATCGGAGGACCGCGCGCCTGGGGATTGGCCAGTGGGTCAAGCGTAGCAGGAAGCGGCGGTGGTCATTGGCGGCGAGGAGGCAGGGACGCGCCAGGCGTGCGGGTCCCCTCTGCTTACGCTTTTCCACACGGCTTCAACCCCGGCAGCAACGGCCGTGGTGCCCTGAGCTCTTCTCCCGGCCGGCGCCACATTCAAACTCGCTGCATTCATACTTCCATTCGGGGGGGGGGGGGGGGGGGGGGGCGAAAAAGAAAAAAGGGGCAAAGAAAATAAAATATCGCGTAACAAAAATCGGGGCTACAAAAATAATACAATTAATAATAAAATAATAAGGGGTACGTACGTGAGTGGCGGCCCTCAGCCGAGCTGTGTGCATCGCGAGGATGCGCCGTGTTACAACACATAACCCCTGTTTTCTGGCTGCCATATATCACTTGAGAACGATGGCATAGCTTAGAAGTCAAAATTCTCAAAAATAAAATTCCGTGATCCCGTTTTCGGCATTTTCCGTCACGCTCGGCGGATAAAGGTTTTCTGCTCGACCAAACGACCGAAAAATGGAATTTTTCAGAATCGTCGTAAATATACACATAACCCCTGTTTTCTGGCTGTCATATGCCACTTGAGAACGATGGCATCGCTTAGAAGTCGAAATTTTCAAAAAAAAATTCGACGATCCCGATTTCGGCTCGGTCGCCGGATCTTGGATTTCTGCTCGACCAAACGACCGAATAATGGATATTTTCAAAATCGTCGAAAATATAAACATAACCCCTGTTTTCTGGCTGCCATAAGCCACTTGAGAACGATGGCATAGCCTTTAGATGTCAAAATTCTCGAAAATAAACTTCCGTGATCCCGTTTTCGGCAGTTTCCGTCCCGCTCGCCGGATCAAGTATTTCTGCTCGACCAAACGACCGCAAAATGGATTTTTTCAAAATCGTCGTAAATATACACATAACCCCTATTTTCTGGCTGCCATTTGCCACTTTAGAACGATGGCATAGCTTAGAAGTCAAAATTCTAGAAAATAAACTTCCGTGATCCCGTTTTCGGCAGTTTCCGGCCCGCTCGACGGATCAAGGATTTCTGCTCGACCAAACGACCGAAAAATTTATTGTTTCAGAATCGTCGTAAATATACACATAACCCCTATTTTCTGTCTGCCATATGCCGCTTGAGAACGATGGCATAGCTTTAAAGTCGAAATTTTCAAAAAAAATTCGACGATCCCGATTTCGGCGCGGCCGCCGGATCTTGGATTTCTGCTCGACCAAACGACCGAATAATGGATTTTTTGATAATCGTCGAACATATACACATAACACCCGTTTTTGGCTGCCATAAGCAACTTGAGAACGATGGCATCGCTTAGAAGTCGAAATTTTCAAATTAACTTCGATGATCCCGTCTTCGGCTCGGTCGCCGGATCTATGATTTCGGCTCGACCAAACGACCGAAAAATGGATTTGTTCAGAATCGTCGTAGATATACACATAACCTCTGTTTTCTGGCTGCCATATGCCACTTGAGAACGATGGCATAGCTTAGAAGTCAAAATTCTCGAAAATAAACTTCCGTGATCCCGTTTTCGGCAGTTTCCGTCCCGCTTGCCGGATCAAGGATTTCTGCTCGACCAAACGACCGAAAAATGGATTTTTTCAGAATCGTCGTAAATATACACATGACCCCTATTTCCTGGCTTCCCTATGCCACTTGAGAACGATGGCATAACTTCGAAGTCGAAATTTGAAAAAGAAACTTCGATAATCCCGTTTTCGGCTCGGTCGCCGGATCAAGCATTTCTGCTCGACCAAACGACCGAAAAATGGATTATATCAAAATCGTCGAAAATATACACATAACCTCCGATTTTTGGCTCACATATGCCACTTGAGAACGATGGCATAGCTTAGAAGTCGAAATTTTCGAAAAAAACTCCGGCGATCCTGATTTCGGCTCGGTCGCCGGATCTTGGATTTCTGCTCGACCAAACGACCGAATAATGGATTTTTACAAAATCGTCGAAAATATACACATAACATCCGTTTTTTGGCTGCCATAAGCCACTTGAGAACGATGGCATAGCTTAGAAGTCAAAATTCTAGAAAACAAACTTCCGTGATTCCGTTTTCGGTAGTTTCCGTCCCACTCCCCGGATCGAGGATTTCTGCTCGACCAAACGACCGAAAAATGGATTGATTCAGAATCGTCGTAAATATACACATAACCCCAGTTTTCTCGCTGCCGTATGCCACTTGAGATCGATGGCATAGCTTAGAAGTCGAAATTATAAAAAGAAACTTCGACGATCCCGTTTTCGGCTCGGTCGCAGGATATAAGATTTCTTCTCGACCAAACGACCGAAAAATGGATTGTTTCAGAATCGTCGTAAATATACACATAACCCCTGTTTTCTCGCTGCCATATGCCACTTGAGAACGATGGCATAGCTTAGAAGTCGAAATTATAAAAAGAAACTTCGACGATCCCGTTTTCGGCTCGGTCGCAGGATATAAGATTTCTTCTCGACCAAACGACCGAAAAATGGATTTTTTCAAAATCGTCGAAAATATACACGTAACCTCCGATTTTTGGCGGACATATGCAACTTGAGAACGATGGCATAGCTTAGAAGTCAAAATTCTGGAGAACAAACTTCCGTGATCCCGTTTTCGGTAGTTTCCGTCCCACTCCCCGGATCGAGGATTTCTGCTCGACCAAACGACCGAAAAATGGATTTTTTCAGAATCGTCGTAAATATACACATAACCCCTGTTTTCTCGCTGCCATATACCACTTGAGAACGATGGCATAGCTTAGAAGTCGAAATTAACAACAGAAACTTCGACGATCCCGTTTTTGGTTCGGTCGCAGGATATAAGATTTCTTCTCGACCAAACGACCAAAAAATGGATTTTTTCAAATTTGTCGAAAATATGCAATCTAACACGGTGCATCTTTCGGATGCACGGAGCTCGACTGAAGGCCGCCACTCACGTATGTACCCATAATAGTAATTATTATTGTATCCTGGAGTATTTTTACGCCCCCCTTGTCCCTTTCTTTTTGTTTGTTCCGCCCTGGAATGCAAGTGTGAATGGATGAATGAATCGAGCAAGGTTGAATGTGGCGCCGGCCGGGAGTTGAACCCGGCGCACCACGGCGCTTGCTGCCGGGGTTGAAGCCCGTGGGCAAAAGCGTAGGCAGAGGGGACTCGCACGACTAGCGCGTCCCTGCCCCGCCGCCGACGCCTGCTACGCTTGACCCACCCGCCTGTCTCCAGGCGCGCGGCCTTCCATTCGCCGAGCCCGCTAGGGACCTCCGCGCTAGCGAATCAACTGCGACGCGAGGCTCCAATGAAGAAGACGCCGGCCGGCCTGTCAGTTCAGCTGAGCTATGTGCTGTAACGTGGTAAAATTCTAACGCTTTATGCCCGCTCCTCGCGATACGACGACTCCCGACAGATCCGTAGGGCCTCACGAAAATGACGAGCATTTTTATTAATTTCCGTTTATTTTATTTTATTTTATTTTATGTACGAGAGACGATGGGTTATCGACGAATATACTTCGATCTTTCTCGGCCAAATTCCCTTGGAGAAGCGAGTTTGATTATGCTCACGAGACGTTATCCAGTCCCGAAAGATTCAAGGAGTCACTGAGCACAGAGTGTGCAATATCATCGCTGTATCACCCGTCTACGCCATCGTCGATTGCGCTGCGCTACGAATTCCCGTTTTGGGCTCCGCGCGTCAGAAGCGCCAACTACTAGAATAAGTGACGGATTGCGAGAAATTAGAGTTGGTCGCCTGATTGTTCGCCGACGAAATAATTAGGGTAGGGATGAGAGGGCTCGTGCTTCCGTGAGCGACACTTCTCGAGGCTGTTCCGTGGAAACCATCGTGTCGTGAGGGGCTGTATAATAGTGTCATTGGTATATTGGACAAATAGAGAGCCCCGTCACACAAGATCGTTCGATCCCAGACTCCCGCAGGATTGATAATTTTAAAATGGGACAGAGAGGGAGGAGACCGACAAAATTACATCTAGTGTCGAGGTAAGCCTCGTCTCTCTTAATAATTTAATAGTTTTCTTTTGTTTAAAAATAAATGTCGATGACGACGATATTTCGCGCG
The DNA here is from genome assembly GCA_947507545.1 of Clistopyga incitator. Lineage (NCBI taxonomy): Eukaryota > Metazoa > Arthropoda > Insecta > Hymenoptera > Ichneumonidae > Clistopyga > Clistopyga incitator. The sequence goes on along the minus strand of OX382190.1, from coordinate 7,245,191 downwards.
TGGTCGAGTCCGCGAGCCCTTTTGGCTTGGTATTTGGCATTGGTTGGGTCCCGCGTGTCTTTACGGCGAAGTCGTTGTTATTCGTGAGTGCGTATAGTTAAATGTAAAACATTTTTACTGTCGGGATGTCTGCCCGGAACATGCCATTGTTTTCTTTGTTATTTCCCTTGAATTCGGGAATTGTTGTTTTATGCGCGGGAACGATAGTGTTGTCCAGTGTGAGAGTGATCCGCGATATAATTGATTATTGTTAACAGTGGATTGAGTAGCTGTTTTTCTTTTTCGGGGAGAGTTTGAGTGTCGCGAAAAGTATGTAAGATTGTGTGTCACGAGAGTGAAAATCGTTCCCGCTGCATTGGTTGAGTGAGTGAGAGAGAGAGAGAGTCAGTCGAGAACGCGTCGCTTAAAGTTGATACGAGAGAAGCGCGTGATCTCTTTTTCTTCCCCCCCCCCCCCCCCCCCCGAGTCAAGCTCGATAATAAATTTTATTTTTGGAAGTCAGGTGGGTCCACGGAGCCATCCTGAAATTATTTGTAATTGTATCTTTTTATCTACTCCCGTAATTTATTTCTGTTCTCTCTCTCGTGTGCCTTGTATATTTTATAGTGTGTGTGTGAGTTGTGAGAGCCGTGGCGTATGGTAACTCACAGAGGTTATCGAGACCTGCGTTTAATTGTTTTATAGGAGGACTTATTTTCTGTCGTCCTCTCATTATATTAAATTGAAATAAAAGGGTATCTTCGGATATATTGAAACTCCCTTAGAGCAATGTTTCAGGACAGATTAATTTCGTAAGTGAGAGTAGTAGCCCAAAAGAATCCCGCCACTCTACAATTTTTGACGGCTGCAGCTAGTTCGGCAACAGCAGCTTGGTGCCGAATAGCCAATAGAGTTTTTCCCGGCGCGAAAGCGCCTGGCGCCCAAATAAAATAAAGGGAAAAACTCTTGGGGACTTTAGCTTTGTGGTGTTTCAGGGATCGTGGAAAAATACACTACAGTGCAAAGAACAACGCCATTGAATTCAATAACGAGCATTTTGTGAATGTTTAAGAGTTAAAGAGATATTTGCAACGTGTGGAATTGTGGAAAGGGTGAGTAGTGGAGTACTTCCTTCACCTAGTTCCAGTTAGTGTGTGATAAACCCTCTATAATACGAACCCCGTGATATTTCACCCCCGCGTTTTCTCCCCACGTGCCGGCCGCCATCACAGGTGTCGTTCACACCTTATGCGTCATCAGTGAGTGGTGGTTTTCTTGTGCGGAATTATTGTTAAGTTCCGAGATCGTTCCGTTGTTGAAGTTTTCTGAATCGTGCAATTATTACGAGCCCCCCCCCCCCCTCCCGACTCCTGAAATGAAAGCCCAATTTTCCGTAATTACGGTTCCGATCTAGTCACCCCATACTTCACCCGCCCCCCTTTTTCTGTACTTTTCTCTTCCGCCCGAAAAATCGTCTTATTGTTGCCCTTTTTTTTTCTTGTAACGACCGAGGTAATAAATGAAAAGCCGACGAGTTCGGACATCCACCACTGAGACCTCTCGTCGCTCTGTCCCTAGACCCGTTTCCCTATTATTACGATTTATTGTTTTCTTTCATTTTTCTTTTGTGATATTACCGGGCCAAGTGACCGGTAATATTCCGTTTGCTACACGATACGTAGCTGGCGCCCAGAGAAACCCCTTATATATATTTTATTTAATAAATCATTGATACTGCTAGTATTTTTTTTTGCTATTTTTTTAACTAACCCCTTCCCCCACGGTTAATAAAAGGGAAGCCGGTTATAGCACACAACCCCTGTTCTCTGGTTGCCATATGCCATTTCAGAACGATGTCATAGCTTAGAAGCCGAAATTTTCAAAAAAAACTTCGACGATCCCGTTTTCGGCTCGATCGCCGAATCTAGGATTTCTGCTCGACCAAACGACCGAGAAATGGATTTTTTCAGAATCGTAGTAGATATACGCGTAACCCCTGTTTTCTGGCTGCCATATGTCACTTGAGAACGATGGCATAGCTTAGAAGTCGAAAATTTCAACAAAAACTTCGACGATCCCGATTTCGGCTCGGTCGCCGGATCTTGGATTTCTGCTCGACCAAACGACCGAACATTGGATATTTTCAAAATCGTCGAAAATATAAACATAACCCCTGTTTTCTGGCTGCCATAAGCCACATGAGAACGATGTCATAGCTTAGAAGTCAAAATTCTCGAAAATAAACTTCCGTGATCCCGTTTTCGGCAGTTTCCGTCCCGCTTGCCGGATCAAGGATTTCTGCTCGACCAAACGACCGAAAAATGGATTTTTTCAGAATCGTCGTAAATATACAAATAACCCCTGTTTTCTGGCTGCCATAAGCCACTTGAGAACGATGGCATAGCTTAGAAGTCAAAATTCTCGAAAATAAACTTCCGTGATCCCGTTTTCGGCAGTTTCCGTCCCGCTCGACGGATCAAGGATTTCTGCTCGACCAAACGACCGAAAAATTAATTGTTTCAGAATCGTCGTAAATATACACATAACCCCTATTTTCTGGCTGCCATATGCCGCTTGAGAACGATGGCATAGCTTAAAAGTCGAAATTTTCAAAAAAACATCGACGATCCCGATTTCGGTGCGATCGCCGGATCTTGGATTTCTGCTCGACCAAACGACCGAATAATAGATTTTTTCAAAATCGTCGAAAATATACACATAACCCCCGATTGCTGGCTGTCATATTCCACTTGCGAACGATGGCATAGCTTAGAAGTCAGAATTCTCGAAATTAAACTTCCGTGATCCCGTTATCGCCAGATTCCGTGGCGCTCCCCGGATTTAGGATTTCTGCTCGACCAAACGACCGAAAAATGGATTTCTTTAAAATCGTTGAAAATATACACATAACCCCTGTTTTCTGGTTGCCATATGCCACTTGAGAACGATGGCATAGCTTAGAAGTCAAAAATCTAGAAAATAAACTTCCGTGATCCCGTTTTCGGCAGTTCCCGTCCCGCTCGACGGATCAAGGATTTCTGCTCGACCAAACGACCGAAAAATTGATTTTTTCAGAATCGATGTCAATATAAACATAACCTCTATTTTCTGGCTGCCATATGCCGCTTGAGAACGATGGCTTAGCTTAAAAGTCGAAATTTTCAAAAAAACTTCGACGATCCCGATTTCGGTTCGGTCGCCGGATCTAGGATTTCTGTTCGACCAAACGACCGAAAAATGGATTTTTTCAGAATCGTCGTAAACATACACATAAACCCTGTTTTATGGCTGTCATATGCCACTTGAGAACGATGGCATCGCTTAGAAGTCGAAATTTTCGAAAAAAACTTCGACGATCCCGATTTCGGCTCGGTCGCCGGATCTTGGATTTCTGCTCGACCAAACAACCGAAAAATGGATTTTTTCAAAATCGTCGAAAAGATACACATAACCCCTATTTTCTGGCTGCTATATGCCACTTTAGAACGATGGTATTGCTTAGAAGTCAAAATTCTAGAAAATAAACTTCCGTGATCCCGTTTTCGGCAGTTTCCGTCCCGCTCGACGGATCAAGGACTTCTGCTCGACCAAACGACCGAAAAATGGATTTTTTCAGAATCGTCGTAAATATACACGTAACCCCTGTTTTCTGGCTGCCATATGCCATTTGAAAACGATGGCATAGCTTCGAAGTCGAAATTTGAAAAAGAAACTTCGACAATCCCGTTTTGGGCTCGGTCGCCGGATCAAGGATTTCTCATCGAACAATCAACCGGAAAATGGATTTTTTCAAAATCGTCGAGAATATACACATAACCCCCGATTTCTGGCTGTCATATTCCACTTGAGAACGATGGCATAGCTTAGAAGTCAGAATTCTCGAAATTAAACTTCCGTGATCCCGTTATCGCCAGATTCCGTGCCGCTCGCCGGATTAAGGATTTCTGCTCGACCAAACGACCGAAAAATGGATTTTTTCAGAATCATCGTAAATATACACATAACCCCTATTTTCTGGCTGCCATATGCCACTTTAGAACGATGGCATAGCTAAGAAGTCAAAATTCTAGAAAATAAACTTCCGTGATCCCGTTTTCGGCAGTTTCCGTCCCGCTCGACGGATCAAGGATTTCTGCTCGACCAAACGACCGAATAATGGATATTTTCAAAATCGTCGAAAATATAATCATACCCCTGTTTTCTGGCTGCCATAAGCCACTTGAGAAGGATGGCATCGCTTAGAAGTCGAAATTTTCAAAAAAACTTCGATGATCCCGTTTTCGGCTCGGTCGCCGGATCTTGGATTTATGCTCGACCAAACGACCGAATAATGGATTTTTTCAATATCGTCGAAAATAACACATAACGCCTGTTTTTTGGCTGTCATATGCCACTTGAGAACGATGGCATCGCTTAGAAGTCGAAATTTTCAAAAAAACTTCGATTATCCCGTTTTTGGCTCGGTCGCCGGATCTAGGATTTCTGCTCGACCAAACGACCGAAAAATTGATTTTTCAGAATCGTCGTAAATAAACACATAACCCCTGTTTTCTGGCTGCCATATATCACTTGAGAACGATGGCATAGCTTAGAAGTCAAAATTCTCAAAAATAAACTTCCGTGATCTCGTTTTCGGCAGTTTCCGTCCCGCTCGGCGGATCAACGTTTTCTGCTCGACCAAACGACCGAACTATGGATTTTTTCAGAATCGTCGTAAATATACACATAACCCCTATATTCTGGCTGCCATATGCCACTTGAGAACGATGGCATAATTTAGAAGTCGAAATTTGACAAAAAAAACTTCGACGATCCCGTTTTCGGCTCGGTCGCCGGATCTAGGGTTTCTGCTCGACCAAACGACCGAACAATGGATTTTATCAAAATCGTCGAAAACATACACATAACCCTCGCTTTCTGGCTGCCATATGCCCTTGTTACGTAGTAGCCTTACACGCACTTTTTTTTGAAGCCTAACGCCCGCACTAGACACAACGCCTTTTCTAAAGCGCACGAGCGCCGCATCACGACCGTTGACCCTAATGCTTTTTCGAACCCAAGTGGACCCCCGCTAGTTTATGACACAAGGCACCGGACGACAGGCGTGCCATAAATCATCAGTTCGTATCTCCAACGAATGTTAGATATAAAATCGAATACCATAATTGATAAACCATTTTCGAGCTACCGGATAATTACATGAGCCTCAAACAGTCCCATAAATAGTTTACTTATATCCATTGTTTACGATCTTTTATCAAATTTATGATTCCCCCACGCTCGAATCAACTTACCCGAATTAGTATATAAGAGAGGGATTTAGTTAGTTAAGTTAGTTAGTCTTAAATCTGCGAACAACGTATTAACTTCGACGGAGCGCGCAAAGCTCCATACTACATATTCGGCCCTGCGTGGTCAATTTGTACAGTTATCTAAATACTAGAAGTGTACCAGCAGAAATTCTAACGAATAAATCGTGAGTATTTACAAATTGGCGAATCACCAATATTTGCATGCTGGATCCCTGTACCACAACTCGATCATGCAGTCACTGGCTCCATTTGATTTAAATTCTTACATCATTGGGGAAGCGAAAGGCGAGATGTCCGTCCCCGTTGTAAAGAGCTAACGCTTTGACCCGAAAGTGAGATCGCCGTTACGATCTCCCCAGCGCAACTCATGAGAGGTGACCGGGACGTAAAACCACTTAAGAACGATATCATAGCTAAGAAGTCGAAATATTCAAAAATAACTTCGACGATCCCGTTTTCGGGTCGGTCGCCGGATCTAGGATTGCTGCTCGACCAAACGACCGAAAAATGGATTTTTTCAGAATCGTCGTAAATATACACATAACCCCTCTTTTATGGCTTCCCTATGCCACTTGAGAACGATGGCATAGCTTCGAAGTCGAAATTTGAAAAAGAAACTTCGACAATCCCGTTTTCGGCTCGGTCGCCGGATCAAGCATTTCTGCTCGACCAAACGACCGAAAAATGGATTTTATCAAAATCGTCGAAAATATACACATAACCTCCGATTTTTGGCTGACATATGCCACTTGAGAACGATGTCATAGCTTCGAAGTCGAAATTAACAACAGAAACTTCGACGATCCCGTTTTTGGCTCGGTCGCAGGATATAAGATTTCTTCTCGACCAAACGACCGAAAAATGGATTTTTTCAAATTCGTCGAAAATATGCAATCTAATACGGTGCATCTTTCGGATGCACGGAGCTCGTCTGAAGGCCGCCACTCACGTACGTACCCATAATAGTAATTATTATTGTATCCTTGAGTATTTTTACGCCCCCCTTGTCCATTTCTTTTTGTTTGTTCCGCCCTGGAATGCAAGTGTGAATGGATGAATGAATGGAGCAAGGTTGAATGTGGCGCCGGCCGGGAGATGAACCCGGCGCACCACGGCCTTTGCTGCCGGGGTTGAAGCCCGTGGGCAAAAGCGTAGGCAGAGGGGACTCGCACGACTAGCGCGTCCCTGCCCCGCCGACGACGCCTGCTACGCTTGACCCACCAGCCTATTTCCAGGCGCGCGGCCTTCCATTCGCCGAGCCCGCTAGGGACCTCCGCGGAAGCGAATCAACTGCGACGCGAGGCTCCAATGAAGAAGACGCCGGCCAGCCTGTCAGTTCAGCTGAGCTATGTGCAAAGAACGACGCCATTGAATTCAGTAACGAGCATTTTGTTAGTGTTGAAGAGTTAAAGAGATATTTGCAACGTGTGGAATTGTGAAAAGGGTGAGTAGTTGAGTACTTCCTTCACCTAGTTCCAGTTAGTGTGTAATAAACCCTCTAAAATACGAACCCCGTGATATATTACCCCCGCGTTTTCTCCCCACGTGCCCTCCGCCATCGCAGGTGTCGTTCACACCTCATGCGTCATCAGTGAGTGGTGGTTTTCTTGTGCGGAATTATTGTTAAGTTCCGAGATCGTTCCGTTGTTGAAGTATTCTGAATCGTGCAATTATTACGAGCACCCCCCCCCCCCCTCCCGTCTCCTGAAATGAAAGCCCAATTTTCCGTAATTACGGTTCCGATCCAGTCACCCCATACTTCACCCGCCCCCCTTTTTCTTTACTTTTCTCTTCCACCCGAAAAATCGTCTTATTGTCGCCCTTTTTTTTTCTTGTAACGACCGAGGTAATAAATAAAAAACCGACGAGTTCGGACATCCACCCCTGAGACCTCTCGTCGCTCTGTCCCTAGACACGTTTCCCTATTATTACGATTTATTGTTTTCTTTCATTTTTTTTTGTGATATTACCGGGCTAAGTGACCGGTAATATTCCGTTTGCTACACGATACGTAGCTGGCGCCCGGAGAAACCCCTTATATATATTTTGTTTAATAAATCATTGATACTGCTAGAATTTTTATTTTGCTATTTTTTTCACTAATCTCTTCCCCCACCGTTAATAAAAGGGAAGCCGGTTATAGCACATAACCCCTCTGCTCAGGCTGCCATATGCCACTTCAGAACGATGGCATAGCTTAGAAGTCAAAATTCTAGAAAATAAACTTCCGTGATCCCGTTTTAGTCAGTTTCCGTCCCGCTCGACGGATCAAGGATTTCTGCTCGAACAAACGACCGAAAAATTGAATGTTTCAGAATCGTCGTAAATATACAAATAACCCCTATTTTCTGGCTGCCATATGACGCTTGAGAACGATAGCATAGCTTAAAAGTCGAAATTTTCAAAAAAACTTCGACGATCACTATTTCGGCGCGGTCGCCGGATCTTGGATTTCTGCTCGACCAAACGACCGAATAATGGATTTTTTCAAAATCGTCGAAAATATACACATAACACCCGTTTTTTGGCTGCCATAAGCCACTTGAGAACGATGGCATCGCTTAGAAGTCGAAATTTTCAAAATAACTTCGATGATCCCGTCTTCGGCAGTTACCGTCCCGCTCGCCGGATCAAGGACTTCTGCTCGACCAAACGACCGAAAAATTGATTTATTCAAAATCGTCGTAAATATACACATAACCCCTATTTTCTGGCTGCCATTCGCCACTTTAGAACGATGGCATAGCTTAGAAGTCAAAATTCTAGAAAATAAACTTCCGTGATCCCGTTTTCGGCAGTTTCCGTCCCGCTCGACGGATCAAGGATTTCTGCTCGAACAAACGACCGAAAAATTGATTGTTTCAGAATCGTCGTAAATATACACATAAGACCCTATTTTCTGGCTGCCATATGCCGCTTGAGAACGATGGCATAGCTTAAAAGTCGAAATTTTCAAAAAAACTTCGACGATCCCGATTTCGGCCCGGTCGCCGGATCTTGGATTTCTGCTCGACCAAACGACCGAATAATGGATTTTTTGAGAATCGTAGTAGATATACGCGTAACCCCTGTTTTCTGGCTGCCATATGTCACTTGAGAACGATGGCATAGCTTAGAAGTCAGAATTCTCGAAATTAAACTTCCGTGATCCCGTTATCGCCAGATTCCGTGGCGCTCCCCGGATTTAGGATTTCTGCTCGACCAAACGACCGAAAAATGGATTTCTTTAAAATCGTTGAAAATATACACATAACCCCTGTTTTCTGGTTGCCATATGCCACTTGAGAACGATGGCATAGCTTAGAAGTCAAAAATCTAGAAAATAAACTTCCGCTGATCCCGTTTTCGGCAGTTCCCGTCCCGCTCGACGGATCAAGGATTTCTGCTCGACCAAACGACCGAAAAATTGATTTTTTCAGAATCGATGTAAATATAAACATAACCTCTATTTTCTGGCTGCCATATGCCGCTTGAGAACGATGGCATAGCTTAAAAGTCGAAATTTTCAAAAAAACTTCGACGATCCCGATTTCGGTTCGGTCGCCGGATCTAGGATTTCTGTTCGACCAAACGACCGAAAAATGGATTTTTTCAGAATCGTCGTAAACATACACATAAACCCTGTTTTATGGCTGCCATATGCCACTTGAGAACGATGGCATCGCTTAGAAGTCGAAATTTTCGAAAAAAACTTCGACGATCCCGATTTCGGCTCGGTCGCCGGATCTTGGATTTCTGCTCGACCAAACAACCGAAAAATGGATTTTTTCAAAATCGTCGAAAAGATACACATAACCCCTATTTTCTGGCTGCTATATGCCACTTTAGAACGATGGCATTGCTTAGAAGTCAAAATTCTAGAAAATAAACTTCCGTGATCCCGTTTTCGGCAGTTTCCGTCCCGCTCGACGGATCAAGGACTTCTGCTCGACCAAACGACCGAAAAATGGATTTTTTCAGAATCGTCGTAAATATACACATAACCTCCATTTTCTGGCTGCCATATGCCGCTTGAGAACGATCGCATAGCTTAAAAGTCGAAATTCTCAAAAAAACTTCGACGATCCCGTTTTCGGCTCGATCGCCGAATCTAGGATTTCTGCTCGACCAAACGACGGGAAAATGGATTTTTTCAGAATCGTCGTAAATATACACATAACCTCCGATTTTTGGCTGACATATGCCACTTGAAAACGATGGCATAGCTTAGAAGTCAAAATTCTAAAAAACAAACTTCCGTGATCCCGTCTTCGGTAGAATCCGTCCCACTCCCCGGATCGAGGATTTCTGCTCGACCAAACGACGAAAAATTGATTTTTTCAGAATCGTCGTAAATATACACGTAACCCCTGTTTTCTGGCTGCCATATGCCATTTGAAAACGATGGCATAGCTTCGAAGTCGAAATTTGAAAAAGAAACTTCGACAATCCCGTTTTCGGCTCGGTCGCCGGATCAAGGATTTCTCATCGAACAATCAACCGGAAAATGGATTTTTTCAAAATCGTCGAGAATATACACATAACCCCCGATTTCTGCCTGTCATATTCCACTTGAGAACGATGGCATAGCTTAGAAGTCAGAATTCTCGAAATTAAACTTCCGTGATCCCGTTATCGCCAGATTCCGTGCCGCTCGCCGGATTAAGGATTTCTGCTCGACCAAACGACCGAAAAATGGATTTTTTCAGAATCATTGTAAATATACACATAACCCCTATTTTCTGGCTGCCATATGCCACTTTAGAACGATGGCATAGCTAAGAAGTCAAAATTCTAGAAAATAAACTTCCGTGATCCCGTTTTCGGCAGTTTCCGTCCCGCTCGACGGATCAAGGATTTCTGCTCGACCAGACGACCGAATAATGGATATTTTCAAAATCGTCGAAAATATAATCATACCCCTGTTTTCTGGCTGCCATAAGCCACTTGAGAAGGATGGCATCGCTTAGAAGTCGAAATTTTCAAAAAAACTTCGATGATCCCGTTTTCGGCTCGGTCGCCGGATCTTGGATTTATGCTCGACCAAACGACCGAATAATGGATTTTTTCAATATCGTCGAAAATAACACATAACGCCTGTTTTTTGGCTGTCATATGCCACTTGAGAACGATGGCATCGCTTAGAAGTCGAAATTTTCAAAAAAACTTCGATTATCCCGTTTTTGGCTCGGTCGCCGGATCTAGGATTTCTGCTCGACCAAACGACCGAAAAATTGATTTTTCAGAATCGTCGTAAATAAACACATAACCCCTGTTTTCTGGCTGCCATATATCACTTGAGAACGATGGCATAGCTTAGAAGTCAAAATTCTCAAAAATAAACTTCCGTGATCTCGTTTTCGGCAGTTTCCGTCCCGCTCGGCGGATCAACGTTTTCTGCTCGACCAAACGACCGAACTATGGATTTTTTCAGAATCGTCGTAAATATACACATAACCCCTATATTCTGGCTGCCATATGCCACTTGAGAACGATGGCATAATTTAGAAGTCGAAATTTGACAAAAAAAACTTCGACGATCCCGTTTTCGGCTCGGTCGCCGGATCTAGGGTTTCTGCTCGACCAAACGACCGAACAATGGATTTTATCAAAATCGTCGAAAACATACACATAACCCTCGCTTTCTGGCTGCCATATGCCCTTGTTACGTAGTAGCCTTACACGCACTTTTTTTTGAAGCCTAACGCCCGCACTAGACACAACGCCTTTTCTAAAGCGCACGAGCGCCGCATCACGACCGTTGACCCTAATGCTTTTTCGAACCCAAGTGGACCCCCGCTAGTTTATGACACAAGGCACCGGACGACAGGCGTGCCATAAATCATCAGTTCGTATCTCCAACGAATGTTAGATATAAAATCGAATACCATAATTGATAAACCATTTTCGAGCTACCGGATAATTACATGAGCCTCAAACAGTCCCATAAATAGTTTACTTATATCCATTGTTTACGATCTTTTATCAAATTTATGATTCCCCCACGCTCGAATCAACTTACCCGAATTAGTATATAAGAGAGGGATTTAGTTAGTTAAGTTAGTTAGTCTTAAATCTGCGAACAACGTATTAACTTCGACGGAGCGCGCAAAGCTCCATACTACATATTCGGCCCTGCGTGGTCAATTTGTACAGTTATCTAAATACTAGAAGTGTACCAGCAGAAATTCTAACGAATAAATCGTGAGTATTTACAAATTGGCGAATCACCAATATTTGCATGCTGGATCCCTGTACCACAACTCGATCATGCAGTCACTGGCTCCATTTGATTTAAATTCTTACATCATTGGGGAAGCGAAAGGCGAGATGTCCGTCCCCGTTGTAAAGAGCTAACGCTTTGACCCGAAAGTGAGATCGCCGTTACGATCTCCCCAGCGCAACTCATGAGAGGTGACCGGGACGTAAAACCACTTAAGAACGATATCATAGCTAAGAAGTCGAAATATTCAAAAATAACTTCGACGATCCCGTTTTCGGGTCGGTCGCCGGATCTAGGATTGCTGCTCGACCAAACGACCGAAAAATGGATTTTTTCAGAATCGTCGTAAATATACACATAACCCCTCTTTTATGGCTTCCCTATGCCACTTGAGAACGATGGCATAGCTTCGAAGTCGAAATTTGAAAAAGAAACTTCGACAATCCCGTTTTCGGCTCGGTCGCCGGATCAAGCATTTCTGCTCGACCAAACGACCGAAAAATGGATTTTATCAAAATCGTCGAAAATATACACATAACCTCCGATTTTTGGCTGACATATGCCACGTGAGAACGATGTCATAGCTTCGAAGTCGAAATTAACAACAGAAACTTCGACGATCCCGTTTTTGGCTCGGTCGCAGGATATAAGATTTCTTCTCGACCAAACGACCGAAAAATGGATTTTTTCAAATTCGTCGAAAATATGCAATCTAATACGGTGCATCTTTCGGATGCACGGAGCTCGTCTGAAGGCCGCCACTCACGTACGTACCCATAATAGTAATTATTATTGTATCCTTGAGTATTTTTACGCCCCCCTTGTCCATTTCTTTTTGTTTGTTCCGCCCTGGAATGCAAGTGTGAATGGATGAATGAACGGAGCAAGGTTGAATGTGGCGCCGGCCGGGAGATGAACCCGGCGCACCACGGCCTTTGCTGCCGGGGTTGAAGCCCGTGGGCAAAAGCGTAGGCAGAGGGGACTCGCACGACTAGCGCGTCCCTGCCCCGCCGACGACGCCTGCTACGCTTGACCCACCAGCCTATTTCCAGGCGCGCGGCCTTCCATTCGCCGAGCCCGCTAGGGACCTCCGCGGAAGCGAATCAACTGCGACGCGAGGCTCCAATGAAGAAGACGCCGGCCAGCCTGTCAGTTCAGCTGAGCTATGTGCAAAGAACGACGCCATTGAATTCAGTAACGAGCATTTTGTTAGTGTTGAAGAGTTAAAGAGATATTTGCAACGTGTGGAATTGTGAAAAGGGTGAGTAGTTGAGTACTTCCTTCACCTAGTTCCAGTTAGTGTGTAATAAACCCTCTAAAATACGAACCCCGTGATATATTACCCCCGCGTTTTCTCCCCACGTGCCCTCCGCCATCGCAGGTGTCGTTCACACCTCATGCGTCATCAGTGAGTGGTGGTTTTCTTGTGCGGAATTATTGTTAAGTTCCGAGATCGTTCCGTTGTTGAAGTATTCTGAATCGTGCAATTATTACGAGCACCCCCCCCCCCCCCCCCCCCCTCCCGTCTCCTGAAATGAAAGCCCAATTTTCCGTAATTACGGTTCCGATCCAGTCACCCCATACTTCACCCGCCCCCCTTTTTCTTTACTTTTCTCTTCCACCCGAAAAATCGTCTTATTGTCGCCCTTTTTTTTTCTTGTAACGACCGAGGTAATAAATAAAAAACCGACGAGTTCGGACATCCACCCCTGAGACCTCTCGTCGCTCTGTCCCTAGACACGTTTCCCTATTATTACGATTTATTGTTTTCTTTCATTTTTTTTTGTGATATTACCGGGCTAAGTGACCGGTAATATTCCGTTTGCTACACGATACGTAGCTGGCGCCCGGAGAAACCCCTTATATATATTTTGTTTAATAAATCATTGATACTGCTAGAATTTTTATTTTGCTATTTTTTTCACTAATCTCTTCCCCCACCGTTAATAAAAGGGAAGCCGGTTATAGCACATAACCCCTCTGCTCTGGCTGCCATATGCCACTTCAGAACGATGGCATAGCTTAGAAGTCAAAATTCTAGAAAATAAACTTCCGTGATCCCGTTTTAGGCAGTTTCCGTCCCGCTCGACGGATCAAGGATTTCTGCTCGAACAAACGACCGAAAAATTGAATGTTTCAGAATCGTCGTAAATATACAAATAACCCCTATTTTCTGGCTGCCATATGACGCTTGAGAACGATAGCATAGCTTAAAAGTCGAAATTTTCAAAAAAACTTCGACGATCACTATTTCGGCGCGGTCGCCGGATCTTGGCCTTCTGCTCGACCAAACGACCGAATAATGGATTTTTTCAAAATCGTCGAAAATATACACATAACACCCGTTTTTTGGCTGCCATAAGCCAATTGAGAACGATGGCATCGCTTAGAAGTCGAAATTTTCAAAATAACTTCGATGATCCCGTCTTCGGCAGTTACCGTCCCGCTCGCCGGATCAAGGACTTCTGCTCGACCAAACGACCGAAAAATTGATTTATTCAAAATCGTCGTAAATATACACATAACCCCTATTTTCTGGCTGCCATTCGCCACTTTAGAACGATGGCATAGCTTAGAAGTCAAAATTCTAGAAAATAAACTTCCGTGATCCCGTTTTCGGCAGTTTCCGTCCCGCTCGACGGATCAAGGATTTCTGCTCGAACAAACGACCGAAAAATTGATTGTTTCAGAATCGTCGTAAATATACACATAAGACCCTATTTTCTGGCTGCCATATGCCGCTTGAGAACGATGGCATAGCTTAAAAGTCGAAATTTTCAAAAAAACTTCGACGATCCCGATTTCGGCCCGGTCGCCGGATCTTGGATTTCTGCTCGACCAAACGACCGAATAATGGATTTTTTGAGAATCGTAGTAGATATACGCGTAACCCCTGTTTTCTGGCTGCCATATGTCACTTGAGAACGATGGCATAGCTTAGAAGTCAGAATTCTCGAAATTAAACTTCCGTGATCCCGTTATCGCCAGATTCCGTGGCGCTCCCCGGATTTAGGATTTCTGCTCGACCAAACGACCGAAAAATGGATTTCTTTAAAATCGTTGAAAATATACACATAACCCCTGTTTTCTGGTTGCCATATGCCACTTGAGAACGATGGCATAGCTTAGAAGTCAAAAATCTAGAAAATAAACTTCCGCTGATCCCGTTTTCGGCAGTTCCCGTCCCGCTCGACGGATCAAGGATTTCTGCTCGACCAAACGACCGAAAAATTGATTTTTTCAGAATCGATGTAAATATAAACATAACCTCTATTTTCTGGCTGCCATATGCCGCTTGAGAACGATGGCATAGCTTAAAAGTCGAAATTTTCAAAAAAACTTCGACGATCCCGATTTCGGTTCGGTCGCCGGATCTAGGATTTCTGTTCGACCAAACGACCGAAAAATTGATTTTTTCAGAATCGTCGTAAACATACACATAAACCCTGTTTTATGGCTGCCATATGCCACTTGAGAACGATGGCATCGCTTAGAAGTCGAAATTTTCGAAAAAAACTTCGACGATCCCGATTTCGGCTCGGTCGCCGGATCTTGGATTTCTGCTCGACCAAACAACCGAAAAATGGATTTTTTCAAAATCGTCGAAAAGATACACATAACCCCTATTTTCTGGCTGCTATATGCCACTTTAGAACGATGGCATTGCTTAGAAGTCAAAATTCTAGAAAATAAACTTCCGTGATCCCGTTTTCGGCAGTTTCCGTCCCGCTCGACGGATCAAGGACTTCTGCTCGACCAAACGACCGAAAAATGGATTTTTTCAGAATCGTCGTAAATATACACATAACCTCCATTTTCTGGCTGCCATATGCCGCTTGAGAATGATCGCATAGCTTAAAAGTCGAAATTCTCAAAAAAACTTCGACGATCCCGTTTTCGGCTCGATCGCCGAATCTAGGATTTCTGCTCGACCAAACGACGGGAAAATGGATTTTTTCAGAATCGTCGTAAATATACACATAACCTCCGATTTTTGGCTGACATATGCCACTTGAAAACGATGGCATAGCTTAGAAGTCAAAATTCTAAAAAACAAACTTCCGTGATCCCGTCTTCGGTAGAATCCGTCCCACTCCCCGGATCGAGGATTTCTGCTCGACCAAACGACGAAAAATTGATTTTTTCAGAATCGTCGTAAATATACACGTAACCCCTGTTTTCTGGCTGCCATATGCCATTTGAAAACGATGGCATAGCTTCGAAGTCGAAATTTGAAAAAGAAACTTCGACAATCCCGTTTTCGGCTCGGTCGCCGGATCAAGGATTTCTCATCGAACAATCAACCGGAAAATGGATTTTTTCAAAATCGTCGAGAATATACACATAACCCCCGATTTCTGCCTGTCATATTCCACTTGAGAACGATGGCATAGCTTAGAAGTCAGAATTCTCGAAATTAAACTTCCGTGATCCCGTTATCGCCAGATTCCGTGCCGCTCGCCGGATTAAGGATTTCTGCTCGACCAAACGACCGAAAAATGGATTTTTTCAGAATCATTGTAAATATACACATAACCCCTATTTTCTGGCTGCCATATGCCACTTTAGAACGATGGCATAGCTAAGAAGTCAAAATTCTAGAAAATAAACTTCCGTGATCCCGTTTTCGGCAGTTTCCGTCCCGCTCGACGGATCAAGGATTTCTGCTCGACCAGACGACCGAATAATGGATATTTTCAAAATCGTCGAAAATATAATCATACCCCTGTTTTCTGGCTGCCATAAGCCACTTGAGAAGGATGGCATCGCTTAGAAGTCGAAATTTTCAAAAAAACTTCGATGATCCCGTTTTCGGCTCGGTCGCCGGATCTTGGATTTATGCTCGACCAAACGACCGAATAATGGATTTTTTCAATATCGTCGAAAATAACACATAACGCCTGTTTTTTGGCTGTCATATGCCACTTGAGAACGATGGCATCGCTTAGAAGTCGAAATTTTCAAAAAAACTTCGATTATCCCGTTTTTGGCTCGGTCGCCGGATCTAGGATTTCTGCTCGACCAAACGACCGAAAAATTGATTTTTCAGAATCGTCGTAAATAAACACATAACCCCTGTTTTCTGGCTGCCATATATCACTTGAGAACGATGGCATAGCTTAGAAGTCAAAATTCTCAAAAATAAACTTCCGTGATCTCGTTTTCGGCAGTTTCCGTCCCGCTCGGCGGATCAACGTTTTCTGCTCGACCAAACGACCGAACTATGGATTTTTTCAGAATCGTCGTAAATATACACATAACCCCTATATTCTGGCTGCCATATGCCACTTGAGAACGATGGCATAATTTAGAAGTCGAAATTTGACAAAAAAAACTTCGACGATCCCGTTTTCGGCTCGGTCGCCGGATCTAGGGTTTCTGCTCGACCAAACGACCGAACAATGGATTTTATCAAAATCGTCGAAAACATACACATAACCCTCGCTTTCTGGCTGCCATATGCCCTTGTTACGTAGTAGCCTTACACGCACTTTTTTTTGAAGCCTAACGCCCGCACTAGACACAACGCCTTTTCTAAAGCGCACGAGCGCCGCATCACGACCGTTGACCCTAATGCTTTTTCGAACCCAAGTGGACCCCCGCTAGTTTATGACACAAGGCACCGGACGACAGGCGTGCCATAAATCATCAGTTCGTATCTCCAACGAATGTTAGATATAAAATCGAATACCATAATTGATAAACCATTTTCGAGCTACCGGATAATTACATGAGCCTCAAACAGTCCCATAAATAGTTTACTTATATCCATTGTTTACGATCTTTTATCAAATTTATGATTCCCCCACGCTCGAATCAACTTACCCGAATTAGTATATAAGAGAGGGATTTAGTTAGTTAAGTTAGTTAGTCTTAAATCTGCGAACAACGTATTAACTTCGACGGAGCGCGCAAAGCTCCATACTACATATTCGGCCCTGCGTGGTCAATTTGTACAGTTATCTAAATACTAGAAGTGTACCAGCAGAAATTCTAACGAATAAATCGTGAGTATTTACAAATTGGCGAATCACCAATATTTGCATGCTGGATCCCTGTACCACAACTCGATCATGCAGTCACTGGCTCCATTTGATTTAAATTCTTACATCATTGGGGAAGCGAAAGGCGAGATGTCCGTCCCCGTTGTAAAGAGCTAACGCTTTGACCCGAAAGTGAGATCGCCGTTACGATCTCCCCAGCGCAACTCATGAGAGGTGACCGGGACGTAAAACCACTTAAGAACGATATCATAGCTAAGAAGTCGAAATATTCAAAAATAACTTCGACGATCCCGTTTTCGGGTCGGTCGCCGGATCTAGGATTGCTGCTCGACCAAACGACCGAAAAATGGATTTTTTCAGAATCGTCGTAAATATACACATAACCCCTCTTTTATGGCTTCCCTATGCCACTTGAGAACGATGGCATAGCTTCGAAGTCGAAATTTGAAAAAGAAATTTCGACAATCCCGTTTTCGGCTCGGTCGCCGGATCAAGCATTTCTGCTCGACCAAACGACCGAAAAATGGATTTTATCAAAATCGTCGAAAATATACACATAACCTCCGATTTTTGGCTGACATATGCCACTTGAGAACGATGGCATAGCTTAGAAGTCGAAATTAACAACAGAAACTTCGACGATCCCGTTTTTGGCTCGGTCGCAGGATATAAGATTTCTTCTCGACCAAACGACCGAAAAATGGATTTTTTCAAATTCGTCGAAAATATGCAATCTAATACGGTGCATCTTTCGGATGCACGGAGCTCGTCTGAAGGCCGCCACTCACGTACGTACCCATAATAGTAATTATTATTGTATCCTTGAGTATTTTTACGCCCCCCTTGACCATTTCTTTTTGTTTGTTCCGCCCTGGAATGCAAGTGTGAATGGATGAATGAATGGAGCAAGGTTGAATGTGGCGCCGGCCGGGAGATGAACCCGGCGCACCACGGCCTTTGCTGCCGGGGTTGAAGCCCGTGGGCAAAAGCGTAGGCAGAGGGGACTCGCACGACTAGCGCGTCCCTGCCCCGCCGACGACGCCTGCTACGCTTGACCCACCAGCCTATTTCCAGGCGCGCGGCCTTCCATTCGCCGAGCCCGCTAGGGACCTCCGCGGAAGCGAATCAACTGCGACGCGAGGCTCCAATGAAGAAGACGCCGGCCAGCCTGTCAGTTCAGCTGAGCTATGTGCAAAGAACGACGCCATTGAATTCAGTAACGAGCATTTTGTGAGTGTTGAAGAGTTAAAGAGATATTTGCAACGTGTGGAATTGTGAAAAGGGTGAGTAGTTGAGTACTTCCTTCACCTAGTTCCAGTTAGTGTGTAATAAACCCTCTAAAATACGAACCCCGTGATATATTACCCCCGCGTTTTCTCCCCACGTGCCCTCCGCCATCGCAGGTGTCGTTCACACCTTATGCGTCATCAGTGAGTGGTGGTTTTCTTGTGCGGAATTATTGTTAAGTTCCGAGATCGTTCCGTTGTTGAAGTTTTCTGAATCGTGCAATTATTACGAGCCCCCCCCCCCACCCCTCCCGACTCCTGAAATGAAAGCCCAATTTTCCGTAATTACGGTTCCGATCTAGTCACCCCATACTTCACCCGCCCCCCTTTTTCTTTACTTTTCTCTTCCGCCCGAAAAATCGTCTTATTGTCGCCCTTTTTTTTTCTTGTAACGACCGAGGTAATAAATAAAAAGCCGACGAGTTCGGACATCCACCACTGAGACCTCTCGTCGCTCTGTCCCTAGACCCGTTTCCCTATTATAACGATTTATTGTTTTCTTTCATTTTTTTTTTGTGATATTACCGGGCCAAGTGACCGGTAATATTCCGTTTGCCACACGATACGTAGCTGGCGCCCAGAGAAACCCCTTATATATATTTTATTTAATAAATCATTGATACTGCTAGTATTTTCTTTTGCTATTTTTTTAACTAACCCCTTCCCCCACCGTTAATAAAAGGGTAGCCGGTTATAGCACACAACCCCTGTTCTCTGGTTGCCATATGCCATTTCAGAACGATGTCATAGCTTAGAAGCCGAAATTTTCAAAAAAAACTTCGACGATCCCGTTTTCGGCTCGATCGCCGAATCTAGGATTTCTGCTCGACCAAACGACCGAGAAATGGATTTTTTCAGAATCGTAGTAGATATACGCGTAACCCCTGTTTTCTGGCTGCCATATGTCACTTGAGAACGATGGCATAGCTTAGAAGTCGAAAATTTCAAAAAAAACTTCGACGATCCCGATTTCGGCTCGGTCGCCGGATCTTGGATTTCTGCTCGACCAAACGACCGAACATTGGATATTTTCAAAATCGTCGAAAATATAAACATAACCCCAGTTTTCTGGCTGCCATAAGCCACATGAGAACGATGGCATAGCTTAGAAGTCAAAATTCTCGAAAATAAACTTCCGTGATCCCGTTTTCGGCAGTTTCCGTCCCGCTTGCCGGATCAAGGATTTCTGCTCGACCAAACGACCGAAAAATGGATTTTCTCAGAATCGTCGTAAATATACAAATAACCCCTGTTTTCTGGCTGCCATAAGCCACTTGAGAACGATGGCATAGCTTAGAAGTCAAAATTCTCGAAAATAAACTTCCGTGATCCCGTTTTCGGCAGTTTCCGTCCCGCTCGACGGATCAAGGATTTCTGCTCGACCAAACGACCGAAAGATTAATTGTTTCAGAATCGTCGTAAATATACACATAACCCCTATTTTCTGGCTGCCATAAGCAACTTGAGAACGATGGCATCGCTTAGAAGTCGAAATTTTCCAAATA
Organism: Clistopyga incitator; assembly: GCA_947507545.1. Taxonomy (NCBI): domain Eukaryota; kingdom Metazoa; phylum Arthropoda; class Insecta; order Hymenoptera; family Ichneumonidae; genus Clistopyga; species Clistopyga incitator. Next base: position 7,224,902 of record OX382190.1, on the reverse strand, counting down.
ACTTCGATGATCCCGTCTTCGGCTCGGTCGCCGGATCTATGTTTTCGGCTTGACCAAACGACCGAAAAATGGATTTTTTCAGAATCGTCGTAAATATACACATAACCCCTGTTTTCTGGCTGCCATATGCCACTTGAGAACGATGGCATAGCTTAGAAGTCAAAATTCTCGAAAATGAACTTCCGTGATCCCGTTTTCGGCAGTTTCCGTCCCGCTTGCCGGATCAAGGATTTCTGCTCGACCAAACGACCGAAAAATAGATTTTTTCCGAATCTTCGTAAATATACACATAACCCCTATTTTCTGGCTTCCCTATGCCACTTGAGAACGATGGCATAGCTTCGAAGTCGAAAATTTCAAAAAAAACTTCGACGATCCGGATTTCGGCTCGGTCGCCGGATCTTGGATTTCTGCTCGACCTAACGACCGAACATTGGATATTTTCAAAATCGTCGAAAATATAAACATAACCCCAGTTTTCTGGCTGCCATAAGCCACATGAGAACGATGGCATAGCTTAGAAGTCAAAATTCTCGAAAATAAACTTCCGTGATCCCGTTTTCGGCAGTTTCCGTCCCGCTTGCCGGATCAAGGATTTCTGCTCGACCAAACGACCGAAAAATGGATTTTCTCAGAATCGTCGTAAATATACAAATAACCCCTGTTTTCTGGCTGCCATAAGCCACTTGAGAACGATGGCATAGCTTAGAAGTCAAAATTCTCGAAAATAAACTTCCGTGATCCCGTTTTCGGCAGTTTCCGTCCCGCTCGACGGATCAAGGATTTCTGCTCGACCAAACGACCGAAAGATTAATTGTTTCAGAATCGTCGTAAATATACACATAACCCCTATTTTCTGGCTGCCATAAGCAACTTGAGAACGATGGCATCGCTTAGAAGTCGAAATTTTCCAAATAACTTCGATGATCCCGTCTTCGGCTCGGTCGCCGGATCTATGTTTTCGGCTTGACCAAACGACCGAAAAATGGATTTTTTCAGAATCGTCGTAAATATACACATAACCCCTGTTTTCTGGCTGCCAAATGCCACTTGAGAACGATGGCATAGCTTAGAAGTCAAAATTCTCGAAAATGAACTTCCGTGATCCCGTTTTCGGCAGTTTCCGTCCCGCTTGCCGGATCAAGGATTTCTGCTCGACCAAACGACCGAAAAATAGATTTTTTCCGAATCTTCGTAAATATACACATAACCCCTATTTTCTGGCTTCCCTATGCCACTTGAGAACGATGGCATAGCTTCGAAGTCGAAATTTGAAAAAGAAACTTCGACAATCCCGTTTTCGTCTCGGTCGCAGGATATAATATTTCTTCTCGACCAAACGACCGGAAAATGGATTTTTTCAAGTTCGTCGAACATATGCAATCTAACACGGTCCATCTTTCGGATGCACGGAGCTCGACTGAAAGCCGCCACTCACGTACGTACCCATAATAGTAATTATCATTGTATCCTTGAGCATTTTTACGCCCCCGTTGTCCCTTTCTTTTTGTTTGTTCCGCCCTGGAATGCAAGTATGAATGGATGACTGAATGGAGCAAGGTTGAATGCGGCCCCGGCCGGGAGATGAAACCCGGCGCACCACGGCCCTTGCTGCCGGGGTTGAAGCCCGTGGGCAAAAGCGTAGGCAGAGGGGACTCGCACGACTAGCGCGTCCCTGCCCCGCCGCCGACGCCTGCTACGCTTGACCCACCAGCCTATCTCCAGGCGCGCGGCCTTCCATTCGCCGAGCCCGCTAGGGACCTCCGCGGAAGCGAATCAACTGCGACGCGAGGCTCCAATGAAGAAGACGCCGGCCAGCCTGTCAGTTCAGCTGAGCTATGTGCAAAGAACGATGCCATTTAATTCAGTAACGAGCATTTTGTGAGTGTTGAAGAGTTAAAGAGATATTTGCAACGTGTGGAATTGTGAAAACGGTGAGTAGTTGAGTACTTCCTTCACCTAGTTCCAGTTAGTGTGTAATAAACCCTCTAAAATTCGAACCCCGTGATATTTCACCCCCGCGTTTTCTCCCCACGTGCCCGCCGCCATCACAGGTGTCGTTCACACCTTATGCGTCATCAGTGAGTGGTGGTTTTCTTATGCGGAATTATTGTTAAGTTCCGAGATCGTTCCGTTGTTGAAGTATTCTGAATCGTGCTATTATCACGAGCCCCCCCGCCCCTCGCGCCGCCTGAAACAAAAGCCCAATTTTCCGTAATTACAGTTCCGATCCAGTCATTATGGACGTTATATAATCCCTTCATTTCCCCCTCTCTTATTCGAGATACTAATCGCGCGATGGAGACATCCTGCGATTGCAGCAAGCGAATGGCCAGTAGATCGTCTCGCAAATCGGGGGGAAGGCTATCGAGGCCTCGGGCTAATTTCATAATCGGGTTTGCCGCGGTGCTTCTACTGTAGATCGGCGGTAGCATACCGAGCAGTGCCGATACTGTGAGCGTATTTGGCTCATCATTTTCAAATTTCCGTGATGTATTGCGGCTAAAAAAATCCGCGACTATATTATCGCGTCCCAAACAATATGTGACTGTGAAGGTGTATCGGGACAGTGCAAAACACCACCGACGTAGACGTTCTGTATGATACCGGGTTGAATTAAGGAAGCTGAGACCCTGATGGTCTGTGATGATCTCGAAACTACGGCCCATTAGATACGTGTGACACTGCAGCACCGCATAGACGATCGCGAGAAGGTCTTTTTCGGTGGTGCCATAATTAACCTCCGCGGAATTCAGGCATCGACTTACTAGCGTTATCACACATTGCTCTCCGGCATCATTAGTCTGGAAAAGGACCGCACTAATCCCTTTATCCGAGGCATCCGTTTGCAATTGAAACTTCTTTCCAGGGATCATGTGACTCAAACGAATGGAATTAGCAAAGTTTTGCTTCAGGTTTTGAAACGCAACGCTATGTTCCGTCGTCCAAACCCACGCACATTTACTCTTAAACAACGCTCTGAAAGGGTCCACAAAGTTAGCGTGCTTCACACTAAACTGCCGGTAATAGTTACAGATCCCTAAAAATTGTTGCAACTGTTTCTGGTTCTCCGGTTCTGCGAAGTCCTCAATGATTTTAAGTCTATTTGGCAGAGGGCGGATACCCTCAACAGATATCTCGTAACCCAAAAATTCAACGGTTTTGCGACAGAAATACGATTTGTCCAGACGGAGGGTAAAGTTATTATCCTGCAACCTAGTGAACACCGAATATAAATTGGCGAGATGCTCCTCAAAAGAGCCAGAGGTGACGAGCAAATCGTCAATATAGACGTCAATATAGAGTAAGGAAAGGGTCAAATTTTCTACCAAATACTTGACTGACAGCGCGAATGAATCCACGCCCCGCCGTCTTTAAACCAAAAGGAATACGGCAGAACTGGTACAAAGTCGACCCATACATAAAAGCGGTATATGGGCGGGATGCCTTTGCCAACGCAATTTGCCAATATCCATTTGCAAGGTCTGACGTAGACATAAATTTGACCCCATGGTACCGTTGAACTAGCTCACTAATGAGAGGAGGGGATTCATTGTCCGAGTCTATTACCTGATTTATGAAACGAGCGTCAAGACAAATACGCAACCTCCCATCTTTTTTTTGTACAATCCGTAGAGGGTTACAGTATGGACTTTCCGATCTTTCAATTATACCGTGACGCAACATTTCATCAAGCTCCGCTTCGACCGCCTCACGGAGGGAGTGCGGGACCGGATACGAGCGGCGAACAACCGTTTTCGGAGTCGTAAGATTTATTTTATGCTGATACGTACCAGCTGGAACCGTTTTTGAAGAAAATAGCCGCTTAAATTTACTAAGCAGACTACCTATGGAAGCCTGTTGTTCGCTTGAAAGATCCGGTATCGATTGGATGAGGGAGTTTACGTCTTCGAAAAAATTCTGGTCCTCACCATCAACATAAAGTTGACTAGAACGGTAAGTATCAAGATCGTCCTCCGCGACCATTAGCTCTAGCTCAGTAACTGACAAAACCTCACCGCTTGCTTCTGGGAATGAAGCAACCCCAATGACATGATTCTCCGTACAATTTACCCCCACCGGAACCTTATTCGGAATCCCATCATCCCCCTGGCTAGCGATTACCTGCGAGACCTCATTATATAGCCACTCTAAATCAGATCCAGCGTCCATCGCTTCAGACTCATTATCGTTTTTAACCCCTCCAGTAACTGTTTGTGTCCGATTGCTCATAAGCTCTTTTGAGACGAAAAGCGCTGTACTATGCTCTTCCTGGACCTGCTTACTAGTCTGATTATAATCATTAGCGGATATTACTTGTATGAACGTAACATCCCCCTCTCGAGACGCGATAACTCTCTCTGAACCCGCACTGCCAAAAGATACTAATTCTGTAGGTACAATATAATCATCTATACTGAAAATTAACCGCTTATAATCCAATAGAGCCTTCTTGTCATGCAGCCAATCGTTTCCTAGAATCATGTGTTGTGACAGATATGGAATAATCAAAAACGTGGCAGGAAGTCGGCATTCCCCGCACACGATCTCCAGACAAAGCTGCTTAGTAACTTTGGTGGCTTTCTTTCCAATCGCGGTTGTAATCACCATACTGGTTACTGGTAATTCCATGACTCTATAATGCTTATAACCGGCTTCCCTTTAATTAAATGAGAGGGAAGGGGTTAGTGAAGAAATACTAATGAATGCCCGAAATAATAAAGGCAATAACAAAAGTACTAACAGTTTATTATAATAAGGATAGTGAACTAACAAAACGGTCGGGCGCCAGCTACGTCACGTGTAGCAACGGAGTATTACCGGTCACCTGACTCGGTAATCTGACAAAGAAATAAAATAAAACAGTAGATCGTAATAAGAGGGGCGCGGCTAGTGGGTAGAGGGACGAGGGGTCTCAGGGGGTGAATTCCCGAACTCGTTGGCTTCTTAATTATTACCCCGGTCAGGTAAACCAAAACGAAGGGGGGGGGGGGGGGGGGGGGTAAAGCACGGGAGTATTCGATAATGTGGGGGGAGGGTAAAAATGGGAAATGGCGCAAAAAGAAATTAAATACTCAAAGTAGCCGGGATAGTCGCGGTGAACCACCACACTACCTCGCACGCAAATACAATAATAATTATCAAAAACAATTATGCACCGATCTCCACGCGGTGGCAGCCGGCCCTCTCGATACAGAGTATTGCAAATGTCTGCAATCAGAGGCGCCGGACTCCACGTGGTGGCAGCCGGTCTTCTTGATACAAAAAGATAATACAGAAAATAACTCGAAAGATACGGGGCTGGGGGGGGGGGGGGGAGAAGCAAAACGGAAACTAAAAAATATTATAAAAATTACTCACTCACTCACTCACACACTCAAAACCAGCACCGGGGACAATACCCCCGGTCACTCTCTATCACACAAACGGGTCGCGACGACGGCAGGGCTCGAAGTGAGGAAGATGTCCTCCGTCTTCTTCTCCGAGCTCTTCGGTCCTGCTCGGAGATCCTCGGGATTCCTCGGGCATCCTCGGAAGTTGTCGGCTCGAGAACACTACGCGCTTCGGCATTGATCGATGGATCGAGTGCGGCTGGTTAGTGGCGCTCGGGCGGTGCTGCGGCGGAACGGTGTAACGCAGTTGGGCAGTGCGGTCGCCGCGGGCTGTTTGGATTGCCGCTGACGATCGTTAGAGCGAGTACACGCACGCAGTTGGGCGGCTAACTCCAACCTTTGTCCCCACGAGTGGAGGCTCCTCGTGTGTCGCGGCGTGTACTCCTCAGCTGGTTGGCGTGGCAGATCTTCTGTCTTTTTCCAGCCCACACTCTCACCACGTCACTTTGCCTAGGCTGCCGTAGTGTCTCTCGTTGGTCCTTGATGCCTCGGCGATGTTGCAATCCCAAGTGGCAATCGAATACGCATTCATACCAGGAGGGGGGGGGGGGGCAAAAAGGGGGAATTCTTACACAAAATATCGCTTCCATTGATTATAAAAATAACGTTTAAAAGTAATAACAAGCGGTGTGTGATGGCCTTCGAGCCGGCCGAGGGGGGAAAATATTGTAACGCTCCACCGTGTTACATGCTTTTGTAAATAACTGTTATAATTCTCGAAAACACAAGTAACCTGACTGCCCGAATCCAATCACGCCGCTATCGGAACCCCAAAAATGCTGACAAGTAGCTGCGGACACTTCCGAAACCGAATAGTGTCTACGCTATGATTAGGCTCATTTTTTATTTCTTCCACTAGGTCCTCGAAAACATCAAATGGGTGCTGAGGCGTCGGCGGACCCGTACTCAACGCACCCATCACGCGTTTAAATCAGCCGGAACTTCCGCCGATTCATCATTAACAATCGGAGGAGGCGGATTGGAAAAACACAGCATGTATGGCCTAACGGAATCGTTGAGATTGGGAGTAAAATGAACCACGTTTTGAGCTTCCAAACCCGATGACGAACCCTCCGCGTGACTGTAGCCGATTGTTGCAATATTCGAGCGATTATTAGGTTGTTGTTGGGTGGTATTCGGTGTGTAATTATAAGTGGCGGGCCTACGCAAATACTGATTATACTGTCCGCTATTCGCAGTTTGGTTTACGCGTGACCCACTAACAGCACCATTAGCCCCGTATCCACTCCCCGAATTTATATTGCTTTTTCTTGTTTGCTCTCGCTCCTCGTTAACCATATCTAATTGCGCGAGGGCGCCTGAGACTGTACTAGTATTAGTGAAATCAAGCGCCACGAGGGATTCCCTCACTCTTATTGGAAGTTGTTGAACCACGGTATAATTGACTTCGTAACCTTCCAATGGAGGGTTAAAATACTGTGCCTCGGTCACCTGCTGCAGAAAAATGTCTGGAGCGACCCCATCGAACTCGCATAACGACGTGACGACCACTGACTCTAAATCCTTACGCGCACAGGAATAGAGAAATATTCTTCGAGAAACGCAAACTGAAATGCTGCGTAAGAAGTGCAAAGGTGGCGAACAGAATTGAACCAAACTTTATCGCGGCCCTCAAATGCATTCTCAATGATTAATAACTTGCAATGGATGTCATCCACTCTTTTTACCAAAAAATACCGCTCAAGATGGTCCAAGAATTCCCGAGGGTGCATATTTACGCCACTGTCAAACTTCGGTGTACGTATATCTACTTTTACCGACTGAAAACTACTTACGAGTCCGTTCAACATACCTGCATCACATTGCGGTTGTACCGGTGGCTGTTGATACCCAGCTGGAGGGTGCTCATTCAGTGAGGGATAACGATTATTCGCCGCCGCCCGCAGAGCATTAATTTCAACTTGTTGTGCAGCGATCTGCTCTCGCATTCTTTGCAATTCGTCGGCCACAGCGGCACCATTAATACCTTGAATCTCGTTTCGTAACCGAACTAATTCAGCCAATTGCTGATCCACACGATCCGCATCCCGCTGAACTCTCTCACGCTGTTTATCTATCTCGGCCTGTGCCATCTTTATCTCCTCCGACTGCGCCATATCTAAAGAATTAAACAAATTACTTCTCACTTCTTCCAAATTATCTTGCGGATCTTTTGTCCGTTTATTCCGCTTAACAGTGCTCAACAACTTCGGTGTATGCTGATTTTGTAGTGATACCCCTGATCGGGTGGATATTGGACTGTGATTGACCGCCATACAAATCAGTTCTTATTAACGTATATACAAATTAGAAGTGGCTCGAGCAAATCAAAACAAATATCAAACGCTCGAGTCCCTGTTCAGGCGCCAATTATAATATATTTTTCCACTTCCATTTTCGTAAGAGTGCCCTCGTTAATACCGCTTGTGATTTCGGTACATATATATGTGAGCGATGAATAAATAAATGGACAAATATATAAATAATAAATACATGAACACCAAAACGGTGCAAAACGGAAACACTGAAGTCGCGGTTCACTCGTCCGTCACACTCCATCATATAATCTAAGAACAAATTACACACATTGATATAATATGCACCGACAACAGACTTCAATATCTATTCCACGCTTGATTTTACACCGGATAACAACTCGATACAGATAAAACAATGATCGGAGATCCGCAATTTATAACAATTTGATACAAATATATAGCAATGATTGAGATCCGCTGTTTTTGACAATATCGCAACTCGAGCTCGATCGCCTCTCTAAATGAATCGCTATTCGTAATGGTATATCCGAGTTTGTTCGGTCAAACGGAACGACGCCCTCCCGTGACCACCTACTTAGAGCGGGGGTACGGACTCGCTCTTATCTGGCGTTTGGGTGGAACGGACCGTTACAACCTCGACGATCCCGTTTTCGGCTCGGTCGCCGGATCTAGGATTTCTGCTCGATCAAATGACGGAAAAATATATATTTTTTTTTTCAAAATCGTCGTAAATATGCACATAACCCCTGTTTTCTGGGTGCAATATACCACTTGAGAACGATGGCATAGTTTAGAAGTCGAAATTTTCAAAAAAAACTTCAACGATTCGGTTTTCGGCTCGGTCGCCGGATCTAGGATTTCTGCTCGACCAAACGACCGAAAAATGGATTTTATAAAAATCGTCGGAAATATACACATAACCCTCGCTTTCTGGCTGCCATATGCCCCTGTTACGTAGTAGCCTTACACGTACTTGTTTTTAAAGCCTAACGCCCGTACTAGACACAACGCCTTATCTAAAGCGCACGAGCGCCGCATCACGGACGTCGACCCTAATGCTTTTCCGAACCCAAGTGGACCCCCGCTAGTTTATGGCACAAGGCACCGGACGACGGACGTGCCATAAATCCTCAGTTCGTATCTCCCAAGAATGTGAGATATAAAATCGAATACCATACTTGATAAACCCGTTCCGAGCTACCAGATAATTACATGAGCCTCAAACAGTCCCATAAATAGTTTACTTATATTCATCGTTTACGATCTTCTATCAAATTTATGATTCCCCCACGCTCGAATCAACATACCCGAATTAGTATATTAGAGAGGGATTTAGTTAGTTAAGTTAGTTAGTCTTAAATCTGCGACCAACGCATTAACTTCGACGGAGCGTGCAAAGCTCCATACTACATATTCGGCCCTGCGTGGTCAATTAATACAGTTATCTAAATACTAGAAGTGTACCAGCAGAAATTCTAACGAATAAATTGTGAGTATTTACAAATTGGCGAATCACCATTATTAGCATGCTGGATCCCTGTACCACAACTCGATCATGCAGTCACTGGCTCCATTTGATTTAAATTCTTACATCATTGGAGAAGCGAAAGGCGAGATGTCCGTCCCCGTTGTAAAGAGCTAACGCTTTGACCCGAAAGTGAGATCGCCGTTACGATCTCCCCAGTGCAACTCATAAGAGTTGACCGGGACGTAAAACCACTTAAGAACGATATCATAGCTTAGAAGTCGAAATATTAAAAAATAACTTCGATGATCCCGTTTTCGGCTTGGTCGCCGGATCTAAAATTTCTGCTCGACCAAACGACCGAAAAATTGATGTTTTCAGAATCGTCGTAAATATACACATAACCCCTATTTTCTGACTGCCATATGCCGCTTGAGAACGATGGCATAGCTTAAAAGTCGAAATTTTCAAAAAAACTTCGACGATCCCGATTTCGGCTCGGTCGCCGGATCTTGGATTTCCGCTCGACCAAACGACCGAATAATGGATTTTTTCAAAATCGTCGAAAATATACACATAACCCCTGTTTTTTAGCTGCCATAAGCCACTTGAGAACGATGGCATCGCTTAGAAGTCGAAATTTTCGAAATAACTTCGATGATCCCGTTTTCGGCTCGGTCGCCGGATCTAGGATTTCTGCTGGACCAAACGACCGAAAAATGGATTTTTTCTGAATCGTCGTAAATATACACATAACCCCTGTTTTCTGGCTGCCATATGTATACCACTTGAGAACGATGGCATAGCTTAAAAGTCAAAATTTTCGAAAATAAACTTCCGTGATCCTGTTTTCGGCAGTTTCCGTCCCGCTCGCCGGATCAAGGATTTCTCCTCGACCAAATGACCGAAAAATGGATTTCTTAAAAATCGTCGAAAATATACACATAACCCCCGATTTCTGGCTGCCATATGCCACTTGAGAACGATGGCATAGCTTCGAAGTCGAAATTTGACAATAAAAACTTCGACGATCCCGTTTTCGGCTCGGTCGCCGGATCAAGGATTTCTGATCGAACAATCAACCGGAAAACGGATTTTTTCTAAATCGTCGAAAATATACTGTAACGGAACGTCTCGCGACTGTACCGCTACAATAAGGAATAATTAGTCTTCAACTAATTATTCCTTAATACAACAATAAAAAACACTCAAAAGTCATTCCGAGAACAAGATATTAAAATATTATCTCAACTACAGAAAATATTCTGTACGCTGAGCGAGTTAGCACTTGGTTACTCCGAAAGTACCAAGGAGCGAGACAGAAAAACAACACCCATACCACGGCGAGCGGCCACCTAGCACCGCCTACACGTACAAGAGACGAGCTAGTGGATGTGCGCCGCCGTATATCCAGAGCGTACCACGACACGCGCACACGTTACCTTGAGCGACAACCACAGACGACGCGCAGAATAGTAGGAGTGAGCGCACATCACTTAAAGCTCAACGATACGTCGATGCTGCTCGCTCTCCCATAGACAAAGCATGCTCTCTCTCTCTAAAAGAACTAATTACTTAATAATTCATAAAATATTAAAGCTAGCTAACACCGCCCACAACCAAAAATTAGAAGAGAGCATGCACCATCGATCATCCAAAAGTATCCAATCAGAATAACAATACAAAGGAAGTATTCAACTATTTAACAACTTTTGATAAATTGTTGAATAATTTCTTAACAAATCACAGAATCTCATGAATCATACCGGAAACACCATGGTGGGTACCTACTTCCAATAAATAAACAATTTGTTTCGATGACAAATTGTTATTTGAACAAATTATCATTTTGAACCTACAACGGCATAGGCCATAGCCCGGGAATACGGAATTCAACCTCCTAGGAACCTCCATGGAATCTCGAGCAACCGAAAACGTGGCCGGCGCGCGTGACGCAATCCACCTCACGCGATAGTCACGTGACCGCCACCAACGCCGATTCCACCCGCGCGGAGGGCCCCGAAACCGTACCGTTTCACCGCCCCGTCCATCCAACAGCGATCGGGTATATAAGCGACCACCGCGGACAGCTCGAGACTTTTCTTTTCGGCAACTCTCAAAGTTCGAGTCACGTACTACTGCTTCTCAGCAACAGTCAATTTTTCGTTTGTATTTGTAAATCAGTGTAACGTAGAGTCCAGATAGCAGTTTACTCGAACGACTCGGTCCCCTGACATTGCGTTCTTGCTATCGAGTCGGAGAGTAAACTTAGGATATTCGGCGTATTACTGTCTCCCTCGCACAGCGCGTAGGCCGGCATAATACGTGCGCATTAGGGCCACTTTTTCGTATTTGGGTCCCCACACACAGCGTTGTGGCGATCCTCTGCGAAAAGTGAATAATTAAAAATAGGAATTATTGTACCCCGAGCACTGCGCATCGGCTTGCAATAATTCCCACAGATCTTTTCAGTGTAAAGAGTTCTCAGTTGGCAGATAATACGAACACAAGTGTGGGTGCTTCTCACTCACACTTGAATCCCTGCGCGAATCGTGCTTAATACGAGCCTCGCAAAGTTTCGTTTGGTCGTATAGAATCTGCGAACTCGGACCTCGTAGGTAATTCCGACCTTGAGCCATCCTTCACACCCAAACACGGAGTGTGAACGCCTCATCGTTGGCAGATAACACGCACACGCACAAGTGTGGGTGCTTCTCACCCATACTTGAATGCCTGCGCGAATCGTGCTTAACACGATCCTCGCAAAGTTTGGTTTGGACGTGTGATCTGCGAACCCTGAGCATCCCTGTGTCTTACGCTAAAAAAGACACCCGGTACGCACATTCGCCAGTACAGTCGACGCAATTAGTTCGCGCTCTTCTAAGAGCGCTGATTGACAGCGTGGGCCGAGTATCTGGCGATCACCAAAATCAAGCATACAAGGGGACAAGGAAGGAGTACCTGACACCGGAGCACCTCTGTGTCTAGATAAACAACAGTTTAGGGATCGCGACACAGACAGACGACTATCGAGTAGGCCTACTCACGCGGACTTTACCGACAGACGAGACGAGCCGTCCGTTAGCGTTTAGCAGTGCCACAGCAATAGATCTCATAGCTCGAATAACAACGATCGAGCCCCGCGCAGATAAACTAATTCGTGAGTTTATTATTAATCATAGAATCAAGTATCCTATGATTACAACAACAGGACACGGAAGAATCTCATGATTTTTCAATGTGTTCCTGTGTATGAGGATAAATTAATAGTAACAATAGAGAGTGGCGCGAAACACTCAAATTATTGTTATTAGGCTACAAGCGTACAGTCGCGGGACACCGTAGTCGTGTCCGACCACCGGGACACAAAATTCATCTCCATTACGAGCTTAACAATCAATCCATCACCATCTTTGCGAGTTGGGTGTAAAGCCCCGCACGAAAGCACCTCCGACCGTGTGAATATAGCATCATTGAAATAATAGACTCAGGAAGTTATCCTGTTTACGTAGATTTAAGTGCGTCCCGTTAGACGCCATCTTTTGCATCCCCTTTTGTAAGTTGAGTGTAGAGCTCCATACGAAAGAACCTCCGACCGTATGAATTTAAAATCCATAGAGAAAATTATAACCCAGCTCATAGCCTGTTTACGTAGTTTTAAGCGCGTCCCGATAGACGCAATCTATTGCAAACCCTTTCTTTTTGTGAGTTGAGTGTAAAGCTCCACACGGAAGTACCTCCGACCGTGTGAATTTAGAATCCATAAAAATCAAAATTGTCCAGGAATATTCCTGTTTAATGATCCCAGGTTAGGACAAGCGCAAGTAGTGGGTAACCCCATTGTATCCTGGTTCCCCTCGTACAAACCCCTACTTCCTCGCCCGAACCGCCTTCACAAAATTTCTCCTCGGAGAGCCTATGATGATGAAGGCAAACTCTCGTCGATAGACACATGAGAGAATACCAATTTAACCTAATCTGAGGCATCAATAAAATACCACAAAACCCTCCAACATCCGATTTCCCAGTAGATCATTCGAGTCCTGAACACGAATCCTGAAGGCCACCACTTGCGCGTGTGGTATCAAAACAATAATAAATACATCGTGATTTGATATAACAATAATTTAAAGGTCAGGTGTCCAGGGAACCCGCACCCTTTCTTAGGCACAACGATAACCCAAATCCAGGTTAAAATTAAATCAATCAATTTATTAAAACGACCGAAAAGGGACTCAAAATTGCGAAACGTTTCATTGGCGCCCGAACAGGGACTCGAAAACGCATCAACCTGGGGAACAGGATACATTCGACCCACTAAAAATAAGAGATAGAATAAAAGCAGTCGCAACAAAACCATGGATTCAACATTTGCCGACGCCTCGACAACAACAACCGCCACCACAACAACCATGACACCTCCAGTAACGATAACAGCAACGGTTACTACGGGAGTTGATTTGCATGATTCTATAGTGCCCAACCTTGCTCAGACTTGGGCAATGGCGCAGGCAGCTAGGGAAATGCAAACTGCTCACCGCAACAACAGTGAACCACCGATCGGTACGGCCTTCGCAAAAACAGCATCAGGCACGATACCACGGGCGAACACTGGAGAAAAGTCGATTCGAGAAAGGCTGCGGAAATTAGCCGAACCTTGTCGGGATGGTATCTTGAACAGCACGATCCGAGTACCTAATCCGTCGCTAACTCCACCTCCACATGAGGCGGTGCAGCATCTCGCAATGGAGTCACTTTTCCAGATTCTCGAAGAGATCCGAGGCAAGCAAGACTCCGATGCCTTGCAGCACAAGCAACAACTTCGCGCACTCAGTAATGACGTTACGCGAAGGTTAGAGCAGGTACAATCGTATGTGACAGACTCCATTCAGATAATGGGGGAGGAAATTCATAACCTCTCGAATCGACAACTGGAACAGAGCGGAAGAGTTCGACAGCATAACGGCCCATCACTTCAACTAGAAGTAACGGAAGAACGAAACGGAACAAGGGTACCACGAATGTCTCCCATCGTACCATTAACACCAAATACCTACAATTTTGGTCGTCCACCAGACACAGAAATCCTAGGACCAAGCAACACGACGACGACGTGCGCCACATTAAAATTAGACGCACCAACGTTCAACGGTGCAACATCCGAACAACCGATGCAATTTCTCAGTGATTTGCGGAGTTATCGCGACGTTTACGTCCCCCGCTATCACTTTAAATTGATTATCAATCAATGCATGGGTGGTTTAGCGCGAAGTTGGTGGAACATTGTCCGACCAACAATACGCGACTGGGAACATTTCGAGAGCGAATTTCAAAGAAGATTTTGGAGCGAGGAAACCCAAAACAACCTCAAAATAAAGCTCGATTACGACTGGTTCGATCCCAGCAAGAAGCATGAAATTGTGAATAAAATAAGACGACATTTTCCAGAGGATGTGAGAGCCACCATGCGAACGCTCGGCATAAACACGATTTCCCGACTCCTAGATTTACTCTCGTCGTACGACGAAGAAAGACCCGGAAACCGCGAGCGCGCAAGGCCTACAAATCACAAGCCATACCGCGCACCTTTGTCGAACTTCGCACCCTCGAATAACAACAATTTCGTGCGAAATCAATCCCAAAACCGAGACCACATAAAGCCTCGCGAAGACAACCGAATATCCTGGAAGCCTCGCGAAAACTTACCGAGAGACAGCTCCAGGAATTTGACATCCAACAACCCGGAGAAAACAAAAAACCTTCGAGCACTGAACACTGACGAGGGGTTGTCAGAAGGGCTTGAGGTCATCGAAGAACCAAATGAGTCGGGAAACGAGCAACCGTCACCTCTCAGCAATTAAACACCTCAGAGGTGACGCTAGGCTATGGGGAAAATACCCGAGATTTCCTGATGGGAGAGGACGAAAAAGAACCGAAGCGAAGACCAAAGTGTCCGATTCTCGTCATAAAAATCCAAGAGATCGTGATCCGCGCGCTTATAGACACGGGCAGCGAAGTAAGCGCAATTTCGGAGCAATTCATGCAGGAATACGAGCACATTTTGGGAAAATGTCCTGTACTACCTCTGACAGGTGTGACTGTAAGAGGAGCCACATCCGGAAGGGCGGTCAAGGTCACTCGACAAATATTTGCGAACATCAAGCTCGCAAACAATGAAGCACAAAACACAATCATTATTGTGCCAAGGCTGACCTGTGACTGCATTCTCGGAGTCGATTTCTTAACAAAAATTAAGACGCAAATCGATCTCGAGAAATACGAAATTTCATTCATCCTTCCGAGCGATCCCCATCATTGGCATCGCCTCCCATTCATCAACCCATTTATCCAACAAGGCAAGCTGGACGAGGACACCCACATGTGGAAACTGACTCGAATAGACGAAGAAAAATATGCCATCTCAGACGAGGAAATCGAAGAGAAAATCCAGAACACTATTGGACTAAACAACCAGGAAACCGAAATCTTCCGAGAACTGCTACACAAACATCGAGGGGTGTTTTTGAAGAGGCCGGGATTATTAAACTCCTACCAACATGAGTTAAGAGTGGTGGAACATACACCATTCAAGGCCATGAACTATCCTGTACCAATTACCTACCGCGAGAGCGTAGATGCAGAGATAGAAACTCTTACGAGCCAAGGAGTAATCCAGAAGTCAAAGAGTCCATACAACAGCCCATTATTGGTTGTTGGAAAAAAGAATGGACAAATCCGATTATGCCTCGACGCCCGGAAGATCAACGAAATCCTCGAACCCGACAATGAGCGGATGGAAACGGCTGACGAGTTATTCCAAGAATGCAAAAGCGTCAAGTACATTTCCACATTGGACTTGCGCTCGAGCTTCTGGCAAGTGCCACTCACGCCCGAATCAATGAAGTACACCGCATTCATGCATCGAGGCAGGTGCTATGAATTCCGCGTAACACCTTTCGGACTCCGCACAAGCACTGCAAGCCTCGTACGGGGATTAGAGAGCGTACTCAAGGGGTTGGGATACGTAATCAACTTCGTCGACGACTTGCTTTGCACGTCGGAAACCTTTTCCGAACACACAGCGAACCTCGATGAACTACTCGAGAGATTCGAGGAGCATGGATTAACACTAAATCTAGAGAAATCGCAATTTTTCCGACAAGAAGCGAAATTCTTGGGACACATATTAACACCAGAGGGTATCCGTCCGGATCCGGACAAAATCAAGGACATCAAGGACTTTCCAGCTCCGAAGAATATCAAACAATTGAGAGGATTCCTCGGACTTGTGAACTACTACAGCAAGTTCACGCGCGAGCATGGCAAATCCACGGTGCCTTTACTCCACCTGCTCCGGAAGAACGAGAAATGGAAATGGACGGGAGACGAACAAAAAGCCTTCGAGAACGTCAAGGGAAAATTTTGCGAGAGTGTTATTCTCCACTATCCTCTGAAGAAACGACCATTTTTTGTCCAAACAGACGCCAGCGACTTTGCACTAGGAGCGGTTCTGTACCAGCAGGACGAGAACCAAGAACATCGTGTCCTTTACTTTGCTAGTCGTACCCTAAACGGGGCTGAAGTCGGGTACAACACCACGGAAAAGGAATTATTAGCAGTCGTTTGGGCATTGGACAAATTCCGAACATATCTGTTCGGCGCACAAGTCAAAATCGTGACGGACCATGCTGCGCTGACCTTCTTGCGCGAATGTCGCCTCGCACATGCGAGACTGTCGAGATGGTCGCTCGCAATCCAAGACTATCACCCCACAATCGACCATTGTGAAGGGCGGCATAACACGATTGCCGATATCCTCAGCCGACCGGATAAACAACAAAAGGACGAGGAAATAATAATCGCTTCTCTCGTTCACGAGATGTCCGAAGAGCTGGAAGGGCTTTTAAAGCATCTCGCGGATATTCAAGACGAAGATCCGATCTGCAAGGCGATCAAAAGCAACTTACGCGACGAGAAACCACACAAAAACATCAGGATGCGAGAAAATGTCCTGTACATCAAGAAGAACGGAAACGAGCGCGCAATGATCCCAGCATCCGGCATTACAACATTGATCGACCAATGTCACTCAATGTACGCCCACGCAGGCGCAAAGAAATGCTAAATGATTCTCCGAGAGGACTTCTTTTTTCCAAACTTATATCGGAAAATACGACAAAGACTCCGATCATGCGACACATGTCAAAGGTGCAAAATTTATACTCAAGGCTCCTTTGCAGAAATGCAAAACATCTTACCCGAAAAACCGGGAGAGCTAGTCTCACTCGACTATTATGGTCCTCTACCAGCGGCCAAATACGGCAACAAATACATCTTAGCGGTCATAGATGTTTTCTCTAAATTCACGCGTATTTACCCCCTCAAAAGCGCGACAACAGACGCTACTTGGAAATGCTTGACAACCGACTATTTCCCACGGCATGGCAAGCCAGGGGCGATCCTATCCGACCAAGGAACCCAGTTCACCGCGAAGAAATGGAGCTCATATCTGGAGGAAGCCGGAATTAGGAAAATTATGACATCGTTACGCCATCCTCAAGCGAACCCAGTCGAGCGAACCAATCGCGAGCTTTCACGACTTGTCCGTACCTTGTTACCGGGAAAACATAACGCATGGTACGACGTGATCCCAGCAGTCGAAGACTGCATAAACAACACTCATCACGAGACGACGGGCTTCACGCCAGCACAGCTCCATACGGGTAATCCAGTACTACGACCATGGAACAACATTATTCCCCAACAACAAAGTCCTGAAAAACATGAAAACCTAATAATAATGGCAAAACATCACATGGGAAAGAGAAGGAGCAGAGCAGACGAGAAATTCAATGGCACGCATCAAATGACCAGATACGAAATCGATCAATGGGTACTGGCACGCGCTTTAAATGTATCGAACCCGGCAGCAAAAATCACTGCGAAATTCCTACCTCTGTACGAAGGCCCGTACAAATTAAAGAGCCGCATAGGTAAAACAAGCTACATTCTTGAAAGCATCAGTGGGGGAAAGGAACGCGGAATGTATCACACCAGCGATATAAGATCACCAATGTTTACAAACACCCCCTTCGAGTGTCACGGAAGGTGAGAATAGCCAGAGGAAGGGATAGAACAAGTAACGACAATGTTTACACCTAGAAACAAAGGAATTTGCTCCAGAAATTTTAACGAAGCCAAGACACTCTTCAGTTACAACCGAGGATCGACGGCGACAACATGTCCACGAAAGAAACAGGAACCCAGACGTCGACGGAATTTGGGCCGGGGCGCGAACCCATCGCGCGGCCCTACGTGTCCTGGGAGGGTCCCCGAGATCGGACACCCAGACACCTACGCCAACGCAGTCTCCGCACTCAAACGGAGGCCATGTACTTCACGTTCCTGCGAGAGAGTGCGGAGCTGCAGCGGGAGCTGAGGGCCATGAACCCCGAGGCCGAGGAGCCACAGGATAGCCCAGCACCTACGCGACGGCAGCCCCTGCCGTACATACCATGGGCACCAGCCGTCCGACATGTGGAGAGACTACCGCCGCGGACACAGGGGTAGATAAGGACGCCTCAGGGATACGAGATCCTCCTGGAACCCTACCAGGCCCGGGGGTATCAACAACAACGGGTAAAAAAAAAAAAAAAAAAATGCAAATACGGAGGCGCCGGAGAGCAACACCTGTGGACACCGAAATAACGGCGGCGATATCGCGGCGTAACCCCCGGACCCCGGTAGCGACACCACCACCACGACCACCAACGCAAGGGCAACCAAGCGGCCCCCGGGTCACCCGGACCCCGGAAATTCGGGAAACGATGCGTGCGACCCAGCTGCGGCAGTGGGGGTTGACAAGCCCCCCACCACTAGAAAATAACCAACTGAGTGACCCCCGTATCCGCGCCCGGACTGCGCGTTTGGCGAACGGCGCGAAAACTGAAAAATAAAACGAATACAAAATAAAAACCAAAAGAAAACTAAACAACAAACACGTGTCGACTACGCTTATTTTAATTTAGTTTGGAAGGGCGTTGTAACGGAACGTCTCGCGACTGTACCGCTACAATAAGGAATAATTAGTCTTCAACTAATTATTCCTTGATACAACAATAAAGAACACTCAAAAGTCATTCCGAGAACAAGATATTAAAATATTCTCTCAGCGTACAGATTATTTTCTGTAGTTGAGATAATATTTCGAGTTAGCACTTGTTTACTCCGATAGTACCAAGGAGCGAGACAGAAAAACAACACCCATACCACGGCGAGCGGCCACTTAGCACCGCCTACACGTACAAGAGACGAGCTAGTCGATGTGCGCCGCCGTATATCCAGAGCGTACCACGACACGCGCACACGTTACCTTGAGCGACAACCACAGACGACGCGCAGAATAGTAGGAGTGAGCGCACACCACTTAAAGCTCAACGATACGTCGATGCTGCTCGCTCTCTCATAGACACAGCATGCTATCTCTCTCTAAAAGAACTAATTACTTAATAATTCATAAAATATTAAAGCTAGCTAACACCGCCCACAACCAAAAATTAGAAGAGAGCATGGACCATCGATCATCCAAAAGTATCCAACCAGAATAACAAAACAAAGGAAGTATTAAACTATTTAACAACTTTTGATAAATTGTTGAATAATTCCTTAACAAATCACAGAATCTCATGAATCATACCGGAAACACCATGGAGGGCACCTACTTCCAATAAATAAACAATTTGTTTCGATGACAAATTGTTATTTGAACAAATTATCATTTTGAACCTACAACGGCATAGGCCATAGGCCGGGAATACGGAATTCAACCTCCTAGGAACCTCCATGGAATCTCGAGCAACCGAAAACGTGGCCGGCGCGCGTGACGCAATCCACCTCACGCGATAGTCACGTGACCGCCACCAACGCCGATTCCACCCGCGCGGAGGGCCGCGAAACCGTACCGTTTCACCGCCCCGTCCATCCAACAGCGATCGGGTATATAAGCGACCACCGCGGACGGCTCGAGACTTTTCTTTTCGGCAACTCTCAAAGTTCGAGTCACGTACTGCTGCTTCTCAGCAACAGTCAATTTTTCGTTTGTATTTGTAAATCAGTGTAACGTAGAGTCCAGATAGCAGTTTACTCGAACGACTCGGTCCCCTGACATTGCGTTCTTACTATCGAATCGGAGAGTAAACTTAGGATATTCGGCGTATTACTGTCTCCCTCGCACAGCGCGTAGGCCGGCATAATACGTGCGCATTAGGGCCACTTTTTCGTATTTGGGTCCCCACACACAGCGTTGTGGCTATCCTCTGCGAAAAGTGAATAATTAAAAATAGGAATTATTGTACCCCGAGCACTGCGCATCGGCTTGCAATAATTCCCACAGATCTTTTCAGTGTAAAGAGTTCTCAATTGGCAGATAATACGAACACAAGTGTGGGTGCTTCTCACTCACACTTGGATCCCTGCACGAATCGTGCTCAATACGAGCCTCGCAAAGTTTCGTTTGGTCGTATAGAATCTGCGAACTTGGACCTCGTAGGTAATTCCGACCTTGAGCCATCCTTCACACCCAAACACGGAGTGTGAACGCCTCATCGTTGGCAGATAACACGCACACGCACAAGTGTGGGTGCTTCTCACCCATACTTGAATCCCTGCGCGAATAGTGCTTTACACGAGCCTCGCAGAGTTTGGTTTGGGCGTGTGATCTGCGAACCCTGAGCATCCCGGTGTCTTACGCTAACAAAGACACCCGGTACGCACATTCGCCGGTACAGTCGACGCAATTAGTTCGCGCTCTTCTAAGAGCGCTGATTGAGAGCGTCGGCCGAGTATCTGGCGATCACCAAAATCAAGCATACAAGGGGACAAGGAAGGAGTACTTGACACCGGAGCACATCTGTGTCTAGATAAACAACAGTTTAGGGATCGCGACACAGACAGACGACTATCGAGTAGGCCTATTAACGCGGACTTTACAGACAGACGAGACGAGCCGTCCGTTAGCGTTTAGCAGTGCCACAGCAATAGATCTCATAGCTCAAATAACAACGACCGAGCCCCGCGCAGATAAACTGATTCGCGAGTTTATTATTAATCATAGAATCAAGTATCCTATGATTACAACAACAGGACACGGAAGAATCTCATGATTTTTCAATGTGTTCCTGTGTATGAGGATAAATTAATATTAACAATAAAGAGTGGCGCGAAACACTCAAATTATTGTTATTAGGCTACAAGCGTACAGTCGCGGGATACCGTAGTCGTGTCTGACCACCGGGACACAAAATTCATCTCCATTACGAGCTTAACAATCAATCCATCACCATCTTTGCGAGTTGAGTGTAGAGCTCCACACGGAAGCACCTCCGACCGTGTCAATTTAGAATCCATAAAAATAACAATTGTCCAGGAACATTCCTGTTTAACGATCACAGGTTAGGACAAGCGCAAGTAGTGGGTAACCCCATTGTATCCTGGTTCCCCTCGTACATACCCCTACTTCCTCGCCCGAACCGCCTTCACAAAATTTCTCCTCGGAGAGCCTATGATGATGAAGGCAAACTCTCGTCGATACACACCTGAGAGAATAATAATTTAACCTAATCTGAGGCATCAATAAAAAACCTCAAAACCCTCCAACATCCGATTTCCCAGTAGATCATTTAAGTCCTGAACACGGATCCTGAAGGCCACCACTTCCGCGTGTGGTATCAAAACAATAATAAATACATCGCGCTTTGATATAACAATAATTTAAAGGTCAGGTGTCCAGGGAACCCGCACCCTTTCTTAGGCACAACGAAAACCAAAATCCAGGTTAAAATTAAATCAATTAATTTATTAAATCGACCGAAAAGGGACTCAAAATCGCGAAACGTTTCAATACACATAACCTCCAATTTTTGGCTGACATGTGCCACTTGAGAACGATGGCATAGCTTAGAAGTTAAAATTCTCGAAAATAAACTTCCGTGATTACGTTTTCGGCAGTTTCCGTATCACTCGCCGGATCAAGGATTTCTGCTCGACAAAACGACCGAAAAATGGATTTTTTCAGAATCGTCGTAAATATACACATAACCCCTGTTTTCTGGCTGCCATATGTCACTTGAGAACGATGGCATAGCTCAGAATTCGAAATTTTCAAAAAAAAAAACGTCGACGATCCCGTTTTCGGCTCGGTCGCCGGATCTAGGATTTCTGCTCGACCAAACGACCGGAAAATAAATTTTTTCAGAATCGTCGTAAATATACACATAACCCCTATTTTCTGGCTGCCATATGCCACTTGAGAACGATGGCATCGCTTAGAAGTCGAAATTTTCAAAAAAATTTCGATGATCCGGCTTTCGGCTCGGTCGCCGGATCTATGATTTCTGCTCGACCAAACGACCGAAAAATGGATTTTTTTCGAATCGTCGAAAATATACACATAACCCCTGTTTCCTGGCTGCCATATGCCATTTGAAAACGATGGCAAAGTATAGAAGTCGAAATTTTCAAATAAACTTCGACGATCCCGTTTTCGGCTCGCTCGCCGGATCAAGGATTTCTGGTCGACCAAACGATCGAAAAATGGATTTTTTCAAAATCGTCGAAAATAACACATAACCCCTGTTTTTTGGCTGCGATATGCCACTTGAGAACGATGGCATCGCTTAGAAGTCGAAATTTTCAAGAAAACTTCGATGATCCCGTTTTCGGCTCGGTCGCCGGATCTAGGATTTCTGATCGAACAATCAACCGGAAAATGGATTTTTTCAAAATCGTCGAAAATATACACATAACCTCCGATTTTTGGCTGACACATGCCACTTGAGAACTATGGCATAGCTTAGAAGTCAAAATTCTCGAAAATAAACTTCCGCGATCCCGTTTTCGGCAGTTTCCGTCTCGCTCGCCGGATCAAGGATTTCTTCTCGACCAAACGACTGAAAAATGGATTTTTTCAGAGTCATCGTAAATATACACATAAACTCTATTTTCTGGCTGCCATATACCACTCGAGAACGATGGCATAGCTCCGAAGTCGAATTTTGAAAAGGAAACTTCGACAATCCCGTTTTCGGCTCGGACGCCGGATCAAGGATTTCTGATCGAACAATCAACCGGAAAATGGATTTTTTCAAAATCGTCGAAAATATACACATAACCCCAGTTTTCCGGCTGCCATATGCTACTTGAGAACGATGGCATCGCTTAGAAGTCGAAATATTCAAAAAAATTTCGATGATCCCGCTTTTGGCTCGGTCGCCGGATCTATGATTTCTGCTCGACCAAACGACCGAAAAATGGATTTTTTCAAATCGTCGAAAATATACACATAACCCCTGTTTTCTGGCTGCCATATGCCATTTGAAAACGATGGCATAGCTTAGATATCGAAATTTTCAAAAAAACTCCGACGATCCCGTTTTCGGCTCGCTTGCCGGATCAAGGATTTCTGGTCGACCATACGATCGAAAAATGGATTTTTTCAAAATCGTGGAAAATAACACATAACCCCTGATTTTTGGCTGCTATATGCCACTTGAGAACGATGGCATCGCGTAGAAGTCGAAATTTTCAAAAAAAACGTCGAAGATCACGTTTTCGGCTCGGTCGCCGGATCTAGGATTTCTGCTCGACCAAACGACCGAAAAATTGATTTTTTCAGAATCATCGTAAATATACACATAACCCCTGTTTTCTGGCTGCTGTATATCACTTGAGAACGATGGCATAGCTTAGAAGTCAAAATTCTCGAAAATACACTTCCGTGATCCCGTTTTCGGCAGTTTCCGTCCCGCTCGACGTATCAAGGTTTCCTGCTCGACCAAACGACCGAACAATGGATTTTTTCAGAATCGTCGTAAATGTACACATAACCCCGATATTCTGGCTGCCATATGCCACTTGAGAACGATGGCATAGCTTAGAAATCGAAATTTTCAAAAAAAACTTCGACGATCCCGTATTCGGCTCGGTCGCCGGATCTAGGATTTCTGCTCGACCAAACGACCGAACAATGGATTTTATCAAAATCGTCGGAAACATACACATAACCCTCGCTTTCTGGCTGCCATATGCCCCTGTTACGTAGTAGCCTTACACGCACTTGTTTTTGAAGCCTAACGCCCGCACTAGACACAACGCCTTAACTAAAGCGCACGAGCGCTGCATCACGACCGTTGACCCTAATGCTTTTCCGAACCCAAGTGGACCCCCGATAGTTTATGACACAAGGCACCGGACGACGGGCGTGCCATAAATCGTCATTTCGTATCTCCCAAGAATGTTAGATATAAAATCGAATACCATAATTGATAAACCCTTTTCGAGCTACCGGATAATTACATGAGGCGGATCGCGAGACGTTGCCGAACACGGACGTTGCCGAACCACGTCATGCGGAAAGGCACTCTATAACCCTGTGCTACTACGCTGTTTTGGGCATTGTTGAACGAAAAATGTTATTTGGGCATGAGTTTCAATAGTAGTGGACACTTGTCAAAAATTGTGCACCTATACTTCATTCGCGGCTGTTAATTTACTCAAAATTAAGCAAGTTCGGCGCGCTTATCTTTGATGTGACAGTTGGACATTATTGTGATCTACCGGTTCTCTGATTGTGTGCGTATTGTACGTGCGCTGTGTGTTTACATCTCGTTTGAACGTCAGAGCTACTCGAATCTCGAGGTGGACAACATCAACTTGTCACACACGCATTTATACGTGTAAATGTAATGTCACCAGGCTCTCCGGTCTCATGTACAGGCTGCTCTGAAGTGGTAAAGGATTTTGTCCGCTGTGTTATTTGCCGGCGTTCTTATCACCGCAGTTGTGCCACTAAGAGTAATCTAGTCTTCGACGATCTCTTTATCTCCAACTGCACACACGGAACTAATACAATGGATGCTGATTTAAAGAGATTTTTAAAAGAGCAATTTAATGCGCAGAGTGCTATAATAAAAAAAGACTTTGATGAGAAGCTGCATCCTCTAAGTGTCGCGATTAATTCGCTTTCCGGTCGATTTGATGATGCTCTCGAAAGAATCCTTGGTTGTGAAACTACAATTTGTCATCTTAGAGAAGAGAATAAGTTGATGAAAGCTGAAATTGCTGGTTTGAAGGCCACTGTTAGTGCCATCCCTTCTGGTCTGTCGCCGACTAATGACCCTCATTTGGTAGCTAAAGAAGCATTAGAGCTTATTAATAGGTCTAAAAATGTCATGGTCTATGGTTTGACTGAGCAACGTGGTGTGAACTCTGTTGAAAATGATTCGGCTGCAGTTTCAGAACTGTTGCTGTCTGCATGTAGTGCGGTGACAGTTAACAAAGTCTCACGTTTGGGTGTTCGAAGGGCTGATGCGGCGCCGCGCCCGATCAAGGTTATTCTTCCGGACTCTGATATGGCTCTTGACATACTACGCAACAAAAAACGAATCATCGCTCCAAATATTCGTGTTATGGCTGATCTCACTATTAACCAGCGAAATCATCTTCGAGATCTGAAAAAACAACTTGCTGAAATAACCGAGGCCGGAATTACCGGAAAAACCATTAAATATGTCAACGGGGTTCCAGGGATTGTCGACGTTCCTCGTGCATCAACATCCAGACATCGCGCGTCTAAAAACTAAACACCGGACGGTGCTTGCCAATATTTTTTCAAAATATAAGAGGCCTTAGGAGTAAGCTGCGTGACTTGCGTCACATGGCATTGACCAAACATTTCAAGATACTGGCATTAGTTGAGACCTGGCTCTCTCCTGATATATCGAATGCGGAACTTGGTTTGAAAGACTATTCAATTTTTAGATGTGATCGATCAGCCTGCTCGAGCAGTAAAACTCGTGGAGGTGGTGTGCTACTTGCGGTGCATCGTTCACTCACCGCAAGATTAGTGCTTAATCCTACTTTATCGATCGAACAAACTTTCGTCATCATACAATGCCAAGACCTAAATTTGTTAGTAGGTACGGTATATATTCCTCCATCGTCTAATTACAATGTCTACCATGAGTACTGTAAGTCTGTTGAGCGTGTTGTTGGGGAGGCTGGTGATGTGAGTACACTACTCTTAGGCGATTTTAATATTCCTGGGTTTATTGATTATGATCCCTTAAACTCTGAAGAATATCTTGGTGGAAAATCGTCTCGCGGTGTAATGCTTGAATTCGCAGCCGGTCTCGATCTCTATCAATTCAACAAAACTGCGAATGATCGGGGTAGACTGCTTGATCTTGTATTTTCAAATTTATCTTGTACCGTTAGTTCCGCGCTTGATTTTATTACGCCGATTGATCCACCTCACCCACCGCTTGAAATTACTCTCTCCTTTGACCATGAGTTATTTAATATTGAACATACTGAGGTGCGCTTCTATGATTTTTATAATGCGGATTTTTCAGCAATTAAGGAACTTCTTTCTTCTCTCGATTGGGATCTCCTTCTCAGGTCTGACTACTGTATTGACCATGCAGTATCTATTTTTTATGAAAAAATCAATTTTGCTGTGGAATCGTTTATTCCGCTTATTGTGATCCGCCCTTCTTCATATCCCAAATGGGTTAAATCCAAGACTCGTGTCTTAATATATCAAAAGAAAATCGCGCATATAAAATGGAAGCGTCATTCTACGCCCCATAACTATTGTTCATTTAAATCATTGCGTTCTCAATGCAATCAATGCCTTGAGACAGACTATCTTGAATATATTGCCAATGTGGAAAATAGCTTATGTGAGGCGGGAAATCCCAAACCTTTCTGGAATCATGTTACGAGTGTCAAGAGAAGTGCAGGTCTTCCAGCTTGCATGTTTCTTGATAATATCCACAGTAGTTGTTCGGTTGAGATTGCGAACATGTTTGCCGATATGTTCAGTAATGCGTTTGCCAGGTCATCACACCATGAGTTCTCAACTGCTGTAGATATGCTGAATGGTAATAGCGTGATTGATTTGTCTTCACTTATGTTTGCTGAATCGGATGTACGGAAGAAACTTTTAAATCTCGATGTAAGTAAAGGTATTGGTCCTGACGGCATTTCTCCAATATTTATTAAAGAATGTGCTCACGTCCTTGTGAGTCCGCTTACTCGACTATTTAACTTGTCGCTATCATCGGGTATTTTTCCACATGTATGGAAGGTCTCGTTCATTACACCGATTCATAAACATGGAAATATAAATGATATCCGTAATTATCGACCGATTGCAATTCAATCATGTATACCGAAAGTTTTTGATTCCATGGTTACTGAAGCGATATCGAGTGCGTCGGAGCGATCCATTATTAGCGAACAACATGGATTTTGTAAGGGACGATCCACGGTCACAAACCTCTTGATTTACACTAACTACCTCAACCATCAAATTGAATGTGGAAAACAAGTTGATAGTATATATACTGATTTCTCCAAGGCCTTTGATACTGTGAATCACAACTTGCTTATCGACAAACTTTGTGCTATGGGTATTCAGGGGTTTCTGTTACGGTGGATTGCTTCATATCTTTCAAATAGACGGCTTATTGTTAGAGTCAGCAGTGCTCATTCTGAACCATTTTCAGTTCTTTCTGGAGTTCCGCAAGGTTCTCACCTTGGTCCTCTTCTTTTTATATTATTTATAAATGATATCAAGAGTTGCTTTCGGTTTTCGAAGTTTCTTTTATATGCGGATGATCTCAAGGTCTATAAGTCAATTACTAGCCCGAGAGATGCGGTCGAACTGCAAAATGACCTTGATAGACTTGAGGAATGGTGTTCTTGTAATCACTTATCAATAAACATCTCGAAGTGTCTCGCTATTTCGTTCTCACGATCCGTACAGCCATATTCTTATACATATATATTAAATAGTGAGGTACTCAATAAAAACACGATAGTTAAGGACCTAGGTGTGTTCCTATGCTCCTCGCTGTCCTTTAACTATCACATTTCTGTAACGTGTGGGCGTGCGCTGCGTGTTTTAGGGTTTATTCGGCGTAATACATCGCATTTCAAGAACCCGCGGTCGCTTAGGACGCTGTATTGCGCGTTGGTACGCCCCATACTTGAATATGCATCGATAATCTGGGCTCCCAATTACATAGTACACGTAAATGCAATAGAGCGGGTACATCGGAAATTTGTGAGGTTTATTTTCTTCAAGTATAGAATTGTGAATAAATCTTATATCGAGTATCTTCATCGAGAGCTGTGTATGTCGACACTCTCTGCACGGAGACTTAAGGCCGAACTTGTCCTGCTTTATAAAATTATTCACGGTGTGGTGAATTGTCCCGACCTTTTATCGTCCGTTACTGTATCGGTACCTTTTCGGAATGCACGTAATCACGCAATTTTTTATGCGCAAACTCGTCGTACGAATTACGGGCATAATGAGGCTCTTACACGTATGTTCCGTAATGCGAATACTGCCTCTGTGTTTGTTGATTTTTTTCATCAACCATTTTCTGTCTTTCTGCGTTCAGTTAATGAGTACATTACAGTGACTCCCACTGACTGACTCTTATTATTTATTATTTATTACTTATTATTTATTATTTATGATAAAACCTTAATGTTATTGTATCTGCCATAATATTCGCCATGTTATTATATTATATTATTTTAATATTCTATATCATATTATATTATATTATATTATTATTGTTTTCAAGGGCTTGCCCCGTCCACTGTAAAATAAATAAATAAAAAATAAATAAATGAGCCTCAAAAAGTCCCATAAATAGTTTACTTATATTCATTGTTTACGATCTTCTATCAAATTTATGATTCCCCCACGCTCGAATCAACCTACCCGAATTAGTATATAAGAGAGGGATTTAGTTAAATAAGTTAGTAAGTCTTAAATCTGCGACCAACGTATTAACTTCGACGGAGCGCGCACAGCTCCATACTACACATTCGACCCTGCGTGGTCAATTAATACAGTTATCTAAATACTAGAAGTGTACTAGCAGAAATTCTAACGAATAAATTGTGAGTATTTACAAATTGGCGAATCACTATTATTTGCATGCTGGATCCCTGTACCACAACTCGATCATGCAGTCAGTGGCTCCATTTGATATAAATTCTTACATCATTGGAAAAGCGAAAGGCGAGATGTCCGTCCCCGTTGTAAAGAGCTAACGCTTTGACCCGAAAGTGAGATCGCCGTTACGATCTCCCCAGTGCAACTCATAAGAGTTGACCGGGACGTAAAACCACTTAAGAACGATATCGTAGCTTAGAAGTCGAAATATTCAAAAATAACTTCGACGATCTCGTTTTCGGCTCGGTCGCCGGATCTAGGATTGCTGCTCGACCAAACGACCGAAAAATGGATTTTTTTCAAATCGTCGAAAATATACACATACCCCCCTTTTTCTGGCTGCCATATGCCATTTGAATACGATGGCATAGTTTAGACGTCGAAATTTTTACAAAAACTTCGACGATCCCGTTTTCGGCTCGCTCGCCGGATCAAGGATTTCTGCTCGATCAAACGACCGAAAAATGTTTTTTTTTTTTTTTCAAAATCGTCGAAAATATGCACATAACCCCTGTTTTCTGGGTGCAATATGCCACTTGAGAACGATGGCTTAGCTTAGAAGTCGAAATTTTCAATATAAAATTCGACGATCCGGTTTTCGGCTCGGTCACCGGATCTTGGATTCCTGCTCGACCAAGCGACCGAAAAATGGATTTTTTCAGAATCGTCGTAAATATACACATAACCCCTGTTCTCTCGCTGCCATATGCCACTTGAGAACGATGGCATAGCTTAGACGTCGAAATTATCAAAAGAAACTTCGACGATCCCGTTTTCAGCAGTTTCCGTCCCGCTCGCCGGATCGAGGATTTCTGCTCGACCAAACGACCGAAAAATGGATTTTTTCAGAATCGTCGTAAATATACACTGTGACGTGATTTTTTAAAAAATTACGATCACAAGGTCTAATGTTACCGAGTTAGCTATGTCTAGCGATTTCGACGTTCCTCTCCTCGAGTTCTACCGTTTGGCTATGGAAAATTGTTGGCGTTTTTGTTTTAGTGTTTTTGTTGAGAGAAGATGGGAGATTGGTGCACTCAAATCTGTCGCGAGGACGAGAGCTCAACGAATCGAGCAGCCCGGCAGATGAGAGTCACCGATATGAGTTTTCGGCGGTTAGTTGCAGACCGGTGCAAATCCGGCGCCCTACGGTGACAGTGCATTGCGTTGGAGAACGGGTGGAGTTAAGTTAGGTCTGGCCTCGAATGGGGTATCCTAGCGAAATTGTTTTTGTTGAGTAAAGGCCCGTTTTCACGCATTGAGCTAAGGGAGGCGACCGTACAGATCTCTGCTATGTTACCGGCACAAGTTGCGTTCCCGCTATCGCTACGAACTAATTCGAAGGAGAGGGCAGTAGTTCTCGGGTAAGGGATTTTGAGCTATCGGAATAATAATATTGAATCGTTCTCGATGATTACTTGAAATAATCAGTCTTCCTCGGGACACCGCCGAGGAGCCTCGAGTTTTGCAAACGCTCCCGTGTTGACAGTTTTTCTGTCGCTCGCGCGCGCGACTTCGCGTAGTTCTCGTGCTCCGGCAAAACTCCGTATAGCGAATACGTTGAGTGACCGCGTGGTGAGAGTTTTATTCCACGGAATAAAACTCGAGTTTTCGGTGGTTCTCGAGTGCAGTGGGATACCTGCACTTCGTGCTACAGCTCTCGCAATCCCTCAATCTCTCTCCATGGGATGGATCGGCTACAGACAGCTCCGGTGAGTCGTTCCCGTGATATAAATCATTAAATTTGGTATTGCACCAGGTTTTCCCGTAGTGACGATAGCGCTCTCGATGCGCTTCGTCAGTTCTCGCGCATTCTAAAATGCGAATTCGTTATCGGTGCTCACTCTCGATTTTTGTCCGCGGGACATCAGTTTCCGTTGATTTCATTTTGATCATGATTCTTGGCTATTTATTGCACCTTACCGCGACCCTCTCTACCAAACCTAGCAGACTGAGCGACCGTGCTATTCCGCAACCGTTCGCTCCCGCGAATGCACTCGCAGTTGCGTTTGTTGATTTTACGCGACCTCAAAAATCAACTAAGCTACCGATTCCTTCGGTTTTGATCCCGATCGCGAGTTTTACCCCAGACTTTCGATTCGGAGTTTGGGGATTGAGTTGTCCACTCGATCCCTTGGACATACCGGTTCGTTAATTCCGGTGAAAAAAAAATGAACTGGCGCCCACCGGGTTTGCGGATGCGCGAGCGGGGGTGAACGGCCGAAGGTGACGGTTCCCGATTTTTATTTTCTCTTCATGTTTTGAGCTCTCGACCAAAAGACCGATTAATAGGTCAGCTACCGAAAAATACGTCACAACACATAACCCCTATTTTCTGGCTGCCATATGACACTTGAGAACGATGGCATAGCTTAAAAGTTGAAATTTTCAATAAAACTTCGACGATCCCGATTTCGGCTCGTTCGCTGGATCTTGGATTTCTGCTCGACCAAACGACCGAAAAATGGATTTTTTCAAATTCGTCAAAAATATAAACATAATCCCTGTTTTCTGTCTGCCATAAGCCACTTGAGATCGATAGCATCGCTTAGAAGTCGAAATTTTCAAAAGAACTTCGATGATCCCGTTTTCGGCTCGGTCGCCGGATCTAAAACTTCTGCTCGACCAAACGACCGAAAAATGGATTTTTTCAGAATCGTCGTAAATATTAACATAACCCCTGTTTTCTGGCTGCCATCTACCACTTGAGAACGATGGCATAGCTTAGAAGTCAAAATTCTCGAAAATTAACTTCCGTGATCCCGTTTTCGGCAGTTTCCGTCCCGCTCGCCGGATCAAGAATTTCTGTTCGACCAAACGACCGAAAAATGGATTTTTTCAGAATCGTCGTAAATATACACATAGCCCCTATTTTCTGGCTGCCATATGCCATTTGAAAACGATAACATAGCTTAGAAGTCGAAATTTTCAAAAAAACTTCGACGATCCCGTTTTCGGCTCGCTCGCCGGATCAAGGATTTCTGGTCGACCAAACGATCGAAAAACTGATTTTTTCAAAATCGTCGAAAATAGAACCATAACCCTTGTTTTCTGGCTGCCATATGCAATTTGAAAACGATGGCATAGCTATAAAGTCGAAATTTTCAAAAAAACTTCGACGATCCCGATTTCGGCTCGGTCGCCGGATCTTGGATTTCTGCTCGACCAAACGAGCGAATAATGGATTTTTTCAAAATCGTCGAAAATATACACATAACCCCTGTTTTCTGGCTGCCATATGTGACTTGAGAACGATGGCATAGCTTAGAAGTCGAAATTTTCGAGAAAAAATTCGACGATCCCGTTTTCGGCTCGCTCGCCGGATCTAGGATTTCTGCTCGACCAAACGACCGAAAAATGGATTTTTTCCGAATGGTCGTAAATATAGACATAACCCCTGTTTTCTGGCTGCCATATGTATAACACTTGAGACCGATGGCATAGCTTAGAAGTCAAAATTCTCGAAAATAAACTTCCGTGATCCTGTTTTCGGCAGTTTCCGTCCCGCTCGCCGGATCAAGGATTTTTCCTCGACCAAACGACCGAAAAATGGATTTCTTCAAAATCGTCGAAAATATACACATAACCCCCGATTTCTGGCTGCCATATGCCACTTGAGAACGATGGCATAGCTTCGAAGTCGAAATTTGACGAAAAAAACTTCGACGATCCCGATTTCGGCTCGGTCGCCGGATCAAGGATTTCTGATCGAACAATCAACCGGAAAACGGATTTTCTCAAAATCGTAGAAAATATACAGATAACCTCCGATTTTTGGCTGACATGTGCCACTTAAGAACGATGGCATAGCTTAGAAGTCAAAATTCTCGAAAATAAACTTCCGTGATTCCGTTTTCGGCAGTTTTCGTATCACTCGCCGGATCAAGGATTTCTGCTCGACCAAACGACCCAAAAATGGATTTTTTCAGAATCGTCGTAAATATACACATAACCCCTGTTTTCTGGCTGTAATATGTCACTTGAGAACGATGGCATAGCTTAGTAGTCGAAATTTTCAAAAAAAACGTCGACGATCCCGTATTCTGCTCGGTCGCCGGATCGAGGATTTCTGATCGAACAATCAACCGGAAAATGGATTTTTTCGAAATCTTCGAAAATAAACAGATAACCTCCGATTTTTGACTGACAGATGCCGAATGAGAACTATGGCATAGCTTAGAAGTCAAAATTCTCGAAAATGAATTTCCGCGATCCCGTTTTCGGCAGTTTCCGTCTCGCTCGCCGGACCAAGGATTTCTTCTCGACCAAACGACCGAAAAATGGATTTTTTCAAAATCGTCGAAAATATACACATAACCCCAGTTTTCTGGCTGCCATATGCCACTTGAGATCGATGGCATCGCTTAGAAGACGAAGATTTCAAAAAAATTTCGATGATCCAGCTTTCGGCTCGGTCGCCGGATCTATGATTTCTGCTCGACCAAACGACCGAAAAATGGATTTTTTTCAAATCGTCGAAAATATACACATAACCCCTGTTTTCTGGCTGCCATATGCCACTTGAGAACGATAGCATAGCTTCGAAGTCGAAATTGGACAAAAAAAACTTCGACGATCCCGATTTCGGCTCTGTCGCCGGATCTTGGATTTCTGCTCGACCAAACGACCGAATAATGGATTTTTTCAAAATCGTCAAAAATATACACATAACCCCTGTTTTTTGGCTGCCATAAGCCACTTGAGAACGATGGCATCGCTTAGAAGTCGAAATTTTAAAAATAACTTCGATGATCCCGTTTTCGGCTCGGTCGCCGGATCTAGGATTTCTGCTCGACCAAACGAACGAAAAATGGATTTATTCCGAATCGTCGTAAATATACACATAACCCCTATTTTCTGGCTGCCATATGCCCCTTGAGAACGATGGCATAGCTTAGAAGTCAAAATTCTCGAAAATAAACTTCCGTGATCCCGTTTTCGGCAGTTTCCGTCCCGCTCGGCGGATCAAGGTTTTCTGCTCGACCAAACGACCGAAAAATTGATTTTTTCAGAATCGACGTAAATATACACATAACCCCTATTTTCTGACTGCCATATGCCGCTTGAGAACGATTGCATATCAAAAGTCGAAATTTTCAAAAATACTTCGACGATCCCGATTTCGGCTCGGTCGCCGGATCTTGGATTTCTGCTCGACCAAACGACCGAATAATAGATTTTTTCAGAATCGTCGAAAATAAACACATAACCCCTGTTTTGTGTCTGCCATAAGCCACTTGAGAACGATGGCAACGCTTAGAAGTCGAAATTTTCGAAATAACTTCGATGATCCCGTTTTCGACTCGGTCGCCGGATCTAGGATTTCTGCTCGACCAAACGACCGAAAAATGGATTTTTTCCGAATCGTCGTAAATATAAACATAACCCCTGTTTTCTGGCTGCCATATGTATAAAACTTGAGAACGATAGCATAGCTTAGAAGTCAAAATTCTCGAAAATAAACTTCCGTCATCCTGTTTTCGGCAGTTTCCGTCCCGCTCACCGGATCAAGGATTTTTCCTCGACCACACGACCGAAAAATGGATTTCTTCAAAATCGTCGAAAATATACACATAACCCCCGATTTCTGGCTGCCATATGCCACTTGAGAACGATGGCATAGCTTCGAAGTCGAAATTTGACAGAAAAAAATTCGACGATCCTGATTTCGGCTCGGTCGCCGGATCAAGGATTTCTGATCGAACAATCAACCGGAAAACGGATATTTTCAAAATCGTCGAAAATATACAGATAACCTCCGATTTTTGGCTGACATGTGCCACTTAAGAACGATGGCATAGCTTAGAAGTCAAAATTCTCGAAAATAAACTTCCGTGATTCCGTTTTCGGCAGTTTTCGTATCACTCGCCGGATCACGGATTTCTGCTCGACCAAACGACCCAAAAATGGATTTTCTCAGAATCGTCGTAAATATACACATAACCCCTGTTTTCTGGCTGTCATATGTCACTTGAGAACGATGGCATAGCTTCGAAGTCGAAATTTAAAAAAGAAACTTCTACAATCCCGTATTCGGCTCGGTCGCCGGATCAAGGATTTCTGATCGAACAATCAACCGGAAAATGGATTTTTTCAGAATCATCGAAAATATACACATAACCTCCGATTTTTGGCTGACATATGCCGAATGAGAACTATGGCATAGCTTAGAAGTCAAAATTCTCGAAAATAAACTTCCGTGATCCCGTTTTCGGCAGTTTAAGTCCCGCTCGGCGGATCAAGGTTTTCTGCTCGACCAAACGACCGAAAAATTGATTTTTTCAGAATCGACGTAAATATACACATTAGCCCTTTTCTCTGGCTGCCATATGCCACTTCAGAACGATGGCATAGCTTAGAAGTCGAAATTTTCAAAAAAAACTTCGACGATCCCGTTTTCGGCTCGGTCGCCGGATCTACGATTTCTGCTCCACCAAAGGACCGAAAAATGGATTTTTGCAGAATCGTCGTAAATATACACATAACCCCTATTTTCTGGCTGCCATATGCCACTTGAGAACGATGGCATAGCTTAAAATTCTAAATTTTCAAAAAAACTTCGACGATCGCGATTTCGGCTCGGTCGCCGGATCTTGGATTTCTGCTCGACCAAACGACCGAATAATGGATTTTTTCTAAATCGTCGAAAATATACACATAACCCCTTTTTTCTGGCTGCCATATGTCACTTGAGAACGATGGCATAGCTTAGAAGTCGAAATTTTCGAAAAAAACTTTGACGATCCCGTTTTCGGCTCGGTTGCCGGATCTACGATTTCTGCTCGACCAAACGACCGAAAAATGGATTTTTTCAAAATCGTCGAAAATATACACATAACCCCTTTTTTCTGGCTGCCATATGTCACTTGAGAACGATGGCATAGCTTAGAAGTCGAAATTTTCGAAAAAAACTTTGACGATCCCGTTTTCGGCTCGGTTGCCGGATCTACGATTTCTGCTCGACCAAACGACCGAAAAATGGATTTTTTCAAAATCGTCGAAAATATACACATAACCCCAGTTTTCGGGCTTCCATATGCCACTTGAGATCGATGCAATAGCTTAGAAGTCCAAATTCTAGCAAATAAACTTCCGTGATCCCGTTTTCGTCAGTTTCCGTCCCGCTCGACGGATCAAGGATTTCTGCTCGACCAAACGACCGAAAAATTGATATTTTCAGAATCGTCGTAAATATACACATAACCCCTATTTTCTGACTGCCATATGCCGCTTGAGAACGATGGCATAGCTTAATCGTCGTAATTTTCAAAAAAACTTCGACGATCCCGATTTCGGCTCGCTCGCCGGATCAAGGATTTCGGGTCGACCAAATGATCGAAAAATGGATTTTTTCAAAATCGTCGAAAATAACACATAACCCCTGTTTTTTGGCTGCCATGTGCCACTTGAGAACGATGGCATCGCTTAGAAGTCGAAATTTTCAAAAATACTTCGACGATCCCGATTTCGGTTCGGTCGCCGGATCTAGGATTTCTGCTCGACCAAACGACCGAGAAATGGATTTTTGCAGAATCGTCGTAAATATACACATAACCCCTATTTTCTGGCTGCCATATGCCACTCGAGAACGATGGCATAGCTTCAAAGTCGAAATTTTCAAAAAAACTTCGACGATCGCGATTTCGGCTCGGTCGCCGGATCTTGGATTTCTGCTCGACCAAACGACCGAAAAATTGATTTTTTCAGAATCGTCGTAAATATACACATAACCCCTATTTTCTGACTGCCATATGCCGCTTGAGAATGATAGCAACGCTTAGAAGTCGAAATTTTCGTAATAAATTCGATGATCCCGTTTTCGGCTCGGTCGCCGGATCTAGGAATTCTGCTCGACCAAACGACCGAAAAATGGATTTTTTCTGAATCGTCGTAAATATAGACATAACCCCTGTTTTCTGGCTGCCATATGTATAACACTTGAGAACGATGGCATAGCTTAGAAGTCAAAATTCTCGAAAATAAACTTCCGTGATCCCGTTTTCGGCAGTTTCCGTCCGGCTCGGCGGATCAAGGTTTTCTGCTCGACCAAACGACCGAAAAATTGATTTTTTCAGAATCGTCGTAAATATACACATAACCCCAATTTTCTGGCTGCCATATGCCACTCGAGAACGATGGCATAGCTTCGAAGTCGAAATTTAAAAAAGAAACTTCGACAATCCCGTTTTCGACTCGGTCGCCGGATCAAGGATTTCTGCTCGACCAAACGACCGAAAAATAGATTTTATCAAAATCGCCGAAAATATACACATAACCTTCTTTTTCTGGCTGCTATATGCCACTTGAGAACGATGGCCTAGCTTAGAAGTCGAAATTTAAAAAAAAACTTCGACGATCCCGTTTTCGGCTCGGTCGCCGGATCTCGGATTTTTGCTCGATCAAACAACGGAAAAATGTTTTTTTTTTCAAAATCGTCGTAAATATGCACATAACTCCTGTTTCTGGGTGCCATATGTATACCACTTGAGAACGATGGCATAGCTTAGAAGTCAAAATTCTCGAAAATAAACTTCCGTGATCCCGTTTTCGGCAGTTTCCGTCCCGCTCGGCGGATCAAGGTTTTCTGCTCGACCAAACGACCGAAAAATTGAATTTTTCAGAATCGACGTAAATGTACACATAACCCCTATTTTTGGCTGCCTTATGCCACTTGAGAACGATGGCATAGCTTCGAAGTCGAAATTTGACAAAAAAAAACTTCGACGATCCTGATTTCGGCTCGGTCGCCGGATCTTGGATTTCTGCTCGACGAAACGACCGAATAATGGATTTTTTCAAAATCGTCGAAAATATACACATATCCCCTGATTTTTGGCTGCCATAAGCCACTTGGGAACGATGGCATCGCTTAGAAGTCGAAATTTTCAAAATAACTTCGATGATCCCGTTTTCGGCTCGGTCGCCGGATCTAGGATTCCTGCTCGACCAAACGACAGAAAAATGGATTTTTTCCGAATCGTCGTAAATATACACATAACCCCGGTATTCTGGCTGCCATATGTATACCACTTGAGAACGATGGCATAGCTTAGGAGTCAAAATTTTCGAAAATAAACTTCCGTGATCCCGTTTTCGCCCGATTCCGTGCCGCTCGCCGGATCAAGGATTTCTGCTCGACGAAACGACCGAAAAATGGATTTCTTCAGAATCGTCGTAAATATACACATAACCCCAGTTTTCTGGATGCCATATGCCACTTGAGAACGATGGCATCGCTTAGAAGTCGAAATTTTCAAAAAAAACTTCGACGATCCCGTTTTCGGCTCGGTCGCCGGATTTACGATTTCTGCTCGACCAAACGACCGAATAATGGATTTTTTCAAAATCGTCGAAAACATACACATAACCCCTTTTTTCTGGCTGCCATATGTCACTTGAGAACGATGGCATAGCTTAGAAGTCGAAATTTTCGAAAAAAACTTTGACGATCCCGTTTTCGGCTCGGTTGCCGGATCTACGATTTCTGCTCGACCAAACGACCGAAAACTTGATTTTTTCAGAATCGTCGTAAATATACACATAACCCCTATTTTCCGACTGCCATATGCCGCTTGAGAACGATGGCATAGCTTAAAAGTCGAAATTTTCAAAAATACTTCGACGATCCCGATTTCGGCTCGGTCGCCGGATCTTGGATTTCTGCTCGACCAAACGACCGAATAATGGATTTTTTCAGAATCGTCGAAAATAAACACATAACCCCTGTTTTGTGGCTGCCATAAGCCACTTGAGAACGATAGCAACGCTTAGAAGTCGAAATTTTCGAAATAAATTCGATGATCCCGTTTTCGGCTCGGTCGCCGGATCTAGGATTTCTGCTCGACCAAACGACCGAAAAATGGATTTTTTCCGAATCGTCGTAAATATAGACATAACCCCTGTTTTCTGGCTGCCATATGTATAACACTTGAGAACGATGGCATAGCTTAGAAGTCAAAATTCTCGAAAATAATCTTCCGTGATCCTGTTTTCGGTAGTTTCCGTCCCGCTCGCCGGATCAAGGATTTTTCCTCGACCAAACGACCGAAAAATGGATTTCTTTAAAATCGTCGAAAATATACCCATAACCCCCGATTTCTGGCTGCCATATGCCACTTGAGAACGATGGCATAGCTTCGAAGTCGAAATTTTCAAAAAAAACGTCGACGATCACGTTTTCGGCTCGGTCGCCGGATCAAAGATTTCTGATCGAACAATCAACCGGAAAACGGATTTTTTCAAAATCATCGAAAATATACAAACAACTGCCGATTTTTGGCTGACATGTGCCACTTAAGAACGATGGCATAGCTTAGAAGTCAAAATTCTCGAAAATAAAGTTCCGTGATTCCGTTTTCGGCAGTTTTCGTATCACTCGCCGGATCAAGGATTTCTTCTCGACCAAACGACCGAAAAATGGATTTTTTCAGAATCGTCGTAAATATACACATAAACCCTATTTTCTGGCTGCCATATGCCACTCGAGAACGATGGCATAGCTTCAAAGTCGAAATTTGAAATAGAAACTTCGTCAATCCCGTTTTCGGCTCGGTCGCCGGATCAAGGATTTCTGATCGAACAATCAACCGGGAAATGGATTTTTTCAAAATCGTCGAAAATATACACATAACCTCCGATTTTTGGCTGACATATGCCAAATGAGAACTATTGCATAGCTTAGAAGTCAAAATTCTCGAAAATAAACTTCCGTGATCCTGTTTTCGGCAGTTTCCGTCCCGCTCGCCGGATCAAGGATTTCTCTTTGACCAAACGACCGAAAAATGGATTCCTTCAAAATTGTCGAAAATATACACATAAACCCCGATTTCTGGCTGCCATATGCCACTTGAGAACGATGGCATAGCTTCGAAGTCGAAATTTGACAAAAAAAACTTCGACGATCCCGTTTTCGGCTCGGTCGTCGGATCAAGGATTTCTGATCGAACAATCAACCGGAAAACGGATTTTTTTAAAATCGTCGTAAATATACACATATCCTCCGATTTTTGGCTGACATGTGCCATTTGAGAACGATGGCATAGCTTAGAAGTCAAAATTCTCGAAAATAAACTTCCGTGATTCCGTTTTCGGCAGTTTCCGTATCACTCGCCGGATCAAGAATTTCTGCTCGACCAAACGACCGAAAAATGGATTTTTTCAGAATCGTCGTAAATATACACATAACCCCTGTTTTCTGGCTGCCATATGTCACTTGAGAACGATGGCATAGCTTAGAAGTCGAAATTTTCAAAAATAACTACGACGATCCCGATTTCGGCTCGGTCGCCGTATCTTGGATTTCTGCTCGATCAAACGACCGAATAATGGATATTTTCAAACTCGGCGAAAATATAAACATAACCCCTGTTTTCTGGCTGCCATAAACCACTTGAGAACGATGGCATCGCTTAGAAGTCGAAATTTTCAAAAAAACTTCGACGATCCCGTTTTCGGCTTGGACGCCGGATCTTGGATTTATGCTCGACCAAACGACCGAATAATGGATTTTTTCAAAATCGTCGAAGAGAACAGAAAACCCCTGTTTTTTGGCTGTCATATGCCACTAGAGAACGATGGCATCGCTTAGAAATCGAAATTTTCAAAAAATTTTCGATGATCCCTTCTTCGGCTCGGTCGCCGGATCTATGATTTCTGCTCGACCAAACGACCGAAAAAAGGATCTTTTCAGAATCGTCGTAAATATACACATAACCCCTGTTTTCTGGCTGCCATATGCCACTTGAGAACGATGGCATAGCTTAGAAGTCAAAATTCTCGCAAATAAACTTCCGTGATCCCGTTTTCGGCAGTTTCCGTCCCGCTCTCCGGATCGAGGATTTCTGCTCGACCAAACGACCGAAAAATGGATTTTTTCAGAATCGTCGTAAATATACAGATAACCCCTATTTTTTGGCTGTCATATGCCACTCGAGAATGATGGCATAGCTTCGAAGTCGAAATTTGAAAAAGAAACTTCGAAAATCCCGTTTTCGGCTCGGTCGCCGGATCAAGGATTTCTGATCGAATAGACAACCGGAAAATGGATTTATTCAAAATCGTCGAAAATATACACATATTATCAGATTTTTGGCTGACATATGCCACTTGAGAACTACGGCATAGCTTAGAAGTCAAAATTCTCGAAAATAAACTTCCGTGATCCCGTTTTCGGTAGTATCCGTCCCACTCGCCGGATCAAGGATTTCTGCTCGACCAAATGACCGAAAAATGGATTTTCTCAGAATCGTCGTAAATATACACATCACCACTGTTTTCTCGCTGCCATATGCCACTTGAGAACGATGGCATAGCTTAGAAGTCGAAATTAACAAAAGAAACTTCGACGATCCCGTTTTTGGGCTAGGTCGCAGGATCTATGATTTCTGCTCGACCAAACGACAGAAAAATGGATTTTTTCAGAATCGTCGTAAATATAAACATAACCCCTATTTTCTGGCTGCCATATGCCACTTGAGAACGATGGCATAGCTTCGAAGTCGAAATTTGAAAATGAAACTTCGACAATCCCGTTTTCGGCTCGGTCGCTGGATCAAGGATTTCTGATCGAACAATCAACCGGAAAATAGATTTTTTCAAAATCGTCGAGAATATACACATATGCCCCTTGAGAACGTTGACATAGCTTAAAAGTCGAAATTTTCAAAAAAAACTTCGACGATCCCGATTTCGGCTCGGTCGCCGGATCTTGGATTTCTGCTCGACCAAACGACCGAATAATGGATTTTTTCGAAATCGTCGAAAATATAAACATGACCGCTGTTTTTTGGCTGCCATAAGCCACTTGAGAACGATGGCATCGCTTAGAAGTCGAAATTTTCAAAATAACTTCGATGATCCCTCTTTCGGCTCGGTCGCCGGATCAAAGATTTCTCCTCGACCAAACGACCGAAAAATGGATTTCTTCAAAATCGTCGAAAATATACACATAACCTCCGATTTCTGGCTGCCATATGCCACTGTAGAAAGATGGCATAGCTTCGAAGTCGAAATTTGACAAAAAAAACTTCGACGATCCCGTTTTCGACTCGGTCGCCGGATCAAGGATTTCTGATCGAACAATCAACCGGAAAACGGATTTTTTCAAGACCGTCGAAAATATACACATAACCTCCGATTTTTGGCTGACATGTGCCACTTGAGAACAATGGCATAGCTTAGAAGTCAAAATTCTCGAAAATAAACTTCCGTGATTCCGTTTTCGGCAGTTTCCGTGTCACTTGCCGGATCAAGGATTTCTGCTCGACCAAACGACCGAAAAATGGATTTTTTCAGAATCGTCGTAAATATACACATACCCCCTGTTTTCTGGCTGCCATATGCCACTTGAGAACGATGGCATAGCTTAGAAGTCAAAATTCTCGAAAATAAACTTCCGTGATCCCGTTTTCGGCAGTTTCCGTCCCG
This sequence comes from Clistopyga incitator, assembly GCA_947507545.1. NCBI lineage: Eukaryota > Metazoa > Arthropoda > Insecta > Hymenoptera > Ichneumonidae > Clistopyga > Clistopyga incitator. The sequence goes on along the minus strand of OX382190.1, from coordinate 7,182,305 downwards.
CTCGACGGATCAAGGATTTCTGCTCGACCAAACGACCGGAAAATTGATTTTTTCCGAATCGTCGTAAATGTACACATGTTCAGGAATTAGCGAATCAGAATCAGCCGTTGCGCGGCCTCGGGTTTGGTTTCGTGCGCGGCCGCTGACGCTGGCGGCGCCACTTTCCGGGCACTGCGGTTGCGAGCGCTACGCGCCTGCGCGAGCCGCTTCTTCATCGATTTGCCGTAACGACTCCTTCTTCTCGATCCACAAGCGAAGTGTGCAACACTTGTTTTTCGTACTCTTCTCGGCCTTTGTCGAAATTCTCGGTTTACATTCAAATTTCGGTTCAGTTTTCTGTCCTTCAATTCACGGGATATTCTCGGGATCGGTATCGGAATCGGGTCAGGGTCTTTCGAGCTCCCTGGGTTCACGGGAAAAAACGGAAAATAACGGGAAAATATTCAACGTGTTATCGCTACCACTTCGTCTTTCGGGTCGTGCGGCATTTTCGGGACCAACGGGCGGTAGAACTATTCCGATCGGGAATTCATTGCATCAAGTTCATTAATTATTTCCGGGACAAAACTCAGTGTACTTAATAACTCTTATTTTTTTGTGTTATTGGTGGAAATAAAGATTTGTTATTTTTTTGTACGTAATTCACGTGCACCCTCTTTGTAAAAACCACCTACACCAGACTCCTTACAAAACATTTTTGGTCCTTCGAGCCGGATCTGGTGGCAAAGTGTCGTGCAGTGAGTGCTTACAGCAGTGAGTTTGCGGGACTGGGACTTCGGGTTATCCGGTATTCGTGCTGCGGCCATTAGTGAAGCCGGCCGGCTCAGCACGTCACGGGTGATCGAGCGCTCACGCCATCGATCAAGAGCGGAGCTCGCGTCTCGGGCGGCCATCTTGGATTCGACCACTGCCACAGCGTCTCTCTCCTGCGCATAACACCACGGCAGAAGATTGGTGAGTTCTTCTCGGGTGATTCTTGGTGGCGCGGGAAGGGACCGCTCAAGATACGCGAGCGCGCATTGGTTGTTGGACATTTATCGGGACTTCGTGAATTTTCGCGGGGACTTTTCGGTTACATTCGGTTACATTTCGGTTCTTCCTTACATACACTCGGTGCGGTATTCAGTGACAAGCGGACATTTTTCTGGAAACTTTCGGACATCTTCGGTCATATTTCGATTTCTCCTTCATACACTCAGTGCGGTTTCGGGAACATTCGGACATTTTCGGGATCACTCGGACATTTTCGGTCACCTTTCTAATTTTTTCTCCTCCACTCACGGGTTTCGGCTTTTCATTACTACATTGAGTGAATATTCAGTGCCGTTGAATATTTTTCGGGCATCTTCGGACTTTTCGGGAATTTTTCGGGACATTTCGAATTTAATTATAACGGACTTTGCTTTTTTCTGAGCCATGGCTGACGACGACACCAAGCCTACACCTATGGAGGGGGAAGGCGACAACAAGGCATATCTGTGCCTTCTTCCGCTCCTACCTTGGGTGTATCGTCGGGCACCGGGAGATCACGTTCCAGGTCGGGATCACGGGATCCATCTCCTGCTGCGCCAGCCGCTCACGGGACGGGTTCATTGGCGCTCAAGATCGTCACTCAAAATTCACGGGTCAATATTCTTCAGGCACTATACAAGCGGGTTACGGATACTGATTCATCAGGATTCTCGAGTTCGGAGCTCGACGCCATTCGACTTCAGGCCAACGATCTTTGGGCAAAGTTCTCCGTTGTTCATGACATCATTACTGAAGCCTGCACTTCAGACTTCGTGAACAGCCCATACGTGGTGGAGAACACGTATTCTCGGGCATTCAGTCTTCACTGCGACCTCAACAGCAGGATCGCTCGGCTCCGGGACGAGATTCAACCATCACGGGCTTCGGCGGAAACGGGTTCATCGGGGCAGCCTGCCGGCGGGAGCCGACTGCAGCTGCCAAAAATCGCACTGCCTACTTTCACGGGAGCTTACTCAGAGTGGTGCTCTTTTCGGGATCTATTCACTGCACTGGTTCGGGAAAATTCAGCAATCACCGACGTGGAGAGGATGCACTATCTTCGAACAGCAACTTCCGGGGAAACGGCCAAATTAATTGCCAGTTTGGCCATCGAGGCGGACTCGTTTTCAACGGCTTGGGAGACTCTCCTTGAGAGATACGAGAATAAACGGATCCTTGTATCCTCTCATTTGGAGAGCCTATTCAACACGGCTACCATCGCTCCACGCTCGGCTCGGGATCTACATTCTTTACTTCACACCATTACCGAGGCGTGCAATTCATTACGGGCATTGGGTGCACCCATCGATAGCTGGGATTGGGTGCTCGTCTTCGTCATCTCCAGGCGTTTGGATACTCCAACACGGGAAGCTTGGGAAATTAAGGCTGGACAGTCTCGGGAACCTCCAACATTCTCTGAACTTCGGGCCTTCCTCGCAAATCGGGCGCGGGCACTAGAGGGCGCTGAGGTGGGCAGAAATAACTCAGCCACGCAATTGGGATCGGGATCGGATCAACGGGCATCAACTTCGCGGATCACGGGCACACGGGTTCACTCAGTCACTACCGCAACCAGTCTGAGGACCTGTGCATACTGCCAGGAAAATCATTTCATCGGGACTTGCCCCCGATTTCGGCAGCTATCGAACGAAGCACGTCGGGAACAAGTCGGGAAGCTTCGGCTTTGTTTCAACTGCTTGGGACATCACAACGTCGGGACTTGTCAGGTCACCACTCGATGCAAGAAGTGTGACCGCAAGCATCACACAATGATTCATACGGGTTGGTCAAAATACGGGGATAACAACGCTTCATCGGGACCGGCGACTCAAGGGACTTCATCGGGGATAACGGGACCATCTTCAACCACTTCATCCGCTCAATGAGATTCGGTGGCACTAACCGGCGCAACTACGGGAGCTAGCAGGCCACTGGTCTTGTTACCAACGGGGCAGGCTGACATTTCAACACCAAACGGAGCATTTCATCGGGTGCGGATGCTGATCGACATGGGGTCCGAGCTGTCCTTCATCTCGGGTTCTCTTGTTCAGCAGCTCAGACTCCGTCGGGAGGCATCCTCAATTCCTGTCATCGGGATCGGCGGGACTTCTTCAGGCCATACACGCGGGACAGTCGCCTGCACACTTCATTCAATTCATTCCAGCCATTCATTATCAATAAAAACTTTCATTTTGCCTAAGTTAATGCCTATTCTTTCTTCATTTTCCTTTTCACATGCATACTGGAGTCATCTTCAAGGGCTCAATCTAGCAGACCCTGATTTCACTTCCCCAAGAGCGGTTCACTTCATATTGGGAGCAGATGTTTACGGGCAAATCATTCGGTCGGGCATAAGACGGGGGGCGGCGGAAGCTCCTGTTGCACAGGATACCTTGTTCGGGTGGGTCGTCGTCGGGCCGACTTCTGTCAATCTTTCCTCACCAGGACTAGTTCATCACGCCGTCGTTGATCACGGATTTCAGGAGTTGCAGGAACTCCTCAAGAAATTCTGGGTACAAGAGGAGACCCCTTCCGATTCAATAACACCATTGACAGCGGATGAACAGGATTGCGAGTCTCACTTCATTACCACGCATTCACGCGATTCCACGGGTCGATATGTCGTTCGGCTTCCATTCAAAACGGGATTGGTTCAATTGGGTGGGTCTTATCATACTGCGGTAGCCTGCCTTCGGCGTCTACAACGAAAATTCACTCGGGATGCGGTATATCAAAAATTGTACACGGGTTTTCTGGACGAATACAAGACCCTTCAACACATGGTTCAAACTTCTTCTACTTCAATTCATCGGGAGCGGGTCTACTATCTTCCTCACCATGGGGTATTGAAAGAAAATAGTACCACGACTAAATTACGAGTGGTCTTCAACGGGTCAAGTAAAACGGATTCGGGTATTTCTCTCAACGATCTCTTGCACACGGATGCAAAGCTGCAACGAGATATTTCGGACGTTCTTCTTTGGGTACGGCGGCATCGGTTCATTTTCGCTACGGATATTGCCAAGATGTTTCGGCAAATTCGGGTTCATCGGGCGGATTGGGATCACCAACGGATACTTTGGGTGGACAATCACGGGAATACAGTGCCGTATCAGCTGACCACTGTCACCTACGGTACTCGGCCAGCACCATTCCTAGCTGTACGGGTCCTCCTTCAGCTGGTGAAGGATGAAGGCGAGAGATATCCGAAAGCGGCCCCCCCTCTTACAATGGGGAGATATGTGGACGATATCTACGGGGGTGCTGATGATCTTCAGGAGCTTACAATTCAGGCGCAACAATTAATCGGCATTTGCACGGCGGGCGGGTTTCCTCTCGCGAAGTGGCAGAGCAACGTTCTAGCTCTGCTCCTCAACCTCCGGGTGACCTCCAGTTCGGAGACTTCGCGTTCTTTCGAAGACTGCGAGACCAAGATTCTCGGACTTTCTTGGTTTTCCAGATACAGACGGATTCAAATTCACGACAACTCCTTCTTCAGTCGGGAACGGGATAACCGAGCGGGTACTTCTCTCGGAAATTGCTCAACTATACGATCCATTGGGTTTTCTTTCACCGGTAGTCATACGGGCCAAAATTCTACTTCAACGACTATGGTTGGAGAAGCTGTCTTGGGATGACCCTGTTTCCACAGACGTCTCTCGACAATGGGCGGAATTTCGTCGGGAACTAACTCAACTCCACACCATCACGGTTCCGCGATGGCTCAACATCACGGCCAACACCACGGTGGAAATTCACGGGTTTTCGGATGCCGCATAACTGGCAATGGGAGCTGTCGTTTACGTTCGGGTTACGGGACCTGGAGACACGGTAGAAGTCTCCATGGTATGTTCAAAAACGAAGGTTGCGCCAATCAAGCGGCTAACAATTCCACGGCTCGAGCTTGCAGCAGCGGTACTGTTGGCTAAGCTCACTCGGTACGTTCAAACTACATTGGAACTCGGGAATTCATCGGTCACTCTATGGACAGATTCATCGGTTGCACTTACTTGGGTAACAAATCATCATTCACGTTGGAAGGAGTTTGTTCGGAATCGGGTTTCATTGATTCACGAGGTCTTACCACAGGCTCAATGGAGATTCACACCGGGACGGGACAATCCAGCAGATTGTGCATCACGGGGGCTAACCATCCTTCAGCTCGAGCGATTTCAACAATGGTGGGACGGGCCTCACTGGTTAGCAAAAAATTCAGTCCATTGGCCAATTCATTTCATCGGGACGGCTGATTCAGCGGTGCTCGAAGAGCGACCAGGTCTCACATTCTCGGTCTCAACAAACTCTTCGTCGGTCTTCAATCTCATTCATCGGTATTCGTCATTCACTCGGTTGTTGAGAATTACATCACTACTCTTCAAGGCGCTTACAAACCTGAAGGGAAAGCGGGACGGGCGGAACGGGGAATTCATCACAGCGGGAGACCTGGAACATTCAAGGCTTTATTGAGTAAGAGCCATACAGGGAGCCTACTTTTCATCGGAGATCAAAATACTTTCATCGGGTCAACTACTTCCAAAATCGCACCCTTTCACGCGATTAACGGGGTTCATAGACTTCGACGGGATTCTACGGATAGGAGGACGACTGAAACACTCAGCCTTACAACCTGAGAGTAAACGTTCAGCTATCCTCCCGCGGGTCTCTCCATTAACGGAACTGCTCATCGCAGATGCTCATCAACGGACACTTCACGGGGGTACACAAATCACATTAGCACATCTGCGACGACAATACTGGATCATCGGAGCACGGGCTCCGGTGCGGTCTTTCATCCTGCGTTGCGTACGGTGCGCACGCCTACGGGGAATCAAGGCACAACAACTGATGGGACAGTTGCCTCTAAATCGGGTCACACCTTCACGGGCCTTCTTATTCACGGGAGTCGATTATGCCGGGCCAATTTCACTCAAAAGTTGGCGGGGTCGCGGGAATCGAAGTCATAAGGGGTGGCTCTGCATTTTCGTCTGCTTTTCAACTTCGGCACTTCACATTGAGGTGGTCACTGACTATACAAAGGAAACCTTCATTGCTGCATTCCGAAGTTTCACCGGGAGACGGGGCATCTGCCACACGCTCTACAGCGACTGTGGCACCAATTTTCAAGGCGCGGACGCGGAACTGAAGAAGTTATTCAAAGCCGGGACTCAAGAGTAAAATCAAATTGCCACGTTGTTGGCTAATGACGGGACTTCATGGACTTTCAATCCACCGGGCGCTCCACACATGGGCGGGAAATGGGAAGCAGCGGTCAAGTCAGTGAAGCATCACCTCCGACGGACGATCGGCGAGACAAGCCTCACATACGAGGAACTTACGACTCTTCTTATACAAATTGAGGCTGTCCTCAACTCTCGTCCGTTGGAACCTCTGTCGGATGATCCGGATGATCTATCCGTTCTCACACCCGGGCATTTTCTCATCGGGGAGGCACTCACCACGGTTCCAGAACCATCACTTCGGGAAACTAACACTGCCCGCTTATCACGCTGGCAATTCATCCAGGAACGGCTTCAACATTTTTGGGATCATTGGGCTTCAGGATATCTTCAACAGCAGCAAGCGATTTCGAAATGGCATCATCCTTCACACCACATTCGGGTCGGGTCAATGGTCTTGCTGACCAACGAGAATTCGCCTCCTGCAAAATGGGCACTCGCAAGAGTGATTCAACTTCATCCGGGACAGGACGGGCTCACACGGGTAGTCACCATCACAACGGCGATCTCCACCTTCAAACGACCAATTGCAAAGGTGGCGTTTCTTCCGATTCATCACCCGGATTCTTCAATCGCCAGCACTGCTGTCGATGGGGGGCGGAATGTTCAGGAATTAGCGAATTAGAATAAGCCGTTGCGCGGCCTCGGGTTTGGTTTCGTGCGCGGCCGCTGACGCTGGCGGCGCCACTTTCCGGGCACTGCGGTTACGAGCGCTACGCGCCTGCGCGAGCCACTTCTTCATCGATTTGCCGTAACGACTCCTTCTTCTCGATCCACAAGCGAAGTGTGCAACACGTGTTTTTCGTACTCTTCTCGGCCTTTGTCGAAATTCTCGGGTTACATTCAAATTTCGGTTCAGTTTTCTCTCCTTCAATTCACGGGATATTCTCGGGATCGGTATCGGAATCGGGTCAGGGCTTTTCGAGCTCCCTGGGTTCACGGGAAAAAACGGAAAATAACGGGAAAATATTCAACGTGTTATCGCTACCACTTTGTCTGTCGGGTCGTGCGGCATTTTCGGGACCAACGGGCGGTAGAACTATTCCGAGCGGGAATTCATTGCATCAAGTTCATTAATTATTTCCGGGACAAAACTCAGTGTACTTAATAACTCTTATTTTTTTGTGTTATTGGTGGAAATAAAGATTTGTTATTTTTTTGTACGTAATTCACGTGCACCCTCTTTGTAAAAACCACCTACACCAGACTCCTTACAAAACAACACATAACCCTTGTTTTCTGGTTGCCATATACCACTTGAGAACGATGGCATAGCTTAGAAGTCAAAATTCTCGAAAATAAACTTGCGTGATCCTGTTTTCGGCAGTTTCCGTCCCGCTCGCCAGAGCAGAGATTTCTCCTCGCCCAAACGACCTAAAAATGGATTTCTTCAAAATCGTCGAAAATATACACATAACCCCCGATTTCTGGCTGCCATATGCCACTTGAGAACGATGGCATAGCTTAGAAGTCGAAATTTTCAAAAAAAACTTCGACCATCCCGATTTCGGCTCGGTCGCCGGGTCTTGGATTTCTGCTCGACCAAACGACCGAATAATCGATTTTTTCAAAATCGTCCAAAATATACACATAACCCCTGTTTTCTGGCTGCCATATACCACTTGAGAACGATGGCATAGCTTAGAAGTCAAAATTCTCGAAAATAAACTTGCGTGATCCTGTTTTCGGCAGTTTCCGTCCCGCTCGCCAGAGCAGAGATTTCTCCTCGACCAAACGACCTAAAAATGGATTTCTTCAAAATCGTCGAAAATATACACATAACCCCTGTATTCTGGCTGCCATATGCCACTTGTGAACGATGGCATAGCTTAGAAGTCGAAATTTAAAAAAAAACTTCGACGATCCCGTTTTCGGCTCGGTCGCTGGATCTAGGATTTCTGCTCGATCAAACAACGGAAATTTTTATTTTTTTTTAAATCGTCGTAAATATGCATATAACCCCTGTTTTCTGGGTGCAATATATGACTTGAGAACGATGGCATAGCTTAGAAGTCGAAATTTTCAAAAAAAACTTCGACGATCCGGTTTTCGGCTCGGTCGCCGGATCTAGGATTTCTGCTCGACCAAACGACCGAAAAATGGATTTTATCAAAATCGTTGAAAATATACACATAACCCTCGTTTTCTGGCTGCCATATGCCCCTGTTACGTAGTAGCCTTACACGCACTTGTTTTTAAAGCCTAACGCCCGCACTAGACACAACGCCTTATCTAAAGCGCACGGGCGCCGCATCACGACCGTTGACCCGTCCGAACCCAAGTGGACCCCCGCTAGTTTATGACACAAGGCACCGGACGACAGGCGTGCCATAAATCATCAGTTCGTATCTCCAACGAATGTTAGATATAAAATCGAATACCATAATTGATAAACCATTTTCGAGCTACCGGATAATTACATGAGCCTCAAACAGTCCCATAAATAGTTTACTTATATCCATTGTTTACGATCTTTTATCAAATTTATGATTCCCCCACGCTCGAATCAACTTACCCGAATTAGTATATAAGAGAGGGATTTAGTTAGTTAAGTTAGTTAGTCTTAAATCTGCGAACAACGTATTAACTTCGACGGAGCGCGCAAAGCTCCATACTACATATTCGGCCCTGCGTGGTCAATTTGTACAGTTATCTAAATACTAGAAGTGTACCAGCAGAAATTCTAACGAATAAATCGTGAGTATTTACAAATTGGCGAATCACCAATATTTGCATGCTGGATCCCTGTACCACAACTCGATCATGCAGTCACTGGCTCCATTTGATTTAAATTCTTACATCATTGGGGAAGCGAAAGGCGAGATGTCCGTCCCCGTTGTAAAGAGCTAACGCTTTGACCCGAAAGTGAGATCGCCGTTACGATCTCCCCAGCGCAACTCATGAGAGGTGACCGGGACGTAAAACCACTTAAGAACGATATCATAGCTAAGAAGTCGAAATATTCAAAAATAACTTCGACGATCCCGTTTTCGGGTCGGTCGCCGGATCTAGGATTGCTGCTCGACCAAACGACCGAAAAATGGATTTTTTCAGAATCGTCGTAAATATACACATAACCCCTCTTTTATGGCTTCCCTATGCCACTTGAGAACGATGGCATAGCTTCGAAGTCGAAATTTGAAAAAGAAACTTCGACAATCCCGTTTTTGGCTCGGTCGCCGGATCAAGCATTTCTGCTCGACCAAACGACCGAAAAATGGATTTTATCAAAATCGTCGAAAATATACACATAACCTCCGATTTTTGGCTGACATATGCCACTTGAGAACGATGGCATAGCTTAGAAGTCGAAATTAACAACAGAAACTTCGACGATCCCGTTTTTGGCTCGGTCGCAGGATATAAGATTTCTTCTCGACCAAACGACCGAAAAATGGATTTTTTCAAATTCGTCGAAAATATGCAATCTAATACGGTGCATCTTTCGGATGCACGGAGCTCGTCTGAAGGCCGCCACTCACGTACGTACCCATAATAGTAATTATTATTGTATCCTTGAATATTTTTACGCCCCCCTTGTCCATTTCTTTTTGTTTGTTCCGCCCTGGAATGCAAGTGTGAATGGATGAATGAACGGAGCAAGGTTGAATGTGGCGCCGGCCGGGAGATGAACCCGGCGCACCACGGCCTTTGCTGCCGGGGTTGAAGCCCGTGGGCAAAAGCGTAGGCAGAGGGGACTCGCACGACTAGCGCGTCCCTGCCCCGCCGACGACGCCTGCTACGCTTGACCCACCAGCCTATTTCCAGGCGCGCGGCCTTCCATTCGCCGAGCCCGCTAGGGACCTCCGCGGAAGCGAATCAACTGCGACGCGAGGCTCCAATGAAGAAGACGCCGGCCAGCCTGTCAGTTCAGCTGAGCTATGTGCAAAGAACGACGCCATTGAATTCAGTAACGAGCATTTTGTTAGTGTTGAAGAGTTAAAGAGATATTTGCAACGTGTGGAATTGTGAAAAGGGTGAGTAGTTGAGTACTTCCTTCACCTAGTTCCAGTTAGTGTGTAATAAACCCTCTAAAATACGAACCCCGTGATATATTACCCCCGCGTTTTCTCCCCACGTGCCCTCCGCCATCGCAGGTGTCGTTCACACCTCATGCGTCATCAGTGAGTGGTGGTTTTCTTGTGCGGAATTATTGTTAAGTTCCGAGATCGTTCCGTTGTTGAAGTATTCTGAATCGTGCAATTATTACGAGCACCCCCCCCCCCCCCCCTCCCGTCTCCTGAAATGAAAGCCCAATTTTCCGTAATTACGGTTCCGATCCAGTCACCCCATACTTCACCCGCCCCCCTTTTTCTTTACTTTTCTCTTCCACCCGAAAAATCGTCTTATTGTCGCCCTTTTTTTTTCTTGTAACGACCGAGGTAATAAATAAAAAACCGACGAGTTCGGACATCCACCCCTGAGACCTCTCGTCGCTTTGTCCCTAGACACGTTTCCCTATTATTACGATTTATTGTTTTCTTTCATTTTTTTTTGTGATATTACCGGGCTAAGTGACCGGTAATATTCCGTTTGCTACACGATACGTAGCTGGCGCCCGGAGAAACCCCTTATATATATTTTGTTTAATAAATCATTGATACTGCTAGAATTTTTATTTTGCTATTTTTTTCACTAATCTCTTCCCCCACCGTTAATAAAAGGGAAGCCGGTTATAGCACATAACCCCTCTGCTCTGGCTGCCATATGCCACTTCAGAACGATGGCATAGCTTAGAAGTCAAAATTCTAGAAAATAAACTTCCGTGATCCCGTTTTAGGCAGTTTCCGTCCCGCTCGACGGATCAAGGATTTCTGCTCGAACAAACGACCGAAAAATTGAATGTTTCAGAATCGTCGTAAATATACAAATAACCCCTATTTTCTGGCTGCCATATGACGCTTGAGAACGATAGCATAGCTTAAAAGTCGAAATTTTCAAAAAAACTTCGACGATCACTATTTCGGCGCGGTCGCCGGATCTTGGCCTTCTGCTCGACCAAACGACCGAATAATGGATTTTTTCAAAATCGTCGAAAATATACACATAACACCCGTTTTTTGGCTGCCATAAGCCAATTGAGAACGATGGCATCGCTTAGAAGTCGAAATTTTCAAAATAACTTCGATGATCCCGTCTTCGGCAGTTACCGTCCCGCTCGCCGGATCAAGGACTTCTGCTCGACCAAACGACCGAAAAATTGATTTATTCAAAATCGTCGTAAATATACACATAACCCCTATTTTCTGGCTGCCATTCGCCACTTTAGAACGATGGCATAGCTTAGAAGTCAAAATTCTAGAAAATAAACTTCCGTGATCCCGTTTTCGGCAGTTTCCGTCCCGCTCGACGGATCAAGGATTTCTGCTCGAACAAACGACCGAAAAATTGATTGTTTCAGAATCGTCGTAAATATACACATAAGACCCTATTTTCTGGCTGCCATATGCCGCTTGAGAACGATGGCATAGCTTAAAAGTCGAAATTTTCAAAAAAACTTCGACGATCCCGATTTCGGCCCGGTCGCCGGATCTTGGATTTCTGCTCGACCAAACGACCGAATAATGGATTTTTTGAGAATCGTAGTAGATATACGCGTAACCCCTGTTTTCTGGCTGCCATATGTCACTTGAGAACGATGGCATAGCTTAGAAGTCAGAATTCTCGAAATTAAACTTCCGTGATCCCGTTATCGCCAGATTCCGTGGCGCTCCCCGGATTTAGGATTTCTGCTCGACCAAACGACCGAAAAATGGATTTCTTTAAAATCGTTGAAAATATACACATAACCCCTGTTTTCTGGTTGCCATATGCCACTTGAGAACGATGGCATAGCTTAGAAGTCAAAAATCTAGAAAATAAACTTCCGCTGATCCCGTTTTCGGCAGTTCCCGTCCCGCTCGACGGATCAAGGATTTCTGCTCGACCAAACGACCGAAAAATTGATTTTTTCAGAATCGATGTAAATATAAACATAACCTCCGATTTTTGGCTGACATATGCCACTTGAGAACGATGGCATAGCTTAGAAGTCGAAATTAACAACAGAAACTTCGACGATCCCGTTTTTGGCTCGGTCGCAGGATATAAGATTTCTTCTCGACCAAACGACCGAAAAATGGATTTTTTCAAATTCGTCGAAAATATGCAATCTAATACGGTGCATCTTTCGGATGCACGGAGCTCGTCTGAAGGCCGCCACTCACGTACGTACCCATAATAGTAATTATTATTGTATCCTTGAGTATTTTTACGCCCCCCTTGACCATTTCTTTTTGTTTGTTCCGCCCTGGAATGCAAGTGTGAATGGATGAATGAATGGAGCAAGGTTGAATGTGGCGCCGGCCGGGAGATGAACCCGGCGCACCACGGCCTTTGCTGCCGGGGTTGAAGCCCGTGGGCAAAAGCGTAGGCAGAGGGGACTCGCACGACTAGCGCGTCCCTGCCCCGCCGACGACGCCTGCTACGCTTGACCCACCAGCCTATTTCCAGGCGCGCGGCCTTCCATTCGCCGAGCCCGCTAGGGACCTCCGCGGAAGCGAATCAACTGCGACGCGAGGCTCCAATGAAGAAGACGCCGGCCAGCCTGTCAGTTCAGCTGAGCTATGTGCAAAGAACGACGCCATTGAATTCAGTAACGAGCATTTTGTGAGTGTTGAAGAGTTAAAGAGATATTTGCAACGTGTGGAATTGTGAAAAGGGTGAGTAGTTGAGTACTTCCTTCACCTAGTTCCAGTTAGTGTGTAATAAACCCTCTAAAATACGAACCCCGTGATATATTACCCCCGCGTTTTCTCCCCACGTGCCCTCCGCCATCGCAGGTGTCGTTCACACCTTATGCGTCATCAGTGAGTGGTGGTTTTCTTGTGCGGAATTATTGTTAAGTTCCGAGATCGTTCCGTTGTTGAAGTTTTCTGAATCGTGCAATTATTACGAGCCCCCCCCCCCACCCCTCCCGACTCCTGAAATGAAAGCCCAATTTTCCGTAATTACGGTTCCGATCTAGTCACCCCATACTTCACCCGCCCCCCTTTTTCTTTACTTTTCTCTTCCGCCCGAAAAATCGTCTTATTGTCGCCCTTTTTTTTTCTTGTAACGACCGAGGTAATAAATAAAAAGCCGACGAGTTCGGACATCCACCACTGAGACCTCTCGTCGCTCTGTCCCTAGACCCGTTTCCCTATTATAACGATTTATTGTTTTCTTTCATTTTTTTTTTGTGATATTACCGGGCCAAGTGACCGGTAATATTCCGTTTGCCACACGATACGTAGCTGGCGCCCAGAGAAACCCCTTATATATATTTTATTTAATAAATCATTGATACTGCTAGTATTTTCTTTTGCTATTTTTTTAACTAACCCCTTCCCCCACCGTTAATAAAAGGGTAGCCGGTTATAGCACACAACCCCTGTTCTCTGGTTGCCATATGCCATTTCAGAACGATGTCATAGCTTAGAAGCCGAAATTTTCAAAAAAAACTTCGACGATCCCGTTTTCGGCTCGATCGCCGAATCTAGGATTTCTGCTCGACCAAACGACCGAGAAATGGATTTTTTCAGAATCGTAGTAGATATACGCGTAACCCCTGTTTTCTGGCTGCCATATGTCACTTGAGAACGATGGCATAGCTTAGAAGTCGAAAATTTCAAAAAAAACTTCGACGATCCCGATTTCGGCTCGGTCGCCGGATCTTGGATTTCTGCTCGACCAAACGACCGAACATTGGATATTTTCAAAATCGTCGAAAATATAAACATAACCCCAGTTTTCTGGCTGCCATAAGCCACATGAGAACGATGGCATAGCTTAGAAGTCAAAATTCTCGAAAATAAACTTCCGTGATCCCGTTTTCGGCAGTTTCCGTCCCGCTTGCCGGATCAAGGATTTCTGCTCGACCAAACGACCGAAAAATGGATTTTCTCAGAATCGTCGTAAATATACAAATAACCCCTGTTTTCTGGCTGCCATAAGCCACTTGAGAACGATGGCATAGCTTAGAAGTCAAAATTCTCGAAAATAAACTTCCGTGATCCCGTTTTCGGCAGTTTCCGTCCCGCTCGACGGATCAAGGATTTCTGCTCGACCAAACGACCGAAAGATTAATTGTTTCAGAATCGTCGTAAATATACACATAACCCCTATTTTCTGGCTGCCATAAGCAACTTGAGAACGATGGCATCGCTTAGAAGTCGAAATTTTCCAAATAACTTCGATGATCCCGTCTTCGGCTCGGTCGCCGGATCTATGTTTTCGGCTTGACCAAACGACCGAAAAATGGATTTTTTCAGAATCGTCGTAAATATACACATAACCCCTGTTTTCTGGCTGCCATATGCCACTTGAGAACGATGGCATAGCTTAGAAGTCAAAATTCTCGAAAATGAACTTCCGTGATCCCGTTTTCGGCAGTTTCCGTCCCGCTTGCCGGATCAAGGATTTCTGCTCGACCAAACGACCGAAAAATAGATTTTTTCCGAATCTTCGTAAATATACACATAACCCCTATTTTCTGGCTTCCCTATGCCACTTGAGAACGATGGCATAGCTTCGAAGTCGAAATTTGAAAAAGAAACTTCGACAATCCCGTTTTCGTCTCGGTCGCAGGATATAATATTTCTTCTCGACCAAACGACCGGAAAATGGATTTTTTCAAGTTCGTCGAACATATGCAATCTAACACGGTCCATCTTTCGGATGCACGGAGCTCGACTGAAAGCCGCCACTCACGTACGTACCCATAATAGTAATTATCATTGTATCCTTGAGCATTTTTACGCCCCCGTTGTCCCTTTCTTTTTGTTTGTTCCGCCCTGGAATGCAAGTATGAATGGATGACTGAATGGAGCAAGGTTGAATGCGGCCCCGGCCGGGAGATGAAACCCGGCGCACCACGGCCCTTGCTGCCGGGGTTGAAGCCCGTGGGCAAAAGCGTAGGCAGAGGGGACTCGCACGACTAGCGCGTCCCTGCCCCGCCGCCGACGCCTGCTACGCTTGACCCACCAGCCTATCTCCAGGCGCGCGGCCTTCCATTCGCCGAGCCCGCTAGGGACCTCCGCGGAAGCGAATCAACTGCGACGCGAGGCTCCAATGAAGAAGACGCCGGCCAGCCTGTCAGTTCAGCTGAGCTATGTGCAAAGAACGATGCCATTTAATTCAGTAACGAGCATTTTGTGAGTGTTGAAGAGTTAAAGAGATATTTGCAACGTGTGGAATTGTGAAAACGGTGAGTAGTTGAGTACTTCCTTCACCTAGTTCCAGTTAGTGTGTAATAAACCCTCTAAAATTCGAACCCCGTGATATTTCACCCCCGCGTTTTCTCCCCACGTGCCCGCCGCCATCACAGGTGTCGTTCACACCTTATGCGTCATCAGTGAGTGGTGGTTTTCTTATGCGGAATTATTGTTAAGTTCCGAGATCGTTCCGTTGTTGAAGTATTCTGAATCGTGCTATTATCACGAGCCCCCCCGCCCCTCGCGCCGCCTGAAACAAAAGCCCAATTTTCCGTAATTACAGTTCCGATCCAGTCATTATGGACGTTATATAATCCCTTCATTTCCCCCTCTCTTATTCGAGATACTAATCGCGCGATGGAGACATCCTGCGATTGCAGCAAGCGAATGGCCAGTAGATCGTCTCGCAAATCGGGGGGAAGGCTATCGAGGCCTCGGGCTAATTTCATAATCGGGTTTGCCGCGGTGCTTCTACTGTAGATCGGCGGTAGCATACCGAGCAGTGCCGATACTGTGAGCGTATTTGGCTCATCATTTTCAAATTTCCGTGATGTATTGCGGCTAAAAAAATCCGCGACTATATTATCGCGTCCCAAACAATATGTGACTGTGAAGGTGTATCGGGACAGTGCAAAACACCACCGACGTAGACGTTCTGTATGATACCGGGTTGAATTAAGGAAGCTGAGACCCTGATGGTCTGTGATGATCTCGAAACTACGGCCCATTAGATACGTGTGACACTGCAGCACCGCATAGACGATCGCGAGAAGGTCTTTTTCGGTGGTGCCATAATTAACCTCCGCGGAATTCAGGCATCGACTTACTAGCGTTATCACACATTGCTCTCCGGCATCATTAGTCTGGAAAAGGACCGCACTAATCCCTTTATCCGAGGCATCCGTTTGCAATTGAAACTTCTTTCCAGGGATCATGTGACTCAAACGAATGGAATTAGCAAAGTTTTGCTTCAGGTTTTGAAACGCAACGCTATGTTCCGTCGTCCAAACCCACGCACATTTACTCTTAAACAACGCTCTGAAAGGGTCCACAAAGTTAGCGTGCTTCACACTAAACTGCCGGTAATAGTTACAGATCCCTAAAAATTGTTGCAACTGTTTCTGGTTCTCCGGTTCTGCGAAGTCCTCAATGATTTTAAGTCTATTTGGCAGAGGGCGGATACCCTCAACAGATATCTCGTAACCCAAAAATTCAACGGTTTTGCGACAGAAATACGATTTGTCCAGACGGAGGGTAAAGTTATTATCCTGCAACCTAGTGAACACCGAATATAAATTGGCGAGATGCTCCTCAAAAGAGCCAGAGGTGACGAGCAAATCGTCAATATAGACGTCAATATAGAGTAAGGAAAGGGTCAAATTTTCTACCAAATACTTGACTGACAGCGCGAATGAATCCACGCCCCGCCGTCTTTAAACCAAAAGGAATACGGCAGAACTGGTACAAAGTCGACCCATACATAAAAGCGGTATATGGGCGGGATGCCTTTGCCAACGCAATTTGCCAATATCCATTTGCAAGGTCTGACGTAGACATAAATTTGACCCCATGGTACCGTTGAACTAGCTCACTAATGAGAGGAGGGGATTCATTGTCCGAGTCTATTACCTGATTTATGAAACGAGCGTCAAGACAAATACGCAACCTCCCATCTTTTTTTTGTACAATCCGTAGAGGGTTACAGTATGGACTTTCCGATCTTTCAATTATACCGTGACGCAACATTTCATCAAGCTCCGCTTCGACCGCCTCACGGAGGGAGTGCGGGACCGGATACGAGCGGCGAACAACCGTTTTCGGAGTCGTAAGATTTATTTTATGCTGATACGTACCAGCTGGAACCGTTTTTGAAGAAAATAGCCGCTTAAATTTACTAAGCAGACTACCTATGGAAGCCTGTTGTTCGCTTGAAAGATCCGGTATCGATTGGATGAGGGAGTTTACGTCTTCGAAAAAATTCTGGTCCTCACCATCAACATAAAGTTGACTAGAACGGTAAGTATCAAGATCGTCCTCCGCGACCATTAGCTCTAGCTCAGTAACTGACAAAACCTCACCGCTTGCTTCTGGGAATGAAGCAACCCCAATGACATGATTCTCCGTACAATTTACCCCCACCGGAACCTTATTCGGAATCCCATCATCCCCCTGGCTAGCGATTACCTGCGAGACCTCATTATATAGCCACTCTAAATCAGATCCAGCGTCCATCGCTTCAGACTCATTATCGTTTTTAACCCCTCCAGTAACTGTTTGTGTCCGATTGCTCATAAGCTCTTTTGAGACGAAAAGCGCTGTACTATGCTCTTCCTGGACCTGCTTACTAGTCTGATTATAATCATTAGCGGATATTACTTGTATGAACGTAACATCCCCCTCTCGAGACGCGATAACTCTCTCTGAACCCGCACTGCCAAAAGATACTAATTCTGTAGGTACAATATAATCATCTATACTGAAAATTAACCGCTTATAATCCAATAGAGCCTTCTTGTCATGCAGCCAATCGTTTCCTAGAATCATGTGTTGTGACAGATATGGAATAATCAAAAACGTGGCAGGAAGTCGGCATTCCCCGCACACGATCTCCAGACAAAGCTGCTTAGTAACTTTGGTGGCTTTCTTTCCAATCGCGGTTGTAATCACCATACTGGTTACTGGTAATTCCATGACTCTATAATGCTTATAACCGGCTTCCCTTTAATTAAATGAGAGGGAAGGGGTTAGTGAAGAAATACTAATGAATGCCCGAAATAATAAAGGCAATAACAAAAGTACTAACAGTTTATTATAATAAGGATAGTGAACTAACAAAACGGTCGGGCGCCAGCTACGTCACGTGTAGCAACGGAGTATTACCGGTCACCTGACTCGGTAATCTGACAAAGAAATAAAATAAAACAGTAGATCGTAATAAGAGGGGCGCGGCTAGTGGGTAGAGGGACGAGGGGTCTCAGGGGGTGAATTCCCGAACTCGTTGGCTTCTTAATTATTACCCCGGTCAGGTAAACCAAAACGAAGGGGGGGGGGGGGGGTAAAGCACGGGAGTATTCGATAATGTGGGGGGAGGGTAAAAATGGGAAATGGCGCAAAAAGAAATTAAATACTCAAAGTAGCCGGGATAGTCGCGGTGAACCACCACACTACCTCGCACGCAAATACAATAATAATTATCAAAAACAATTATGCACCGATCTCCACGCGGTGGCAGCCGGCCCTCTCGATACAGAGTATTGCAAATGTCTGCAATCAGAGGCGCCGGACTCCACGTGGTGGCAGCCGGTCTTCTTGATACAAAAAGATAATACAGAAAATAACTCGAAAGATACGGGGCTGGGGGGGGGGGGGGGGGGAGAAGCAAAACGGAAACTAAAAAATATTATAAAAATTACTCACTCACTCACTCACACACTCAAAACCAGCACCGGGGACAATACCCCCGGTCACTCTCTATCACACAAACGTGTCGCGACGACGGCAGGGCTCGAAGTGAGGAAGATGTCCTCCGTCTTCTTCTCCGAGCTCTTCGGTCCTGCTCGGAGATCCTCGGGATTCCTCGGGCATCCTCGGAAGTTGTCGGCTCGAGAACACTACGCGCTTCGGCATTGATCGATGGATCGAGTGCGGCTGGTTAGTGGCGCTCGGGCGGTGCTGCGGCGGAACGGTGTAACGCAGTTGGGCAGTGCGGTCGCCGCGGGCTGTTTGGATTGCCGCTGACGATCGTTAGAGCGAGTACACGCACGCAGTTGGGCGGCTAACTCCAACCTTTGTCCCCACGAGTGGAGGCTCCTCGTGTGTCGCGGCGTGTACTCCTCAGCTGGTTGGCGTGGCAGATCTTCTGTCTTTTTCCAGCCCACACTCTCACCACGTCACTTTGCCTAGGCTGCCGTAGTGTCTCTCGTTGGTCCTTGATGCCTCGGCGATGTTGCAATCCCAAGTGGCAATCGAATACGCATTCATACCAGGAGGGGGGGGGGGGGGGGCAAAAAGGGGGAATTCTTACACAAAATATCGCTTCCATTGATTATAAAAATAACGTTTAAAAGTAATAACAAGCGGTGTGTGATGGCCTTCGAGCCGGCCGAGGGGGGAAAATATTGTAACGCTCCACCGTGTTACATGCTTTTGTAAATAACTGTTATAATTCTCGAAAACACAAGTAACCTGACTGCCCGAATCCAATCACGCCGCTATCGGAACCCCAAAAATGCTGACAAGTAGCTGCGGACACTTCCGAAACCGAATAGTGTCTACGCTATGATTAGGCTCATTTTTTATTTCTTCCACTAGGTCCTCGAAAACATCAAATGGGTGCTGAGGCGTCGGCGGACCCGTACTCAACGCACCCATCACGCGTTTAAATCAGCCGGAACTTCCGCCGATTCATCATTAACAATCGGAGGAGGCGGATTGGAAAAACACAGCATGTATGGCCTAACGGAATCGTTGAGATTGGGAGTAAAATGAACCACGTTTTGAGCTTCCAAACCCGATGACGAACCCTCCGCGTGACTGTAGCCGATTGTTGCAATATTCGAGCGATTATTAGGTTGTTGTTGGGTGGTATTCGGTGTGTAATTATAAGTGGCGGGCCTACGCAAATACTGATTATACTGTCCGCTATTCGCAGTTTGGTTTACGCGTGACCCACTAACAGCACCATTAGCCCCGTATCCACTCCCCGAATTTATATTGCTTTTTCTTGTTTGCTCTCGCTCCTCGTTAACCATATCTAATTGCGCGAGGGCGCCTGAGACTGTACTAGTATTAGTGAAATCAAGCGCCACGAGGGATTCCCTCACTCTTATTGGAAGTTGTTGAACCACGGTATAATTGACTTCGTAACCTTCCAATGGAGGGTTAAAATACTGTGCCTCGGTCACCTGCTGCAGAAAAATGTCTGGAGCGACCCCATCGAACTCGCATAACGACGTGACGACCACTGACTCTAAATCCTTACGCGCACAGGAATAGAGAAATATTCTTCGAGAAACGCAAACTGAAATGCTGCGTAAGAAGTGCAAAGGTGGCGAACAGAATTGAACCAAACTTTATCGCGGCCCTCAAATGCATTCTCAATGATTAATAACTTGCAATGGATGTCATCCACTCTTTTTACCAAAAAATACCGCTCAAGATGGTCCAAGAATTCCCGAGGGTGCATATTTACGCCACTGTCAAACTTCGGTGTACGTATATCTACTTTTACCGACTGAAAACTACTTACGAGTCCGTTCAACATACCTGCATCACATTGCGGTTGTACCGGTGGCTGTTGATACCCAGCTGGAGGGTGCTCATTCAGTGAGGGATAACGATTATTCGCCGCCGCCCGCAGAGCATTAATTTCAACTTGTTGTGCAGCGATCTGCTCTCGCATTCTTTGCAATTCGTCGGCCACAGCGGCACCATTAATACCTTGAATCTCGTTTCGTAACCGAACTAATTCAGCCAATTGCTGATCCACACGATCCGCATCCCGCTGAACTCTCTCACGCTGTTTATCTATCTCGGCCTGTGCCATCTTTATCTCCTCCGACTGCGCCATATCTAAAGAATTAAACAAATTACTTCTCACTTCTTCCAAATTATCTTGCGGATCTTTTGTCCGTTTATTCCGCTTAACAGTGCTCAACAACTTCGGTGTATGCTGATTTTGTAGTGATACCCCTGATCGGGTGGATATTGGACTGTGATTGACCGCCATACAAATCAGTTCTTATTAACGTATATACAAAGTAGAAGTGGCTCGAGCAAATCAAAACAAATATCAAACGCTCGAGTCCCTGTTCAGGCGCCAATTATAATATATTTTTCCACTTCCATTTTCGTAAGAGTGCCCTCGTTAATACCGCTTGTGATTTCGGTACATATATATGTGAGCGATGAATAAATAAATGGACAAATATATAAATAATAAATACATGAACACCAAAACGGTGCAAAACGGAAACACTGAAGTCGCGGTTCACTCGTCCGTCACACTCCATCATATAATCTAAGAACAAATTACACACATTGATATAATATGCACCGACAACAGACTTCAATATCTATTCCACGCTTGATTTTACACCGGATAACAACTCGATACAGATAAAACAATGATCGGAGATCCGCAATTTATAACAATTTGATACAAATATATAGCAATGATTGAGATCCGCTGTTTTTGACAATATCGCAACTCGAGCTCGATCGCCTCTCTAAATGAATCGCTATTCGTAATGGTATATCCGAGTTTGTTCGGTCAAACGGAACGACGCCCTCCCGTGACCACCTACTTAGAGCGGGGGTACGGACTCGCTCTTATCTGGCGTTTGGGTGGAACGGACCGTTACAACCTCGACGATCCCGTTTTCGGCTCGGTCGCCGGATCTAGGATTTCTGCTCGATCAAATGACGGAAAAATATATATTTTTTTTTTCAAAATCGTCGTAAATATGCACATAACCCCTGTTTTCTGGGTGCAATATACCACTTGAGAACGATGGCATAGTTTAGAAGTCGAAATTTTCAAAAAAAACTTCAACGATTCGGTTTTCGGCTCGGTCGCCGGATCTAGGATTTCTGCTCGACCAAACGACCGAAAAATGGATTTTATAAAAATCGTCGGAAATATACACATAACCCTCGCTTTCTGGCTGCCATATGCCCCTGTTACGTAGTAGCCTTACACGTACTTGTTTTTAAAGCCTAACGCCCGTACTAGACACAACGCCTTATCTAAAGCGCACGAGCGCCGCATCACGGACGTTGACCCTAATGCTTTTCCGAACCCAAGTGGACCCCCGCTAGTTTATGGCACAAGGCACCGGACGACGGACGTGCCATAAATCCTCAGTTCGTATCTCCCAAGAATGTGAGATATAAAATCGAATACCATACTTGATAAACCCGTTCCGAGCTACCAGATAATTACATGAGCCTCAAACAGTCCCATAAATAGTTTACTTATATTCATCGTTTACGATCTTCTATCAAATTTATGATTCCCCCACGCTCGAATCAACATACCCGAATTAGTATATTAGAGAGGGATTTAGTTAGTTAAGTTAGTTAGTCTTAAATCTGCGACCAACGCATTAACTTCGACGGAGCGTGCAAAGCTCCATACTACATATTCGGCCCTGCGTGGTCAATTAATACAGTTATCTAAATACTAGAAGTGTACCAGCAGAAATTCTAACGAATAAATTGTGAGTATTTACAAATTGGCGAATCACCATTATTAGCATGCTGGATCCCTGTACCACAACTCGATCATGCAGTCACTGGCTCCATTTGATTTAAATTCTTACATCATTGGAGAAGCGAAAGGCAAGATGTCCGTCCCCGTTGTAAAGAGCTAACGCTTTGACCCGAAAGTGAGATCGCCGTTACGATCTCCCCAGTGCAACTCATAAGAGTTGACCGGGACGTAAAACCACTTAAGAACGATATCATAGCTTAGAAGTCGAAATATTAAAAAATAACTTCGATGATCCCGTTTTCGGCTTGGTCGCCGGATCTAAAATTTCTGCTCGACCAAACGACCGAAAAATTGATGTTTTCAGAATCGTCGTAAATATACACATAACCCCTATTTTCTGACTGCCATATGCCGCTTGAGAACGATGGCATAGCTTAAAAGTCGAAATTTTCAAAAAAACTTCGACGATCCCGATTTCGGCTCGGTCGCCGGATCTTGGATTTCCGCTCGACCAAACGACCGAATAATGGATTTTTTCAAAATCGTCGAAAATATACACATAACCCCTGTTTTTTAGCTGCCATAAGCCACTTGAGAACGATGGCATCGCTTAGAAGTCGAAATTTTCGAAATAACTTCGATGATCCCGTTTTCGGCTCGGTCGCCGGATCTAGGATTTCTGCTGGACCAAACGACCGAAAAATGGATTTTTTCTGAATCGTCGTAAATATACACATAACCCCTGTTTTCTGGCTGCCATATGTATACCACTTGAGAACGATGGCATAGCTTAAAAGTCAAAATTTTCGAAAATAAACTTCCGTGATCCTGTTTTCGGCAGTTTCCGTCCCGCTCGCCGGATCAAGGATTTCTCCTCGACCAAACGACCGAAAAATGGATTTCTTTAAAATCGTCGAAAATATACACATAACCCCCGATTTCTGGCTGCCATATGCCACTTGAGAACGATGGCATAGCTTCGAAGTCGAAATTTGACAATAAAAACTTCGACGATCCCGTTTTCGGCTCGGTCGCCGGATCAAGGATTTCTGATCGAACAATCAACCGGAAAACGGATTTTTTCTAAATCGTCGAAAATATACTGTAACGGAACGTCTCGCGACTGTACCGCTACAATAAGGAATAATTAGTCTTCAACTAATTATTCCTTAATACAACAATAAAAAACACTCAAAAGTCATTCCGAGAACAAGATATTAAAATATTATCTCAACTACAGAAAATATTCTGTACGCTGAGCGAGTTAGCACTTGGTTACTCCGAAAGTACCAAGGAGCGAGACAGAAAAACAACACCCATACCACGGCGAGCGGCCACCTAGCACCGCCTACACGTACAAGAGACGAGCTAGTGGATGTGCGCCGCCGTATATCAAGAGCGTACCACGACACGCGCACACGTTACCTTGAGCGACAACCACAGACGACGCGCAGAATAGTAGGAGTGAGCGCACATCACTTAAAGCTCAACGATACGTCGATGCTGCTCGCTCTCCCATAGACAAAGCATGCTCTCTCTCTCTAAAAGAACTAATTACTTAATAATTCATAAAATATTAAAGCTAGCTAACACCGCCCACAACCAAAAATTAGAAGAGAGCATGCACCATCGATCATCCAAAAGTATCCAATCAGAATAACAATACAAAGGAAGTATTCAACTATTTAACAACTTTTGATAAATTGTTGAATAATTTCTTAACAAATCACAGAATCTCATGAATCATACCGGAAACACCATGGTGGGCACCTACTTCCAATAAATAAACAATTTGTTTCGATGACAAATTGTTATTTGAACAAATTATCATTTTGAACCTACAACGGCATAGGCCATAGCCCGGGAATACGGAATTCAACCTCCTAGGAACCTCCATGGAATCTCGAGCAACCGAAAACGTGGCCGGCGCGCGTGACGCAATCCACCTCACGCGATAGTCACGTGACCGCCACCAACGCCGATTCCACCCGCGCGGAGGGCCCCGAAACCGTACCGTTTCACCGCCCCGTCCATCCAACAGCGATCGGGTATATAAGCGACCACCGCGGACAGCTCGAGACTTTTCTTTTCGGCAACTCTCAAAGTTCGAGTCACGTACTACTGCTTCTCAGCAACAGTCAATTTTTCGTTTGTATTTGTAAATCAGTGTAACGTAGAGTCCAGATAGCAGTTTACTCGAACGACTCGGTCCCCTGACATTGCGTTCTTGCTATCGAGTCGGAGAGTAAACTTAGGATATTCGGCGTATTACTGTCTCCCTCGCACAGCGCGTAGGCCGGCATAATACGTGCGCATTAGGGCCACTTTTTCGTATTTGGGTCCCCACACACAGCGTTGTGGCGATCCTCTGCGAAAAGTGAATAATTAAAAATAGGAATTATTGTACCCCGAGCACTGCGCATCGGCTTGCAATAATTCCCACAGATCTTTTCAGTGTAAAGAGTTCTCAGTTGGCAGATAATACGAACACAAGTGTGGGTGCTTCTCACTCACACTTGAATCCCTGCGCGAATCGTGCTTAATACGAGCCTCGCAAAGTTTCGTTTGGTCGTATAGAATCTGCGAACTCGGACCTCGTAGGTAATTCCGACCTTGAGCCATCCTTCACACCCAAACACGGAGTGTGAACGCCTCATCGTTGGCAGATAACACGCACACGCACAAGTGTGGGTGCTTCTCACCCATACTTGAATGCCTGCGCGAATCGTGCTTAACACGATCCTCGCAAAGTTTGGTTTGGACGTGTGATCTGCGAACCCTGAGCATCCCTGTGTCTTACGCTAAAAAAGACACCCGGTACGCACATTCGCCAGTACAGTCGACGCAATTAGTTCGCGCTCTTCTAAGAGCGCTGATTGACAGCGTGGGCCGAGTATCTGGCGATCACCAAAATCAAGCATACAAGGGGACAAGGAAGGAGTACCTGACACCGGAGCACCTCTGTGTCTAGATAAACAACAGTTTAGGGATCGCGACACAGACAGACGACTATCGAGTAGGCCTACTCACGCGGACTTTACCGACAGACGAGACGAGCCGTCCGTTAGCGTTTAGCAGTGCCACAGCAATAGATCTCATAGCTCGAATAACAACGATCGAGCCCCGCGCAGATAAACTAATTCGTGAGTTTATTATTAATCATAGAATCAAGTATCCTATGATTACAACAACAGGACACGGAAGAATCTCATGATTTTTCAATGTGTTCCTGTGTATGAGGATAAATTAATAGTAACAATAGAGAGTGGCGCGAAACACTCAAATTATTGTTATTAGGCTACAAGCGTACAGTCGCGGGACACCGTAGTCGTGTCCGACCACCGGGACACAAAATTCATCTCCATTACGAGCTTAACAATCAATCCATCACCATCTTTGCGAGTTGGGTGTAAAGCCCCGCACGGAAGCACCTCCGACCGTGTGAATATAGCATCATTGAAATAATAGACTCAGGAAGTTATCCTGTTTACGTAGATTTAAGTGCGTCCCGTTAGACGCCATCTTTTGCATCCCCTTTTGTGAGTTGAGTGTAGAGCTCCATACGAAAGAACCTCCGACCGTATGAATTTAAAATCCATAGAGAAAATTATAACCCAGCTCATAGCCTGTTTACGTAGTTTTAAGCGCGTCCCGATAGACGCAATCTATTGCAAACCCTTTCTTTTTGTGAGTTGAGTGTAAAGCTCCACACGGAAGTACCTCCGACCGTGTGAATTTAGAATCCATAAAAATCAAAATTGTCCAGGAATATTCCTGTTTAATGATCCCAGGTTAGGACAAGCGCAAGTAGTGGGTAACCCCATTGTATCCTGGTTCCCCTCGTACAAACCCCTACTTCCTCGCCCGAACCGCCTTCACAAAATTTCTCCTCGGAGAGCCTATGATGATGAAGGCAAACTCTCGTCGATAGACACATGAGAGAATACCAATTTAACCTAATCTGAGGCATCAATAAAATACCACAAAACCCTCCAACATCCGATTTCCCAGTAGATCATTCGAGTCCTGAACACGAATCCTGAAGGCCACCACTTGCGCGTGTGGTATCAAAACAATAATAAATACATCGTGATTTGATATAACAATAATTTAAAGGTCAGGTGTCCAGGGAACCCGCACCCTTTCTTAGGCACAACGATAACCCAAATCCAGGTTAAAATTAAATCAATCAATTTATTAAAACGACCGAAAAGGGACTCAAAATCGCGAAACGTTTCATTGGCGCCCGAACAGGGACTCGAAAACGCATCAACCTGGGGAACAGGATACATTCGACCCACTAAAAATAAGAGATACAATAAAAGCAGTCGCAACAAAACCATGGATTCAACATTTGCCGACGCCTCGACAACAACAACCGCCACCACAACAACCATGACACCTCCAGTAACGATAACAGCAACGGTTACTACGGGAGTTGATTTGCATGATTCTATAGTGCCCAACCTTGCTCAGACTTGGGCAATGGCGCAGGCAGCTAGGGAAATGCAAACTGCTCACCGCAACAACAGTGAACCACCGATCGGTACGGCCTTCGCAAAAACAGCATCAGGCACGATACCACGGGCGAACACTGGAGAAAAGTCGATTCGAGAAAGGCTGCGGAAATTAGCCGAACCTTGTCGGGATGGTATCTTGAACAGCACGATCCGAGTACCTAATCCGTCGCTAACTCCACCTCCACATGAGGCGGTGCAGCATCTCGCAATGGAGTCACTTTTCCAGATTCTCGAAGAGATCCGAGGCAAGCAAGACTCCGATGCCTTGCAGCACAAGCAACAACTTCGCGCACTCAGTAATGACGTTACGCGAAGGTTAGAGCAGGTACAATCGTATGTGACAGACTCCATTCAGATAATGGGGGAGGAAATTCATAACCTCTCGAATCGACAACTGGAACAGAGCGGAAGAGTTCGACAGCATAACGGCCCATCACTTCAACTAGAAGTAACGGAAGAACGAAACGGAACAAGGGTACCACGAATGTCTCCCATCGTACCATTAACACCAAATACCTACAATTTTGGTCGTCCACCAGACACAGAAATCCTAGGACCAAGCAACACGACGACGACGTGCGCCACATTAAAATTAGACGCACCAACGTTCAACGGTGCAACATCCGAACAACCGATGCAATTTCTCAGTGATTTGCGGAGTTATCGCGACGTTTACGTCCCCCGCTATCACTTTAAATTGATTATCAATCAATGCATGGGTGGTTTAGCGCGAAGTTGGTGGAACATTGTCCGACCAACAATACGCGACTGGGAACATTTCGAGAGCGAATTTCAAAGAAGATTTTGGAGCGAGGAAACCCAAAACAACCTCAAAATAAAGCTCGATTACGACTGGTTCGATCCCAGCAAGAAGCATGAAATTGTGAATAAAATAAGACGACATTTTCCAGAGGATGTGAGAGCCACCATGCGAACGCTCGGCATAAACACGATTTCCCGACTCCTAGATTTACTCTCGTCGTACGACGAAGAAAGACCCGGAAACCGCGAGCGCGCAAGGCCTACAAATCACAAGCCATACCGCGCACCTTTGTCGAACTTCGCACCCTCGAATAACAACAATTTCGTGCGAAATCAATCCCAAAACCGAGACCACATAAAGCCTCGCGAAGACAACCGAATATCCTGGAAGCCTCGCGAAAACTTACCGAGAGACAGCTCCAGGAATTTGACATCCAACAACCCGGAGAAAACAAAAAACCTTCGAGCACTGAACACTGACGAGGGGTTGTCAGAAGGGCTTGAGGTCATCGAAGAACCAAATGAGTCGGGAAACGAGCAACCGTCACCTCTCAGCAATTAAACACCTCAGAGGTGACGCTAGGCTATGGGGAAAATACCCGAGATTTCCTGATGGGAGAGGACGAAAAAGAACCGAAGCGAAGACCAAAGTGTCCGATTCTCGTCATAAAAATCCAAGAGATCGTGATCCGCGCGCTTATAGACACGGGCAGCGAAGTAAGCGCAATTTCGGAGCAATTCATGCAGGAATACGAGCACATTTTGGGAAAATGTCCTGTACTACCTCTGACAGGTGTGACTGTAAGAGGAGCCACATCCGGAAGGGCGGTCAAGCTCACTCGACAAATATTTGCGAACATCAAGCTCGCAAACAATGAAGCACAAAACACAATCATTATTGTGCCAAGGCTGACCTGTGACTGCATTCTCGGAGTCGATTTCTTAACAAAAATTAAGACGCAAATCGATCTCGAGAAATACGAAATTTCATTCATCCTTCCGAGCGATCCCCATCATTGGCATCGCCTCCCATTCATCAACCCATTTATCCAACAAGGCAAGCTGGACGAGGACACCCACATGTGGAAACTGACTCGAATAGACGAAGAAAAATATGCCATCTCAGACGAGGAAATCGAAGAGAAAATCCAGAACACTATTGGACTAAACAACCAGGAAACCGAAATCTTCCGAGAACTGCTACACAAACATCGAGGGGTGTTTTTGAAGAGGCCGGGATTATTAAACTCCTACCAACATGAGTTAAGAGTGGTGGAACATACACCATTCAAGGCCATGAACTATCCTGTACCAATTACCTACCGCGAGAGCGTAGATGCAGAGATAGAAACTCTTACGAGCCAAGGAGTAATCCAGAAGTCAAAGAGTCCATACAACAGCCCATTATTGGTTGTTGGAAAAAAGAATGGACAAATCCGATTATGCCTCGACGCCCGGAAGATCAACGAAATCCTCGAACCCGACAATGAGCGGATGGAAACGGCTGACGAGTTATTCCAAGAATGCAAAAGCGTCAAGTACATTTCCACATTGGACTTGCGCTCGAGCTTCTGGCAAGTGCCACTCACGCCCGAATCAATGAAGTACACCGCATTCATGCATCGAGGCAGGTGCTATGAATTCCGCGTAACACCTTTCGGACTCCGCACAAGCACTGCAAGCCTCGTACGGGGATTAGAGAGCGTACTCAAGGGGTTGGGATACGTAATCAACTTCGTCGACGACTTGCTTTGCACGTCGGAAACCTTTTCCGAACACACAGCGAACCTCGATGAACTACTCGAGAGATTCGAGGAGCATGGATTAACACTAAATCTAGAGAAATCGCAATTTTTCCGACAAGAAGCGAAATTCTTGGGACACATATTAACACCAGAGGGTATCCGTCCGGATCCGGACAAAATCAAGGACATCAAGGACTTTCCAGCTCCGAAGAATATCAAACAATTGAGAGGATTCCTCGGACTTGTGAACTACTACAGCAAGTTCACGCGCGAGCATGGCAAATCCACGGTGCCTTTACTCCACCTGCTCCGGAAGAACGAGAAATGGAAATGGACGGGAGACGAACAAAAAGCCTTCGAGAACGTCAAGGGAAAATTTTGCGAGAGTGTTATTCTCCACTATCCTCTGAAGAAACGACCATTTTTTGTCCAAACAGACGCCAGCGACTTTGCACTAGGAGCGGTTCTGTACCAGCAGGACGAGAACCAAGAACATCGTGTCCTTTACTTTGCTAGTCGTACCCTAAACGGGGCTGAAGTCGGGTACAACACCACGGAAAAGGAATTATTAGCAGTCGTTTGGGCATTGGACAAATTCCGAACATATCTGTTCGGCGCACAAGTCAAAATCGTGACGGACCATGCTGCGCTGACCTTCTTGCGCGAATGTCGCCTCGCACATGCGAGACTGTCGAGATGGTCGCTCGCAATCCAAGACTATCACCCCACAATCGACCATTGTGAAGGGCGGCATAACACGATTGCCGATATCCTCAGCCGACCGGATAAACAACAAAAGGACGAGGAAATAATAATCGCTTCTCTCGTTCACGAGATGTCCGAAGAGCTGGAAGGGCTTTTAAAGCATCTCGCGGATATTCAAGACGAAGATCCGATCTGCAAGGCGATCAAAAGCAACTTACGCGACGAGAAACCACACAAAAACATCAGGATGCGAGAAAATGTCCTGTACATCAAGAAGAACGGAAACGAGCGCGCAATGATCCCAGCATCCGGCATTACAACATTGATCGACCAATGTCACTCAATGTACGCCCACGCAGGCGCAAAGAAATGCTAAATGATTCTCCGAGAGGACTTCTTTTTTCCAAACTTATATCGGAAAATACGACAAAGACTCCGATCATGCGACACATGTCAAAGGTGCAAAATTTATACTCAAGGCTCCTTTGCAGAAATGCAAAACATCTTACCCGAAAAACCGGGAGAGCTAGTCTCACTCGACTATTATGGTCCTCTACCAGCGGCCAAATACGGCAACAAATACATCTTAGCGGTCATAGATGTTTTCTCTAAATTCACGCGTATTTACCCCCTCAAAAGCGCGACAACAGACGCTACTTGGAAATGCTTGACAACCGACTATTTCCCACGGCATGGCAAGCCAGGGGCGATCCTATCCGACCAAGGAACCCAGTTCACCGCGAAGAAATGGAGCTCATATCTGGAGGAAGCCGGAATTAGGAAAATTATGACATCGTTACGCCATCCTCAAGCGAACCCAGTCGAGCGAACCAATCCCGAGCTTTCACGACTTGTCCGTACCTTGTTACCGGGAAAACATAACGCATGGTACGACGTGATCCCAGCAGTCGAAGACTGCATAAACAACACTCATCACGAGACGACGGGCTTCACGCCAGCACAGCTCCATACGGGTAATCCAGTACTACGACCATGGAACAACATTATTCCCCAACAACAAAGTCCTGAAAAACATGAAAACCTAATAATAATGGCAAAACATCACATGGGAAAGAGAAGGAGCAGAGCAGACGAGAAATTCAATGGCACGCATCAAATGACCAGATACGAAATCGATCAATGGGTACTGGCACGCGCTTTAAATGTATCGAACCCGGCAGCAAAAATCACTGCGAAATTCCTACCTCTGTACGAAGGCCCGTACAAATTAAAGAGCCGCATAGGTAAAACAAGCTACATTCTTGAAAGCATCAGTGGGGGAAAGGAACGCGGAATGTATCACACCAGCGATATAAGATCACCAATGTTTACAAACACCCCCTTCGAGTGTCACGGAAGGTGAGAATAGCCAGAGGAAGGGATAGAACAAGTAACGACAATGTTTACACCTAGAAACAAAGGAATTTGCTCCAGAAATTTTAACGAAGCCAAGACACTCTTCAGTTACAACCGAGGATCGACGGCGACAACATGTCCACGAAAGAAACAGGAACCCAGACGTCGACGGAATTTGGGCCGGGGCGCGAACCCATCGCGCGGCCCTACGTGTCCTGGGAGGGTCCCCGAGATCGGACACCCAGACACCTACGCCAACGCAGTCTCCGCACTCAAACGGAGGCCATGTACTTCACGTTCCTGCGAGAGAGTGCGGAGCTGCAGCGGGAGCTGAGGGCCATGAACCCCGAGGCCGAGGAGCCACAGGATAGCCCAGCACCTACGCGACGGCAGCCCCTGCCGTACATACCATGGGCACCAGCCGTCCGACATGTGGAGAGACTACCGCCGCGGACACAGGGGTAGATAAGGACGCCTCAGGGATACGAGATCCTCCTGGAACCCTACCAGGCCCGGGGGTATCAACAACAACGGGTAAAAAAAAAAAAAAAAAAATGCAAATACGGAGGCGCCGGAGAGCAACACCTGTGGACACCGAAATAACGGCGGCGATATCGCGGCGTAACCCCCGGACCCCGGTAGCGACACCACCACCACGACCACCAACGCAAGGGCAACCAAGCGGCCCCCGGGTCACCCGGACCCCGGAAATTCGGGAAACGATGCGTGCGACCCAGCTGCGGCAGTGGGGGTTGACAAGCCCCCCACCACTAGAAAATAACCAACTGAGTGACCCCCGTATCCGCGCCCGGACTGCGCGTTTGGCGAACGGCGCGAAAACTGAAAAATAAAACGAATACAAAATAAAAACCAAAAGAAAACTAAACAACAAACACGTGTCGACTACGCTTATTTTAATTTAGTTTGGAAGGGCGTTGTAACGGAACGTCTCGCGACTGTACCGCTACAATAAGGAATAATTAGTCTTCAACTAATTATTCCTTGATACAACAATAAAGAACACTCAAAAGTCATTCCGAGAACAAGATATTAAAATATTCTCTCAGCGTACAGATTATTTTCTGTAGTTGAGATAATATTTCGAGTTAGCACTTGTTTACTCCGATAGTACCAAGGAGCGAGACAGAAAAACAACACCCATACCACGGCGAGCGGCCACTTAGCACCGCCTACACGTACAAGAGACGAGCTAGTCGATGTGCGCCGCCGTATATCCAGAGCGTACCACGACACGCGCACACGTTACCTTGAGCGACAACCACAGACGACGCGCAGAATAGTAGGAGTGAGCGCACACCACTTAAAGCTCAACGATACGTCGATGCTGCTCGCTCTCTCATAGACACAGCATGCTATCTCTCTCTAAAAGAACTAATTACTTAATAATTCATAAAATATTAAAGCTAGCTAACACCGCCCACAACCAAAAATTAGAAGAGAGCATGGACCATCGATCATCCAAAAGTATCCAACCAGAATAACAAAACAAAGGAAGTATTAAACTATTTAACAACTTTTGATAAATTGTTGAATAATTCCTTAACAAATCACAGAATCTCATGAATCATACCGGAAACACCATGGAGGGCACCTACTTCCAATAAATAAACAATTTGTTTCGATGACAAATTGTTATTTGAACAAATTATCATTTTGAACCTACAACGGCATAGGCCATAGGCCGGGAATACGGAATTCAACCTCCTAGGAACCTCCATGGAATCTCGAGCAACCGAAAACGTGGCCGGCGCGCGTGACGCAATCCACCTCACGCGATAGTCACGTGACCGCCACCAACGCCGATTCCACCCGCGCGGAGGGCCGCGAAACCGTACCGTTTCACCGCCCCGTCCATCCAACAGCGATCGGGTATATAAGCGACCACCGCGGACGGCTCGAGACTTTTCTTTTCGGCAACTCTCAAAGTTCGAGTCACGTACTGCTGCTTCTCAGCAACAGTCAATTTTTCGTTTGTATTTGTAAATCAGTGTAACGTAGAGTCCAGATAGCAGTTTACTCGAACGACTCGGTCCCCTGACATTGCGTTCTTACTATCGAATCGGAGAGTAAACTTAGGATATTCGGCGTATTACTGTCTCCCTCGCACAGCGCGTAGGCCGGCATAATACGTGCGCATTAGGGCCACTTTTTCGTATTTGGGTCCCCACACACAGCGTTGTGGCTATCCTCTGCGAAAAGTGAATAATTAAAAATAGGAATTATTGTACCCCGAGCACTGCGCATCGGCTTGCAATAATTCCCACAGATCTTTTCAGTGTAAAGAGTTCTCAATTGGCAGATAATACGAACACAAGTGTGGGTGCTTCTCACTCACACTTGGATCCCTGCACGAATCGTGCTCAATACGAGCCTCGCAAAGTTTCGTTTGGTCGTATAGAATCTGCGAACTTGGACCTCGTAGGTAATTCCGACCTTGAGCCATCCTTCACACCCAAACACGGAGTGTGAACGCCTCATCGTTGGCAGATAACACGCACACGCACAAGTGTGGGTGCTTCTCACCCATACTTGAATCCCTGCGCGAATAGTGCTTTACACGAGCCTCGCAAAGTTTGGTTTGGGCGTGTGATCTGCGAACCCTGAGCATCCCGGTGTCTTACGCTAACAAAGACACCCGGTACGCACATTCGCCGGTACAGTCGACGCAATTAGTTCGCGCTCTTCTAAGAGCGCTGATTGAGAGCGTCGGCCGAGTATCTGGCGATCACCAAAATCAAGCATACAAGGGGACAAGGAAGGAGTACTTGACACCGGAGCACATCTGTGTCTAGATAAACAACAGTTTAGGGATCGCGACACAGACAGACGACTATCGAGTAGGCCTATTAACGCGGACTTTACAGACAGACGAGACGAGCCGTCCGTTAGCGTTTAGCAGTGCCACAGCAATAGATCTCATAGCTCAAATAACAACGACCGAGCCCCGCGCAGATAAACTGATTCGCGAGTTTATTATTAATCATAGAATCAAGTATCCTATGATTACAACAACAGGACACGGAAGAATCTCATGATTTTTCAATGTGTTCCTGTGTATGAGGATAAATTAATATTAACAATAAAGAGTGGCGCGAAACACTCAAATTATTGTTATTAGGCTACAAGCGTACAGTCGCGGGATACCGTAGTCGTGTCTGACCACCGGGACACAAAATTCATCTCCATTACGAGCTTAACAATCAATCCATCACCATCTTTGCGAGTTGAGTGTAGAGCTCCACACGGAAGCACCTCCGACCGTGTCAATTTAGAATCCATAAAAATAACAATTGTCCAGGAACATTCCTGTTTAACGATCACAGGTTAGGACAAGCGCAAGTAGTGGGTAACCCCATTGTATCCTGGTTCCCCTCGTACATACCCCTACTTCCTCGCCCGAACCGCCTTCACAAAATTTCTCCTCGGAGAGCCTATGATGATGAAGGCAAACTCTCGTCGATACACACCTGAGAGAATAATAATTTAACCTAATCTGAGGCATCAATAAAAAACCTCAAAACCCTCCAACATCCGATTTCCCAGTAGATCATTTAAGTCCTGAACACGGATCCTGAAGGCCACCACTTCCGCGTGTGGTATCAAAACAATAATAAATACATCGCGCTTTGATATAACAATAATTTAAAGGTCAGGTGTCCAGGGAACCCGCACCCTTTCTTAGGCACAACGAAAACCAAAATCCAGGTTAAAATTAAATCAATTAATTTATTAAATCGACCGAAAAGGGACTCAAAATCGCGAAACGTTTCAATACACATAACCTCCAATTTTTGGCTGACATGTGCCACTTGAGAACGATGGCATAGCTTAGAAGTTAAAATTCTCGAAAATAAACTTCCGTGATTACGTTTTCGGCAGTTTCCGTATCACTCGCCGGATCAAGGATTTCTGCTCGACAAAACGACCGAAAAATGGATTTTTTCAGAATCGTCGTAAATATACACATAACCCCTGTTTTCTGGCTGCCATATGTCACTTGAGAACGATGGCATAGCTCAGAATTCGAAATTTTCAAAAAAAAAAACGTCGACGATCCCGTTTTCGGCTCGGTCGCCGGATCTAGGATTTCTGCTCGACCAAACGACCGGAAAATAAATTTTTTCAGAATCGTCGTAAATATACACATAACCCCTATTTTCTGGCTGCCATATGCCACTTGAGAACGATGGCATCGCTTAGAAGTCGAAATTTTCAAAAAAATTTCGATGATCCGGCTTTCGGCTCGGTCGCCGGATCTATGATTTCTGCTCGACCAAACGACCGAAAAATGGATTTTTTTCGAATCGTCGAAAATATACACATAACCCCTGTTTCCTGGCTGCCATATGCCATTTGAAAACGATGGCAAAGTATAGAAGTCGAAATTTTCAAATAAACTTCGACGATCCCGTTTTCGGCTCGCTCGCCGGATCAAGGATTTCTGGTCGACCAAACGATCGAAAAATGGATTTTTTCAAAATCGTCGAAAATAACACATAACCCCTGTTTTTTGGCTGCGATATGCCACTTGAGAACGATGGCATCGCTTAGAAGTCGAAATTTTCAAGAAAACTTCGATGATCCCGTTTTCGGCTCGGTCGCCGGATCTAGGATTTCTGATCGAACAATCAACCGGAAAATGGATTTTTTCAAAATCGTCGAAAATATACACATAACCTCCGATTTTTGGCTGACACATGCCACTTGAGAACTATGGCATAGCTTAGAAGTCAAAATTCTCGAAAATAAACTTCCGCGATCCCGTTTTCGGCAGTTTCCGTCTCGCTCGCCGGATCAAGGATTTCTTCTCGACCAAACGACTGAAAAATGGATTTTTTCAGAGTCATCGTAAATATACACATAAACTCTATTTTCTGGCTGCCATATACCACTCGAGAACGATGGCATAGCTCCGAAGTCGAATTTTGAAAAGGAAACTTCGACAATCCCGTTTTCGGCTCGGACGCCGGATCAAGGATTTCTGATCGAACAATCAACCGGAAAATGGATTTTTTCAAAATCGTCGAAAATATACACATAACCCCAGTTTTCCGGCTGCCATATGCTACTTGAGAACGATGGCATCGCTTAGAAGTCGAAATATTCAAAAAAATTTCGATGATCCCGCTTTTGGCTCGGTCGCCGGATCTATGATTTCTGCTCGACCAAACGACCGAAAAATGGATTTTTTCAAATCGTCGAAAATATACACATAACCCCTGTTTTCTGGCTGCCATATGCCATTTGAAAACGATGGCATAGCTTAGATATCGAAATTTTCAAAAAAACTCCGACGATCCCGTTTTCGGCTCGCTTGCCGGATCAAGGATTTCTGGTCGACCATACGATCGAAAAATGGATTTTTTCAAAATCGTGGAAAATAACACATAACCCCTGATTTTTGGCTGCTATATGCCACTTGAGAACGATGGCATCGCGTAGAAGTCGAAATTTTCAAAAAAAACGTCGAAGATCACGTTTTCGGCTCGGTCGCCGGATCTAGGATTTCTGCTCGACCAAACGACCGAAAAATTGATTTTTTCAGAATCATCGTAAATATACACATAACCCCTGTTTTCTGGCTGCTGTATATCACTTGAGAACGATGGCATAGCTTAGAAGTCAAAATTCTCGAAAATACACTTCCGTGATCCCGTTTTCGGCAGTTTCCGTCCCGCTCGACGTATCAAGGTTTCCTGCTCGACCAAACGACCGAACAATGGATTTTTTCAGAATCGTCGTAAATGTACACATAACCCCGATATTCTGGCTGCCATATGCCACTTGAGAACGATGGCATAGCTTAGAAATCGAAATTTTCAAAAAAAACTTCGACGATCCCGTATTCGGCTCGGTCGCCGGATCTAGGATTTCTGCTCGACCAAACGACCGAACAATGGATTTTATCAAAATCGTCGGAAACATACACATAACCCTCGCTTTCTGGCTGCCATATGCCCCTGTTACGTAGTAGCCTTACACGCACTTGTTTTTGAAGCCTAACGCCCGCACTAGACACAACGCCTTAACTAAAGCGCACGAGCGCTGCATCACGACCGTTGACCCTAATGCTTTTCCGAACCCAAGTGGACCCCCGATAGTTTATGACACAAGGCACCGGACGACGGGCGTGCCATAAATCGTCATTTCGTATCTCCCAAGAATGTTAGATATAAAATCGAATACCATAATTGATAAACCCTTTTCGAGCTACCGGATAATTACATGAGGCGGATCGCGAGACGTTGCCGAACACGGACGTTGCCGAACCACGTCATGCGGAAAGGCACTCTATAACCCTGTGCTACTACGCTGTTTTGGGCATTGTTGAACGAAAAATGTTATTTGGGCATGAGTTTCAATAGTAGTGGACACTTGTCAAAAATTGTGCACCTATACTTCATTCGCGGCTGTTAATTTACTCAAAATTAAGCAAGTTCGGCGCGCTTATCTTTGATGTGACAGTTGGACATTATTGTGATCTACCGGTTCTCTGATTGTGTGCGTATTGTACGTGCGCTGTGTGTTTACATCTCGTTTGAACGTCAGAGCTACTCGAATCTCGAGGTGGACAACATCAACTTGTCACACACGCATTTATACGTGTAAATGTAATGTCACCTGGCTCTCCGGTCTCATGTACAGGCTGCTCTGAAGTGGTAAAGGATTTTGTCCGCTGTGTTATTTGCCGGCGTTCTTATCACCGCAGTTGTGCCACTAAGAGTAATCTAGTCTTCGACGATCTCTTTATCTCCAACTGCACACACGGAACTAATACAATGGATGCTGATTTAAAGAGATTTTTAAAAGAGCAATTTAATGCGCAGAGTGCTATAATAAAAAAAGACTTTGATGAGAAGCTGCATCCTCTAAGTGTCGCGATTAATTCGCTTTCCGGTCGATTTGATGATGCTCTCGAAAGAATCCTTGGTTGTGAAACTACAATTTGTCATCTTAGAGAAGAGAATAAGTTGATGAAAGCTGAAATTGCTGGTTTGAAGGCCACTGTTAGTGCCATCCCTTCTGGTCTGTCGCCGACTAATGACCCTCATTTGGTAGCTAAAGAAGCATTAGAGCTTATTAATAGGTCTAAAAATGTCATGGTCTATGGTTTGACTGAGCAACGTGGTGTGAACTCTGTTGAAAATGATTCGGCTGCAGTTTCAGAACTGTTGCTGTCTGCATGTAGTGCGGTGACAGTTAACAAAGTCTCACGTTTGGGTGTTCGAAGGGCTGATGCGGCGCCGCGCCCGATCAAGGTTATTCTTCCGGACTCTGATATGGCTCTTGACATACTACGCAACAAAAAACGAATCATCGCTCCAAATATTCGTGTTATGGCTGATCTCACTATTAACCAGCGAAATCATCTTCGAGATCTGAAAAAACAACTTGCTGAAATAACCGAGGCCGGAATTACCGGAAAAACCATTAAATATGTCAACGGGGTTCCAGGGATTGTCGACGTTCCTCGTGCATCAACATCCAGACATCGCGCGTCAAAAAACTAAACACCGGACGGTGCTTGCCAATATTTTTTCAAAATATAAGAGGCCTTAGGAGTAAGCTGCGTGACTTGCGTCACATGGCATTGACCAAACATTTCAAGATACTGGCATTAGTTGAGACCTGGCTCTCTCCTGATATATCGAATGCGGAACTTGGTTTGAAAGACTATTCAATTTTTAGATGTGATCGATCAGCCTGCTCGAGCAGTAAAACTCGTGGAGGTGGTGTGCTACTTGCGGTGCATCGTTCACTCACCGCAAGATTAGTGCTTAATCCTACTTTATCGATCGAACAAACTTTCGTCATCATACAATGCCAAGACCTAAATTTGTTAGTAGGTACGGTATATATTCCTCCATCGTCTAATTACAATGTCTACCATGAGTACTGTAAGTCTGTTGAGCGTGTTGTTGGGGAGGCTGGTGATGTGAGTACACTACTCTTAGGCGATTTTAATATTCCTGGGTTTATTGATTATGATCCCTTAAACTCTGAAGAATATCTTGGTGGAAAATCGTCTCGCGGTGTAATGCTTGAATTCGCAGCCGGTCTCGATCTCTATCAATTCAACAAAACTGCGAATGATCGGGGTAGACTGCTTGATCTTGTATTTTCAAATTTATCTTGTACCGTTAGTTCCGCGCTTGATTTTATTACGCCGATTGATCCACCTCACCCACCGCTTGAAATTACTCTCTCCTTTGACCATGAGTTATTTAATATTGAACATACTGAGGTGCGCTTCTATGATTTTTATAATGCGGATTTTTCAGCAATTAAGGAACTTCTTTCTTCTCTCGATTGGGATCTCCTTCTCAGGTCTGACTACTGTATTGACCATGCAGTATCTATTTTTTATGAAAAAATCAATTTTGCTGTGGAATCGTTTATTCCGCTTATTGTGATCCGCCCTTCTTCATATCCCAAATGGGTTAAATCCAAGACTCGTGTCTTAATATATCAAAAGAAAATCGCGCATATAAAATGGAAGCGTCATTCTACGCCCCATAACTATTGTTCATTTAAATCATTGCGTTCTCAATGCAATCAATGCCTTGAGACAGACTATCTTGAATATATTGCCAATGTGGAAAATAGCTTATGTGAGGCGGGAAATCCCAAACCTTTCTGGAATCATGTTACGAGTGTCAAGAGAAGTGCAGGTCTTCCAGCTTGCATGTTTCTTGATAATATCCACAGTAGTTGTTCGGTTGAGATTGCGAACATGTTTGCCGATATGTTCAGTAATGCGTTTGCCAGGTCATCACACCATGAGTTCTCAACTGCTGTAGATATGCTGAATGGTAATAGCGTGATTGATTTGTCTTCACTTATGTTTGCTGAATCGGATGTACGGAAGAAACTTTTAAATCTCGATGTAAGTAAAGGTATTGGTCCTGACGGCATTTCTCCAATATTTATTAAAGAATGTGCTCACGTCCTTGTGAGTCCGCTTACTCGACTATTTAACTTGTCGCTATCATCGGGTATTTTTCCACATGTATGGAAGGTCTCGTTCATTACACCGATTCATAAACATGGAAATATAAATGATATCCGTAATTATCGACCGATTGCAATTCAATCATGTATACCGAAAGTTTTTGATTCCATGGTTACTGAAGCGATATCGAGTGCGTCGGAGCGATCCATTATTAGCGAACAACATGGATTTTGTAAGGGACGATCCACGGTCACAAACCTCTTGATTTACACTAACTACCTCAACCATCAAATTGAATGTGGAAAACAAGTTGATAGTATATATACTGATTTCTCCAAGGCCTTTGATACTGTGAATCACAACTTGCTTATCGACAAACTTTGTGCTATGGGTATTCAGGGGTTTCTGTTACGGTGGATTGCTTCATATCTTTCAAATAGACGGCTTATTGTTAGAGTCAGCAGTGCTCATTCTGAACCATTTTCAGTTCTTTCTGGAGTTCCGCAAGGTTCTCACCTTGGTCCTCTTCTTTTTATATTATTTATAAATGATATCAAGAGTTGCTTTCGGTTTTCGAAGTTTCTTTTATATGCGGATGATCTCAAGGTCTATAAGTCAATTACTAGCCCGAGAGATGCGGTCGAACTGCAAAATGACCTTGATAGACTTGAGGAATGGTGTTCTTGTAATCACTTATCAATAAACATCTCGAAGTGTCTCGCTATTTCGTTCTCACGATCCGTACAGCCATATTCTTATACATATATATTAAATAGTGAGGTACTCAATAAAAACACGATAGTTAAGGACCTAGGTGTGTTCCTATGCTCCTCGCTGTCCTTTAACTATCACATTTCTGTAACGTGTGGGCGTGCGCTGCGTGTTTTAGGGTTTATTCGGCGTAATACATCGCATTTCAAGAACCCGCGGTCGCTTAGGACGCTGTATTGCGCGTTGGTACGCCCCATACTTGAATATGCATCGATAATCTGGGCTCCCAATTACATAGTACACGTAAATGCAATAGAGCGGGTACATCGGAAATTTGTGAGGTTTATTTTCTTCAAGTATAGAATTGTGAATAAATCTTATATCGAGTATCTTCATCGAGAGCTGTGTATGTCGACACTCTCTGCACGGAGACTTAAGGCCGAACTTGTCCTGCTTTATAAAATTATTCACGGTGTGGTGAATTGTCCCGACCTTTTATCGTCCGTTACTGTATCGGTACCTTTTCGGAATGCACGTAATCACGCAATTTTTTATGCGCAAACTCGTCGTACGAATTACGGGCATAATGAGGCTCTTACACGTATGTTCCGTAATGCGAATACTGCCTCTGTGTTTGTTGATTTTTTTCATCAACCATTTTCTGTCTTTCTGCGTTCAGTTAATGAGTACATTACAGTGACTCCCACTGACTGACTCTTATTATTTATTATTTATTACTTATTATTTATTATTTATGATAAAACCTTAATGTTATTGTATCTGCCATAATATTCGCCATGTTATTATATTATATTATTTTAATATTCTATATCATATTATATTATATTATATTATTATTGTTTTCAAGGGCTTGCCCCGTCCACTGTAAAATAAATAAATAAAAAATAAATAAATGAGCCTCAAAAAGTCCCATAAATAGTTTACTTATATTCATTGTTTACGATCTCCTATCAAATTTATGATTCCCGCACGCTCGAATCAACCTACCCGAATTAGTATATAAGAGAGGGATTGAGTTAGTTAAGTTAGTTAGTCTTAAATCTGCGACCAACGTATTAACTTCGACGGAGCGCGCAAAGCTCCATACTACATATTCGGCCCTGCGTGGTCAATTAATACAGTTATCTAAATACTAGAAGTGTACCAGCAGAAATTCTAACGAATAAATTGTGAGTATTTACA
This sequence comes from Clistopyga incitator, assembly GCA_947507545.1. Lineage (NCBI taxonomy): Eukaryota > Metazoa > Arthropoda > Insecta > Hymenoptera > Ichneumonidae > Clistopyga > Clistopyga incitator. Next base: position 7,139,635 of record OX382190.1, on the reverse strand, counting down.
AATAAGCGAATCACTATTATTTGCATGCAGGATCCCTGTACCACAACTCGATCATGCAGTCAGTGGCTCCATTTGATTTAAATTCTTACATCATTGGAGAAGCGAAAGGCGAGATGTCCGACCCCGTTGTAAAGAGCTAACGCTTTGACCCGAAAGTGAGATCGCCGTTACGATCTCCCCAGTGGAACTCATAAGAGTTGACCGGGACGTAAAACCACTTAAGAACGATATCATAGCTTAGAAGTCGAAATATTCAAAAATAACTTCGACTATCCCGTTTTCGGCTCGGTCGCCGGATCTAGGATTGCTGCTCGACCAAACGACCGAAAAATGGATTTTTTTTAAATCGTCGAAAATATACACATAACCCCTGTTTTCTGGCTGCCATATGCCATTTGAAAACGATGGTATAGCTTAGACGTCGAAATTTTTACAAAAACTTCGACGATCCCGTTTTCGGCTCGCTCGCCGGATCAAGGATTTCTGGTCGACCAAACGACCGAATAATGGATATTTTTAAAATCGTCGAAAATATAGACATAACCCCAGTTTTCTGGCTGCCATAAGCCACTTGAGAACGATTGCATCGCATAGTAGTCGAAATTTTCAAAATAACTTCGATGATCCCGTTTTCGGCTCGGTCGCCGGATCTAAAATTTCTGCTCGACCAAACGACCGAAAAATGGATTTCTTTCTGAATCGTCGTAGATATTAACATAACCCCTGTTTTCTGGCTGTTATATACCACTTGAGAACGATGGCATAGCTTCGAAGTCGAAATTTGAAAAAGAAACTTCGACAATCCCGTTTTCGGCTCGGTCGCCGGATCAAGGATTTCTCATCGAACAATCAACCAGAAAATGGATATTTTCAAAATCGTCGAGAATATACACATAACCCCCGATTTCTGGCTGTCATATTC